>OZ005650.1:164282886-164882886 GCA_963930645.1 Salticus scenicus | reverse complement strand
TAAAACAATTTTGATTTTTTTCGTATGCACTGCGAACGCGAACAAGGCTTATCTCGCATGGCTTATCTATAGTTAAAAGTAAATAGTTGTCATTCCGTTCAAAAACGATTTCATTTTTCATTTCTTTCAATGGGCTACCGGTACCGTATAATAGGATGAAACCGTATGGTTATTTAAATAGTCAATTTCATAATAACAGGCTCATTATTATAAGATATCGCTTCAGTTAAGATACTGATGCAATAACATTATTGTTTACGTTTAATCGGTTTCATGAAAGTTTGAAATATAGAAAGTATTCATTTGACTGTAGGTACCGTTTACTTATTATTATTAAGGAGCATTGTTATTTAAATAGTCATTTCCATAATAACATGCTCATTATTATAAGATATTGCTTCAGTTAAGATCCTGATGCAAAGAGATTATTATAGTTTACGTTTAATCTGTTTCATGGAAGTATGAAATATAGAAAGTATTCATTTGACTGTAGCTACTGTTTACTTATTATTAAATAGCATGGTTATTTAAATAGTCAATTTCATAATATGCTCATTATTATAAGGTATTGCTTCAGTTAAGATCCTATGATACAATAATATTATTATTGTTTACGTTTAATCTTTCATCTTTTGTAATGTATAAATTTAATGTGTGACTGATTTTATTGAGTGATATTTCTGCAGTGAATAACCACATGAACAGGTTTTTTTTTTTTTTTTTTTTTTTTTGAGAAAAGATAAAAAGACCTGAAAACATTTCAATTTTTAACTATCATGATAATGGTAGTAAGTTTATATTTGTTAAAAGAAGTATACTTTCCCACACCATGCAGATTTTCACTTAAAATTTTTGAATTTATATATACAAATATTCAAAATTTTGTTATGTTCATATTGAACAAGAATGTAAATAAATGCTATTTTCATCTGTTTAGATATGTTTCTGATTCAAAAATAAGTGAAGTGAGGGTTATTAAATTACAGATACGAAAATTTTATATCTTTTATGAAAACACTTATTCATAAGATTTATTATAAATTTGTAAGATATACGTGAATGTATTTTTATGTAGTTATCTATGATAAATATTTTTATTACCTATACTATGAATTTCATGACTGTAAAAATTATTAAGCATAATTTAATTTGTATAAATAATAAAAATTTATACTAACACTCATTTAAGACATTCTCAGAAGAAATAAATAGAATTTTTAAAAATAATATTCATTAAATCACATATGACGGTATGGAAAAGAAACTGATTATTAGAATAGAAGAAGATGCTACCTGAGCCAGAGGAAGTCGAGAATATCATCAGTCACGCTAGCTGGTAGAATTTTGCAAGGTATTAAATTTTATTACTTTATGTCTTGCAAGATGACTACTTGCTGGCTTTAAAATGAAGAATGTGCTGTCCATAAAACAGAGATGGTAATCAAGAGCTAATTAAGGTATGTACTCCATTCGGCATTTTTAAAATATGTAATTAATTATATAAGTTTCATCACATAAGTTGTGCTTTTTATTTTCAGTATTCATAGATTTATTTAGGGACCTGTGTGCATACTTAAAGTCTCTTTATTACCTAGTATACTTTCTATTTTAAATTTTGTAATTAATGTGTATGTATGAATATCTGAATAACTTTCATACGTGGAGGAAGCGTTATTCAACTTGGACATTCATGCTAGCTAGTATAATTTTGGAAGGCATGTAATGTTTTACTACCATGCCATCCAAGATGACTACTTGCTGGTATTTAAAAGAAGAATGTTTAGAATTCGATGTTGATGAAAATAAAAATAAATAAAGGTATGTATTCTGCATTTTTATATAATTATAAAAGCTGGCTCACATGTTCTGAATTATTCTTTTTATTTTTGCTTTGCATATTTAAAATATAACTTACTCTGTGTATTAGTTATTTTAATTTAAAATTCATGTGTGTATATATACTATATATATTTAACAGGTGTGTTATGTATTGCAATTACATAAGAATATAATTGTCAAAGGAAAAAAATATATATATATAAATATTTATTCATGATTTTGTTTTGTTGTCGATTGTGAAGAATTTCTTCTCAGTACAAACCTAATGCTACATCCAAACAAAAATACTAAATAAAAGATAAAGATTTTAAAATATTCGGTAAAACCTTTAATAAAGAAAAAAAAATATATATACGCATATGTATGTACTACATTATTATTATGTATTATTTCTAAAACTATTTTTCATAAAAGGTTAAAAGTGAATATTTTAACATATTTTTACTTTCTCTTACCCATAGGGTCAAGAAAGTATTGTTTTAGGGTCAAATTTTCTAACGTGAGATTTTGTTATATTTACATGTTCTGAGGTGCCCTGAATATGAAAATCATGTTTTTAGCGAATGGTTTGTGTGTCTGTTATCAGCATATCTCAAGAACAAATAGTAGCAGAAATTCCAAACTCGGTATTCTAAATGTGCATCATATAGGGATGCTGCAGTAAGCTTTTTGTTGAGATGAAGCAAATGGTTCATGTACAGGGACACTCAAAAGTATTCAAATACATTATGTCTATGGGGGAAATTGCAGGTAAGTAGAGTTTAACATCTATAGACTGCACTAAACCAAATGAAACAAATATATATTTTTTGTTATTAAGATATTCAACTGGAAAATTTTTTTTGTGTATGTAGGAGCGGGGAGAAGCCCCCCCCCCCCTTGAGGGGAGTAAATTTTCATGATGGGTATCTTTCAAAAGAGCTCGCCAATACCTTTAAAACGAATGGTTGAACCATCGATCTGCGATAATCTATAATAATAAAAGGAAAGGTTTGTCTGTCTGTCTGTTCTTCTATACGTTCAGCCCCTATTGAACACATAAGTACAAGAATTGACATACGGATGCTGTGTGGAGCCTTTCCAAGGTCCTCCTGAAAACAGAATTTAAAAACTTTAATTGGTTGTGGAGATATTAATTAAAATGTCGACTCATGTCTAATCAAAAGAAAAAGTGGGAAATAAATTAGAAATATTAGTCTGATTGTTAAAAATTTAGTATGAAATGAAAGGGGCAATTTTTCTGAATCTTAGAGTGCAAGCGGCTTATCGGTACAACAATTAGATTTTTTTAAATTAACTAAAGTATGAATTTTTTGTGGCAACATCATTTCAAATGTCAGACTGGTGTCTGAGAGGAAAAAGGAAATGATTGTAACCAATTAAGATGTCATGTGTTTTATAGTGGGGGGGGGGATTGCAATTTTCAAATTTTTATTCACGTTACATTTGAAATAATATTCGACCTAGACAGCGTATTATAAAGCTACTGTTCAGTTTTCTTGAAAATGTGTGAATAAACAAAAAAATTACATTTTTATTGGGAAATATATTTATCACGACTCATGTGACCAAAACACAATGTAAGATTAAGTTTTGTTTTAAATTTTCAGTATTTTAAATTGAGATATACCGTTGAAATTTCATAATATTTAATTTTAACGCCCGATAATTCAATTGTGAATATTTTTGGAAGTGTAGAATTATTAGGAAGGGCTTGAGAAGGGGAAGGGGCCAAAAAAGAAAAATGAGTTACAGCGTTTGAAATTGGTATTATTAGGTTTTAAGGCAAGATAAATCGATTGCGGATATTTTCAAGTGTAAAATTAATAGAAGTTACGGAAAGGGGGGGGGGAGGTAAAAATGTATAAACATGAGTTTAACTCGTTCTGATCCGGAACAAAATTAGAGTTTCTGTTGTTTGGCTGGTGCTGCCATCTTTCACCAGCTTATGGAGCTAGAAGTCGTACTTCCTCCCTATGAGGCTCTCCTAATAACGGAAGAGGAAACCCTCATGCCTTAAAATAAGTCCGGTAGTTCCACTACCGGTGCTCGGAATTTCCGAGTGGCACACGACAACAACAACAGGAACGGTTGTTTCAGAGAAAATGACGGAAAATCCAGAATGCTTTTATTCTTTTATATTTTGCAGAGTTTTGAATTCTGATACTCCATTCACATTTCATACTACGGATTTTTAACAGTATTTAGCCCAGAATTACGTAAGTTTTGAAGAAAACCACGAAAAAGCCAGACATAAATCGTTTTATAATTTTTGTATCTCAGCTTCTAATTCGCATAATTTCAAAAGTAATATGTCATTTTAAAACTTATTTGAATTGAATTTCACGAGTAGACGCCACAAATCTCTGTCGCCTTAAATTAATCGACTACCATATGTAATGGAATTTGAGATTTCACATGATTTACATGTTTTAAGGTGTCCTGATTAGGTTTTCTTTTGTATCTCAGCTACTAATTAAAATAATTTCATAAGTAATACATCATTTGAAAGCTTTGTTTATTTGGAATCGAACAGTAGTTTACAGAAATTTCTACCGCCAGATGGCGCTGTAATATTTTAAAATTTCAATATTTCAGATTCTAATTATGATTACATTTTTTTAAATACATCATTCAAAAGATATTTTAAAGTACATTTATATTATCGAAAGTGGAATTCGAGATTTCACCTCATTTACACGTTTTGAGGTTTCCTGATTAGGTTTTATTTTGCATCTCAGCTAATTGAGTTACACTGTACAAAATTGGTATATGTATGTTAATTAGGAGGGGCTGAAAGTATGGGGAAGAAATAGGCATGCACCATGCGCATATCCCCTAACTTGTGCGCACTCAGCACGCATGGGTATGCGCTGCCAAAGGCAGTAATTTCTTTTCTTAACACTAAAAGTTACTGTTAGTGATTCATTACTTTTAGTGATTCATTTGAAAATACTGACCCGCTAGTACACAATAACCAATAAATGCACCTAAATCATGGTTCAGGATTTAAAAAATCTTACATATAATACGAAGTGCAGAAAATGCATGAAAAATCTATACTGTAGCAATGACTATCATGTCTCCCTTTCCCGTCTTTTTAATATAATTAAAAAACATAAAATACACTGAAAAAATTAAGTTTTAAACCTTAAAAAAACATTTAAAACACTAAAATCTTATTTACAGATACTATGATGATGGTTTCAAAAAAGAAACAGAAGCGAAAATAAAAGCCACCTAAAACAATTAATTATCCTCAGCCAAATGACAGATTTTTGATTAATTTAATTAAAAATTGCCTCTGTTACGAAAGCAAAACCAATAAGCTCCCGCTAAGCGGCTAAACTAATGAGATGGAAGTGCCGATAGGGTTACACAAGGAGAAGGAAGGAGAACAAATTCTCGCGACCGCCCGATGGGTTTGCCAGGTACAGTGCGTTACCGCCAGTTTGGGGGCACTGGATTCTGGGATGAAACCAAAAAGACATTATTGATTATTTTGTTTGTTTTCAACATATTTAGTTAATTTTTTTGGTTTGCCAAAAAAGGATAATATCTTATATATGCAGTAAAAGAGACTCCAGATATAACACAGAATTTTGCCATTGTGGCGAGTTTTTGAAAATATGAACAAAACAACAATGAACTAGATTTTTTCCAGAGCTTTTAAAATGTTTAATAACAGGTATTTGTGTGGTATTTATATCCAATGCTTAAAATATTTTTGTTAATATCTATGGAATTTCATGATTTTTGAAGAAAACTATTTTTTAAAATTGTCTTTTGTGTTGAATTTGTCCTTTAAGCAAACCGGAAAAGTCCTATCCCACACCATGTTAAATTCATTAACTTTATATACCTTTCTCTAAGAATTAGTGAAAAATAGTCATAAATTTTTCATGGCAGTCAGAATAGCATGTTTTAGATACTTTAATAATAGACCATTCTTTTTCTTGTGAAACTAAAAAATTATTAATAATTACTTATTGAAAATCACTTTTGAATTAACATTTTTGGTAAAATTTCACTGCCTAAAATAAATAATTCTTAAGAAATCATCAAACCCCTGTTTAAAATACAATATAACCTAATATAAGTGTCAGTAAAAATCTGTTCTAAAGTTTCATAGATATTTAAAAAATAGGAACATGAAGCTGAAAAATCCTGTGTTTGATAAAAACTCATTTAATGATTTAATTGACAATAGTAAGTTATGAAGTGTACTTAGAAAAAAAAAAAAAAAAATTAACATTCATTTTATATACATAAACATGTGTGATACATCATTGGAAAGATAATAAGTTTAAACTATTAAATGATATAAAAACAAATATATATATATATCTCTTCCCCTTTGAATTGTTTTGGGTGCGGGTTTGTTTTGTTTGTTGGAAAAGATAAAACCATGTTTTAGAAACATTTTTTTGTTTTAAGAAGAAAAACGCAGACGCATATAATTAATTTGCATAATAAACTATCATACATCAGTTCTCGCTACTAAGTATATTTTTAGAGTCTTTTCTCCAATAAATTTTCAATAATATGCAAATGCATATTTTATCCCCAAAATATCCTACATTTATAATTAAAACAAAACATATATAAAATAATTTATTAAAGTATTATTTAACGAAGTTGTTTTAAAATCAAGGTAATCTGAATATATTATAAATTATCTATAATTTCAGATAAATAGATGTTTGTAACAAAATGTATCAACAGAAAAAAATATTAAAATTTTTCTTCTGAAATCTAAATTTACGATCTGTAAATTGTAAATAATAACAACAAACTTATTCAAATTCGAGATTTATTCGTATTATTCGATATGTGTATGATGCGATTCTGTATTCTGATTGGCTTATCAGTCGTATAATCGATATTAGAGCCCGAAGATTGCCGAAGATAAAATCGGAAGGAAAGAAAGGCGAGATAGCCCGAAATCGTGACGTAGCCGTTAAGGATCTTTATTCTCGACCGGTCTGAATTGCATTTTAAGGAAAAATCTTTAACTTTGAGTTAAAGATCTTTAGTTAAGGATCCTTAACAGCGGGCATCTGAATGTGGGGGAATACTTTTCAACAAATTTTAAAACAAAGAAATAAATTAAAAGATTTAGTTAAAAATCAATCTTAATTTTTTTTAATCAATGTTCAATTCAATATTTCTTTTCTTCTTCCTTTTTTTTTAATTACAGCTGTGTTTACTCAACTCTTTTCTAAATACAAAAACATAAACAACATTGTTTGTAAACTTTGTACACTGCTGCTGTCAATGCGGAAAACATGCTAGGTTTTGAAATTGCTTTTAATTAGAGAAATTACTTTGTTATTTGATAATTATTATAGACCGACCATTCCTACTGTTTATTTTTTTCATAATGTCTTTATCATGTGGTAATATTTTCTTTATATTTGTGAACGTTTTTCTTGATCTTTGCATCCATCTAATCTATCTCATGTTTTTCCCGTCCTGTGGAAATCTATTTGTACCATTTGTTTTGTTATTGTTTTTTAAATTTTTGTGTATTTTATTCATTTATGCACTTGTTTTAGGTGTTTTATGCAGCATCATGCGCATTTATGATACAGGGCCCGATTAAGCTTTGAAGCTAGAGGAAGCTCAGAATCATTTCGGGGCCCCCTTTCATTTTGGAAAATCTTGTTTTCCTGTTACATATTGTAATATAAAAATGCTATAGACCAAAAAATAGTGTGTATTTATTATTATTATTATTTTCATATATCTGGGTGGTTTCTACACAGAACATTAAAATCATACAACTTTTTAATTAAGAACATACAGATTTTTGAGATTAAATAATAGATTTTTCTCGAAATAGTGAGTGTTTTGTCTTGTTTTAGTAACCTTTCTTAGAAAAAATTCAATCTCTGTGAGAAAATATGAGACCAAAGATTCAAGACCATGTTTTTAATCCTTATGGGGCTCCCTCTAAAATTTTAGAGGGGAAGCTTGTGCTTCCTGAGCTTTTTGGATAATCAGGCCCTGCATAGATATATAATGGGATATAGTTAAGAATGAGCGACGGCCTTCGAATAATTTCAAATTTCAACGATACCAACAGGACATCGTATTATTTTTTATTTTTGTCGTATGCGATTTGATGAGGAAAATACCACCACATTTGGAGTGCTTATCGCCCATTCTTAACTAAACCCATATAATGATAACTTGATTACAGGGTTTAAACTGCCGTTAGTTTTTTTAGCATTTTGCTAAAAGGTATCATATTTTGCTAAAACATGTTGGTCAGAATTTCGCTAAAAAGCTAAAACTGGATAACTGTATAAAATATCTCTATATAATAACTCGGATTTTTTTTTTTTTTTTTTTTGTAATATTTGCAGACAAAAACTACGAAAGGACTGAAATTTTTGGGAATCATTATTTATATAGTAATTTGGATTTATTTTTAATGATTGAATTTAAATGCAAAAATATTTAAAAGTATGTCAGAATTCAGAATTTGCTTCATAGAAGCATTCTTAGCACTAGTATTTCACGATTATCTACCACTACACTTTAATTTTTAAATTGCTTTTTCATTTTACACGTATGATGTGAGTACCTCTTTTTCTATTGTTAAAATCAATACATAGTTTCCCTGATTCATATTTTTAAAGTCACAAATATGAATGCTTGGTTAAAATCATCAATGAACAAAAGGAATAGAAAACAAAACTTAGGATAACAAAGCTAACAAGGAACATCGTGTTCGGCTGCGATTTTAATGAAACTTTAATTTCTGACAGAGGGCATGTACCAAATATTTTTTATCATAGAAATTTTTGCTATCGTCCATGTTTTCTATATTTATTGAATTTTTAAAATGTTAAAAACCACATCAGCCACATATCAACAGTAAGATCTGCCTTTGGGATAACTTAAAAACACTAAATGATTTAACAAAATGATTTTGTGCTTTCATGTTTAAGTTACAAATGAAAATTTATAGTAGTACAGAAAATTATTTCAACTGAATCATTCATTTGAGTATTCACTTGCTGTATAAATACAAATTTTTCGCATATTTTGAGTAAAATTAGATAGCATATCAAATATGAAAGAAACGCCTATCTCTCATTGAAATCCGAGCCGGACACTTGGGTGATGTTCCTTGTAAGTAAAAGAAATCAATGGTGTCCAAAGAATTAATTAACTTTCGAAAAAGCTAAAATAGTGCTTGCCTATTTTTGCTAAAATGCTAAAGTAATTTTTTGCCAGGTTAATCCCTGCTTGATTAGGATACATTTGTATAACGAAATCCTTTAATCTGCTCTTTTCCAAGCAAATAATTCTCTGAGATAGAAAAGAAGGCCTCCCAGATCTTGAATAAACTAATGTTTTGTGTACAGGGTCACAAAAAAGAATATAGATATGTTGCAATCTATCAGTGGAAACAAGGGCCCCTTTAAGACTCAAAAGCGAGGTAAGCCATTCTGGGGCCCCCTTAATCCTATAAGAATCATTTGTCCTTTATTATATCGACAAATTTTTATGCAAGCTTAAAACATGTGACTGTTCAATATAAAAATTTTTAAAGAAAAAAAACTTATATGTTAATATAGTCTTATTTCTATGCAAATGATGTCAGAACAATAATATTTAACATATGATGCTAATTCTAAGTTAATTTGACATGGTGCAAATAGGAAATGTCATTCAAAAGTGAGTTTCGTAGTTTAGATAAAAGTTTAATAATAAAAAAAAAGTTCTTGGATAAAAAATTATTTTAAAAAGTGAATTTGGGGCCCCCCTTGTAAATTCTTGAGTAAGCCCAGGCTTCACGGGCCTATTCAGTAAACAGGCCGTGAGTAGAAATGATTGAAAATGTATTTTTAGTTGGGTTATATGATTTGTCTTCATTTACCAAATATTAATGCAATGTATGTGTCATATTATCAGGGTTGGGTTTCTTCTGGAAGAAACTAGTTTCTTCCAGGACAGTGGAAGAAACTGGAAAAAAACGGAAGAAACTGGAAGAAATGGAAGAAACCAACCAAAAGACAAAACAGATGTTCAAAATTAAAATTTATGAACTATACAGGGCTCAAAGTGTTCCTATATTTTCTATTTTTCCTATATATTTCAAAAAATCATGAAAAACATCCTATATTTTATAATTCTTTACATTTTTCCTATATTTCAGAAAAATTTCCCTATATTTCCTATATTCTACTACTTCAGTTTAAGTTTTTCTTACTTGTTTTCTGCTTTCCCTGCTAGGCATCCTATTTAAATTCTCGTATTTTTCCAAAATACCAATCATAGCAAAAATAATTGCTTTTTCTTCTTGACATTCACTCTGCCTAATATTCACCCACACTATCAATCACTTTTCTTAAATTTAAAAAATATAAATATTCCCATAAACAATGTGCGTAGGCATTCAGTATAGTACTTTCATAATAAGAATTGACTTAACTTCGCAAACAATTCCAGTATAATCCAATGGACTTGAGATTTCAACTTCATGGCTATAACAATTTATCGATTAAAAAAAAAAAAAAAAAAATTAACTGTGGTATGGAAGGCCTACATTTTTTTTTTTTTCAAAAGGCTAATTTAACATAAAATTAGATAAAAAGTAAAGGAATTTTGACCCATGTCTTCAAATGAATAAAATAAAAAGGTAATTTAAAATAAAACTAATATATCCTAATTTAAACATATTATTACTTAGAGCTTAGCAAATATCACTAGATAAAAAAAAAAAATATATATATATATGTATATACAATCGAAAGAATTCATAATGCCGTTACTATTTTGATATTTTTCACTTATTCTTTTACTTTTTTTTTTTTCTTTGGAGGGGGGGCGGGGGAGCCAAATTCATTAAGTAGGCACTGATAACAGCCTCAAAACATATTCAACCAGTTACATGTAGTTAAATTGAAGGGTTGTGATTTTTTTTTTTTTTCTTTTCGACTTTTTAAACATTACGATGTAAAAAAAAGATATCATTATTTAAAAAATATTATGTGGACTGATGTTAAATAATATAAACTGGTATGAAAGCTAGACAAGTAAGCGATCATAAATTTGGAAATATCTTCTATTCTAAATAATGTGAAAAGTAAACAGTAATAGATCTTTTCATTTATTTTATGTTAAATTAGATGAAATTAAATTAGAGCATTTTATTTACAAAGTCGCTTAATCATTCCGAGATTACAAAATAATGTTAGAGGTAATTCGTTTTTAGTGAATCTCTTAATCTTCTCTTGAAATTATGTTCCTATATTTGCATGAGGAAATTCCTATATTTTCCTATTTGATTGCTTTGACCCCTGACTATATAAACTCAAAGTATAAATATAATGCCAAATCTAAACTGTAATTCAATTAATATTAAAAATATCTTTAGAAAAATAAGTTATTTGATATTTGATAACAAACACTAAGTATATACAGATGATGGGTTTTTACTTTTCAATGCTAATATTTTTAGAATTTTTTGCATAGATACTATCTCATAATATTATTGTATGTTCAAACAGTACAAGTGATAGAATAATTATGGAATTTTTAGCCATAATATTTGCACTTTCTTTTTTTTTTTTTACAACTTTTTGTATAAACTCAAAGCTGGAACCCAATGAACTGTATCAATAAGTAAGATACCTACTTTTAAACTGTCCTGCAAGCGCTCTAGGATAAAAAATATAAAAAAAATCCATAGTTTGTATTTATCTATTTTAAGTTGAAAAATAAAGTGCAGTATTGAACTACGAAAAAACTTTTCATTTGTTTTACAGTCAACTCCCTCTAACTCTCAAAAATTTTGTCCAGAGGTTGTGCACATAATAGGAATTTGCAAATTAGGGATCATTGCCTTTGTTTACAGTTTTCTTTTGCAGATACAAAATCAGTTATTATTAATTAAATAGACATCAAAACGGAAAGAGGATTTTTAATAAATTTTAGAATAAATATTTCTTCAATATTAATAAAACTAATCTATCACATTCATATATGATGGTAAATAATTTAAGCATATTCAAATAATAGGTACCTATAAAACGTAAACAAACATATTTAAAAAATACGAAACAAAATATTTTTGAAAGTTTGGAAATAATATTCATCGCTGATTATATTTGTTAAACATTCATGTAATAGTGGTTTATTTTCAGCACTAGTCTGAATGAATTGCAGGATAATAAATATAAGAATGTTACTCCCCCCCCCCTTCTCCATTTGTGTTTCAAAGTAAGGATTATGCTAAAAGTTTGATAAAAAATAATTATAAGATTTAAAAAAAAAAAAAAACTTTTTATGTACCATGTTTTTTAATTTTCTGGTGAGTCATTAATAAAATATGTGAGGCTAAAAAATAATATTTAAGTAATATTTAAGCATGCGGAATCAGTTCAGTTAAATAATAATAATAGTGAAAAAAAAGTTGGTTTTAAAAATAAAATATTACTCCTTTTAGAACAATGTATATTAGCATCGTACATTAGCACTTATCAATGTGTATAAAATTTTAAAATTGATAAGGACATCAATTTTTGTGAAATGCATAATTTAACTTTTTATAATTTTTTTACATTCACGTTGAATTAAATGTCACGTTGAATTAATTTTTATGTCAAAAGAAAATGAACTTGTAATTTTTTTTTCAGCAACAATTAAATTATAGCTAATTTTTTAATGGCTATTTTATTGCTATTAAGAGCTTATTATTTTCATATTTTAATTAATTAAAAGAAAACTATTCGAAAATCTGACTTCGAAGTATTGTGTTGTCACCGGGTTCTGAGTTACTGTGAATGTGAAAGTTTCAAATGTCTAGCTAGTAGGGAAATTAGCTAAAAATCGATTGCAAGATTTGTACCAAACAAACAAACAAGAATCAAACAACAAGTTAATAAAAGCATGGTAATAAAAAGTAAAAATGTGAGAAATGTGAATTCTTTTGAAATATGAGATGTAAATTTCTTTTAGATTAAAAAATCAATTACGGATTAGAAGGATTTGCAGATTATAAATCTGCAGATTAGAGGGAGTTGACTGTACTGTATGTGACTGTGACTATAAGGAAAATAAAGTTTTTTATGACATTTTGTAATACAGTAAATAGTAATTATTGCATACTGGTTCTTTTAATTAACTGGATTATGTTAAGAGCTGTTTTATCAGAAAGTATAAGCAAATGACCCAAATTATTATTTATTACCAGTTAAAGAAATAAAATTGTCTAAATTATAAAACTTTATACTGTTTAAATTGAAATTGATTTTTTTACTGGATTTTGAGTATTTTGGAACGTGATCATCAGATACCGAGGCTCATTAGCTCATTTTGATGAAAAAACTCATAATTATTAACTAAATATGTTATGAAATTTGTATAGGTATATTTAAAGTTACTTAAAGTTGTTTATAAGATCAATGCATCCATTGTATCTTACAAATCTGCAATTTATAGGATAAATTTTTAAGAAAAACAGTTTCTTCCATTTCTTCCACTTGGAAGAAACCTATTTCTTCCGGCCGGTTTTTTCTGCGGTTTTTTCCGCCTTGGAAGAAACTTGCCAACCCTGCATATTATACACTAAAATCTAGATAGTTCGAGTTGAACAGGACCAGGCTTGTCTCGAGTTATCAAAAAACTCCAATCATCGAATTTAGAAAGGAAAATTTGGTACTTTTCTGTTAACTGGGCACAAATGATTTCTTGGCGTCTCTTAGTTAATAAAGCACACACATAAATAAAGACACATTTAATAGTAAAATAAACACCAAAACAAAGTACACATATAAATAAAGATACATTTTGTGATGTAAATACATCAACTCTCTTTTATTTCCTATGCCAAAATACTTCGTTTTGCAGGCATTTCATTGCAGCTGTTCGTTCCTCACTCAATGCACCCTGTAAAGTTTGCTTCCCTCAACACTTGTCAACGGGAGAATCAGCGATCCTTTCTCTTGCATGTGCAAACTATTCATTGATTACCTTTGCGGTCCGATTAACAAATCAAAATCGTGTATCCATGATTTTAGGTGTGCGGACCCATTTTTTCTTTAGGAGCGATATTTAAAATTTAAAATCAGTTAGTTCATGTTCCACCTCAATTCTAAAAAGAATGGCCAAGCGCTTACGTTCATGCGTTACTTTTACCGTTATTTTAATATGTGGTTACACATCCTGATACCTTTTTTAAATCTTTTTCCATCAAAAGATATTTATTATTTAAGGTTATTGTGACCTGAAATTAAATGGTGAAAATGGCCAGAGACGTCATATTTAAATATTTTTGTGAAGGAAAAATGGCTATGTTATCACATATTTGAGATTTGTAATGGTTGTACAGATTCTACATTCTTAAAATCAAAAGAGCCTATTAATAAATATTTATAAATTGGTGAAATCGAACACTGCCTCTTTTTTTCCAAGACTGGTTATGTTTTTCTTTAAATCTTTATTCTGAATTTCAAAATATCTTATAAATAAAAATAATAAAATAAAAATTTGAATCTAACTTATGCTTGGTAAGTACCCATACATGACCAAGTCGAGACCTGGGATTCACTCATCACTATTTTCATACGATCACTATTTTTAATATCTTTTGTTTTGGATTAAGTGCAGCCTCTAGTCATCTTTATTAAATAAATTTAAGATAAGTCTCTATTCAAGAGCTAGTACACCACATATTGTACTGATCGTAAAAATCAAAGATTGCATGAGGTACATTGTCAGTGTGTGTCTGAAAGTGCTTTGTTTAATAAATTATTAGAAAGTATGTATATTTTTGTTATTATTCATATTTTCATAGCCATAAGTGCAGTAGTTATTGGAAGTAATACTGTTTGTATGGGTGAAATTTTATTTTCGGCTGCCTATTAGCCACTTCATTAATAATAGTAATAATAATAAACTGAAATAGTTAAATAAGAATTCATATAGTTTTTGTTCTAAAAACTTATATTTTTGAAAAGTGGTTTTTCTAAATTAAAAAAAAAAAAATATGTCATTGTGACATATTGAACTAAGTATTATAATGCAGTATGTTGAATGTATTTAATCAAATAGTTTATCAAGAATAATAATTAAAAGTTTACTTTCACTTTTCAAGTATAATATGTATTTTTGGATTATATAAGGTATTATTCATTTGCAAAATAAAAATGCTGTTTTAGTTTTAGAATTAATGCAAAAATAATAGAGAGATAATATTTTGAAAATAGGCTAAAAGATATTTTTATATTTGAAGGAATAACATATTGTAATTGATTGTGTTTGGGAGTTTGCTATCACTTCTAAAAAATATACATAATAAATAAGATGAGTCAACTTCAGTTAATATGAAAATTTGTTATGAAATATAATAAGATTAAAGTATATAAGTATGTCTGCTTGATATTTTGAAAATATATGACTATGCATTAAATTCTTTATTTTGTCTCTGCAAAATTTTGACAATTTTTTCTTAAAATCATGAGTTCTGACAAGCCTTATTGTCTTAAATTCACAGTAACACCATTTAATGGTGATCCAGATCTTTTGGATTTTTTTATTGAACAGGTGCAGACTAAAATAGATAGTTTTAAATAGCATCCTAAACAGGCCCTTATTTTTATTAAATCAAAACTTTGTGATAGGGCTTTAAAATTTTATACATCGTCAATCCCAGGCCAAAGAGCCCAGTCTCCTGATGAATTATTTCAGATTTTATGTAAGAATTTTAAAGGTGAAACAGAACAGAGTGTAGCAATGCCATTAAATTTGATGCTTTGGAGAACATCCGAAACTTTGCTAATCGCCTCCAACATCTTGTTTATAAGCGGTTTCCAAATTTTCCACAAGAATCAATGGACCAACTACTCATTGCAAAATTAACAGATACACTCACCCCCGATTATAAATTACATCTTTTAACGAGAAAGTGTAGTAATTTTGAGGAAATAGTTGACAGTCTAGCTGCATACCAAGAAATTGTTCAATCAAATGAATCTTTGGCTGTTTCCCAGCCATCATTTTCAAATATAAATAATTGCATGGCTGCTGAAATTCCACAACACAGTACCTCGGATCAGGACTCCCAGCTACATCATGTTAAATTAAATTCAGATCAGCCCTCACAGTCTGATAATCATAAACCGACATGTCAGTGGTATTTTCGTGTTGGACACACTGCCCAATTTTGTTACAAATTAAAAGATGTTCAGGGATATCAAGGTAACAAAAGATTTGACGCAGTTTGACAGGGATTCAAATCATATCAAAGAAATAAAAGTAGACCCAAATATAACCGTCAACATTCTCCTTCGGATAGACACTCCTCTCACACACACACACACCCAATCAGCAGAGGCTCAATCTGAGTCATCAAGTTTTGGACGTAGACGAGTGTTTAAAGACATGTATAAGCCACGTAAAGAGCTCTACTACAAGAATCGTCGGTTTAATAAAGACTGACAAGTTTCTGGGAGAGGTCAGTCCTGCACTTCCTCTCCCATCCATAGGGTCAGGTGGGGTAAAATAAGTCAGGGGGTAAAATAGGTCAGTTTCGAAAAAATTCTTTAAAAAAACATCCAAACGTTTTTTTAATTCCAATTTTGCTGGTTTTATATATTATTTATATTAGTCTTCATTTTGTATGCAAAATTAACTGTAACTGATACTTTTTAGTTTCAGCCAGTAATTATTTGTGTGTTTCGTATTAGTAACTCGAATGTTTTGCTAAGAAAAACTTTGGTTTTTAACTAATTCAGAAGCAAATTTTACAGTATTTTCTTATCATATTCCAAAAAGCACAGTCTTAATATGAATTTCCTAAACTTTTGTGAAAATAAAATAAAATATTAATATTTTGGAGTAAAAAAACACATGTGGGGTAAAATAGGTCAGGTGTTGAATCATGTTAGGCTTAGCAAACATTAAGTAACTAATTACTTTTTTTTGTGTTTTAAATAACTCCATATGTATTATTTTAATGTGTTAGTTTAAAATTAAGCTATATAGAGCTATTTCATACACATAGACATAAATATAAAATAATTTAATGTTAAGAAAAAAAAAAAAAATGCAATACATATTAAAACTGAATCAAAACATTCAGTTTGTAGGTGAAATTCAAAAACTTTAATTCGAGCTTATTTAAGAAGGGTGCCAATTTTTCATACAAAGAGCAGGCAGGACACAACAATCTCCTGAAACTGTCTGGGTTAAACTCTGCAGGCTAGCATTAACTTCAAATGCAAGAGTGGATGAATCTAGATTATCAATCACCAATTTGACAAATTAATTCTAGTGCAGCTTCAACAGTTATGGAACAGGATAATATTTATATATTCTCCGTTTAAGTACATAAAATCTGCTATTATAAACACTTTATCACCCAATCAAACATTGTCTTCTAAAGAATCTTTGAAAAATGCATACAGAAAAAGAACCCATACGCAACAGAAAACAGGAGTAATTTTAATAACCATTTTATTTTTCAATTGATTGTATGACAAAAAAATCAACAGAGATGCTAAAATCACAGAAACATCAACTGTAAATGAAACAAAAAAACAAGTCTTTCTCAAGAAGAAAATTTGGACAGCATTAATACTAATCAATTCGTAAAAGTAGAGACATTTTTTTTCTCGAGAGAACACAAAATCAGGTTTTTATAAAGAAAAGGAATGTGTATTTGTAATTTTGTTTGCATGAAGTAAATTGTATTAAAATTTAAAACAGTTTTAAAGGATGACTTATTTTAAAATTTATTTTCAGTACAAATTTTTTGTTTTTTCCGAGATATTTCTCTTAAAATGTCATACTCATAAGGAATATTCATTTGCATATATTGTGCAATTTTTTAACAAATGGAACCAATACATTTTCTGCTGTTTAAGTGCAAACGTAAAATATGCTGTTTTTGATCTATTTTACCCCACCTGACCCTAATTCTTCTCAATCTCAAACAAATAGTGCAAAATTTAAAGCTGCTAGAATTTTCACCAAATCTAAAATAGTCGCAGATGATAATCCTACAAATAACGTAAACTGTAAGCAGCTAATACTAAATGTTTCTAATGTATCTGTACATAATAAATTTACTGAACATTCAAATGGTTTAAAAATTTGTGGTCAGGAGATAACCCTAAGATCACCAAGCACTAGATTAAAATTTCCTATCTCATCAGAAAGATTGGTCAATTCAGTAAGTAAATACTCAAACCATTGTTCCTGCAAATATATCATCTAATGCTGCATCCCAAACAGAAAATGAAGAGTTAATTTTACTTTCATTCCTCAGTTTAGACCAAACTAAACATTAAGAATATGAAGATCATTTAATTTTTATTTATAATTAACTAGCAGGCAACGCCCGCTTCGCTGGTCCCTATTTTTAAATGAATCACTCTAATTACTGAATTCTCAAAATTGCATTCATTTTTATCACGTGAAAAGAAAAGAGAAACAAAATCTGATTAGGAAAAATGTCGCACCGGTTTCTCACTGCTTTCGGAAAAAATTCCCAAAATGGTCTAACTCTTATTTCTATTATTTTCCCCCTTCGCCCTTCGCCCCCCCCCCTCCCGTCTATCCTAATAATTTTACAAATTCGAAAATATCCGCAATCGATTTGTAGGTATCAAAAACCCCTATGCACCAGTTTTGAACTATCTATCTCTATTTTTATTTTTTGGACCCTCCATTCCCCCCCTTCCCAATAATTTAAAAAATTCGAAAATATCTGCAATCGATTTGTAGGTATCGAAAACATCTATGTACCAATTTTGAATGATCAAACTCTATTTTACTTTTTTTGCCCCTCCCCCCCCCACCTTCCCGGCCCTCCTAATAACTTTACACTTTCGAAAATATCCCCATTCGACTTGCAGGCCTCTAAAACCTATCTGTACCAATTTTGAACGGCCTAACTGTATTTCTATTTGTTTTTGCTCATAGCCCCCCCTTACCACTCCACACCCCCCCTTCCCGCCCCACCAAATAATTTTACAACTTCGAAAATATCCGCAATCGATTTGTACGTATCGAAAACCTCTATATACCAAATTTGAACGATCTAACTCTATTTTTATTTTTTGCCACCCCCCTCTCCCCCCCCCACCTTCCCGGCCCTCCTAATAACTTTACACTTTCGAAAATATCCCCATTCGACTTGCAGGCCTCGAAAACCTATCAGTAAAAATTTTGAATGGCCTAACTGCATTTCTATTTGTTTTTGCCCTATAGCCCCCCCTTACCGCCCCACTTCCCTTCCCGACCCTCCTAATAATTTTACAACTTCGAAAATATCTGCAATCGATTTGTAGGTATCGAAAACCTCTATATACCAGTTTTGAACGATCTAACTCTATTTTTATTTTTTGCCCCCCCCCCTCTCCCCTACCCCCCTTCATTCCCCTCCTAATAACGTTACACAATCGAAAATATCCTCATTTGACTTGCAGGCCTCTAAAACCTATCCGTATCAATTTTGAACGCCCTAACAATATTTCTATTTGTTTTTGCCCCATAGCCCCCCCCCCCTGCTGCCCCACCTGGAGGCTGAATTTCTAAAATTCCAGAAATTGGTTTTTAGATATTTGCATTAGCTATATTTTAGAGCAAAAATTTCACGTATATCTATTTTTTTGTTTCAGATATATAGGATTATGCAAAATCACGTTTTCCGCATGTGAAATCACGTTTTGCCCCCCCCCCCCGCCCCCCTTGGGGACCGAATTTTGAAAATTCCAGAAATTGGTTTTTAGACATTTGTATTAGCTATATTTTAAAGCAAAAATTTTACGGATATCTGGTTTTTTTTTGTTTGAGATATGAAGGATTTTGTGAAATCACGTTTTGCCCCCCTTCCCCCCTTGGGAGGGCGAATTTTGTAAAATCGCTTCTTAGTGGATGCCTACGTCATAGAAAGAACATTGTCACGAAATTTCATGCTTCTAGGTCCAGGGGTTTGGTCTGGGCATTGATAGATCACCCCCTCACTCACTCACTCACTCAGGAAGTGTTCTTTTATATATATAGATTAGTTATTATTTTGTAACAAGTTTTCTTTTAGTCTAAAACTGTTGTCTTTTGAAATAAACTTAAAATTCAAACCCAATAGTGTTATTCAACGTTTAATATAAAAAATCCAATTAAACCCTAAAAAATCTTTTTAAAAAAAAAATAGTTTTTTTAAATCCTACTTCTTTTACACTATGACACATATTGTGCCTCATTTCTTTCGCTTTAGAATGATTCAGACGCATCCATGTAAAACCATCAGTTTTATTCTTACATTCATTAAAATATTTTCATTACACACAGGACAAACATAAAAAGATGCAATTAAACCCGCTTTCATACACCACTCAAGCATACCTCTCTTTCCCAAACTAGGCAAGATAGCAAAATATCTTTCACTGTATTCCGCATACTTTATTAAACATTCATTCACACTCATAGAAATATGGAATGGACTATTTAAATTTAATTTAATATACATACAGGAAATAATTTTAATCAGCAAACCACCACTAACATAACATCAGAAGTACATTTGAAAATTCAAATACTTTTTAATCCATTTAATCAACCTTAAGTGATATTGATATATATATATATACTATGATATACATCACATTTTTCTTTCATTCTTAATTTCTAAGAGATAAATGCTAAGGGTTTTTTTTTTTTTTTTCCGTAATTTTCATTTAAATCTTGAAGTGCCAGTTTTCAGACAATGATAGTTATATATACAGGTAAAATGTGAGTAAACTAACACCATAAATTGCAAGAAATATAAAGCAACTGTTTTTGATTGAAATGACTAAGAATAACTTTTCATATGTTGAAAAAAAGCTGGCATACATACATGCAGGATAAAAAAAAAAAAAGTACCAAATGCACATCTTGCTGTTTTCATGCAAAGTTTTTTTTTTTTTTCTTTGTTTAGTACTAGCATTTTGATGCATCTTTATACAATTTAATTGTTATATTACAATTGATGTTTATAATTTTTAAGCTGTTAATTCTTAATTTCCTAATTATTTATTATTCATTTTTAGATAGGAATCCTTCACCTCCACCAGAAATATTAGACAGTGATGAAAATCTTGTTCCTGACCGAATTGGTAACACATTGTACAGTAAAAGATGGCTATATAAAACGTTAATGAATATGCTGAAGGTAAATATAAAAAGACTTACCATATCATGTACTCAGATTTATATAAGAATATTAAGCCTATTTTATCTATCTATTAGAGATTTTAATTGTTTTGTAAAATTTATTCATGTGTGTTTAATACATATAGAGAAAAAAATCTAAAATTGATAATATAGTGAGTAATGTGTGTTTTACTAATAAGTAGCAAATTTGTTTTTGGAAAAAAGAAATCCCAATCATAATGCTGATATCTTGAATTTACAGAATGTGTCAAGAAAAATCAATTATTCTCATCATTTTCATTTTACTAATACATATATATATATATATATTAATTTTACTATCATAATAAAGTAATGATTTGGTTTATATAACTAACTAATCAAATATATTATGAGTACTCATGTTCAATTCACGAAAAAATATTTTTTATAACATACTTTTTTTTTTTTCAGAAAAAAGGATTTTATATTAAAAAAACATCTCTTTATAAAACTTCATTTTAAATGTGTTCAGATTTTGAATTTAGAACAATATATAAATTCTGTTATTTATTCCAATTGTTAGGTTGTTCAAGAATATTCTACCCAGAACTTTCCCAACTCTGAAAGCCCTCAGAATTTACCGACTGAAGATGTCAGTAGCACTAATCAAACAATGATGGAATTAGATCCTCAAATTGAAGAAGAAGCATGTACGTTATGGGATATGTCTGCAAGTCAGGTAAATAAAAGTTTTATTCAATGTAATTATGCTAGAAGTATAAGTAGCTGGTTTTGCACGCTACGCTGGGCACTATATTTAAAGGATTTCTTTTTAATTGGATAATAGAAACATTTAAATAAATATATTTCGATTGGCGACTATCTTCTTCACAGTTTTAGCATGGGATCTCCTTGACAATATCAAAAATTTTTTGAACTTCTCGAATCTGTGCAACAAAACTATTATTCTCAAAAACAGTCAAATGTAAATGTTAATTCTTCGAATATTCTGGAAACAGTTGAAGCTGTTAGTCGTACTGTAAAAGTCATTATTTGATGAATGGTCGAATCAGAGAATGCATGTAAGACGTTTTCGCAACAATCACTATAACGCACGTATGTACGCTTCATGCACATGAAAATCAGAAAAACATCACTGGACACCCCTACCCCGCTGTGCGTGAATCTGAAAATGCACAAAACTCGGTTCCGCGGCAATCACTATCACACATGTTAAAACCAAAAAAAAAAAAATGCACAAAACTCGTTTTTGCAATCCCCCCCCCCCCCCCAACCATTCTTAAATCTTAAATGTCTTAATTTTTTATATTTTCTACAAGAGTGTTACTTTCATTGGTGTTTAAATGTTCTTTTTTTTTTTTCCCGTGTGTTATTATAAAAAAAATTATTATCTAATTGCAGAGCAGATATAAACAAAAATGTCATTATCTCAATCAGTCTTCTTATGCTAATTCTCAAAAATAGCTGTTTCATAATATGAAAACTATTTCTCAGAATTTATCATATGACTAACAAGCTTCGCCTGCTAGCGGGTCAGTATTTGCCTACACCTGTATTAGTTCATATTCTATAACATCTTCTATTCTGGGCAGTGGGATAATATATAAATGCTTAAAATTTCTGAAATGTTTTGTACAGGCTGTTCGCACATTTTTTAGACGATTTTATTTCGCAGTAAGAAAAAATCGTTTGCATGGAGAATTTTATTTTCACAACAGTTATATTTTTGGAAGTTTTATTTATCTTCTGATATTTATAATTTTTGTTTAGATGCAAAAATGTGCTTTTAAAATGGCAGTGGATGGAAGGGTAGGTTTCCACTCTTTCCAAAGATAGTTTTTAGTGAAATCTTTATGAAAAGCATTTATCAGGAGAAAAATGTTGCAACAACAGATGAATCTTGGGTCTATTTAAGTGGTTGCAATAAAAAAAAATCTATTTATTATCACAAAAGTGGAGAAAAAAAAAATTTGCTACATGGCTCAAAGCATCAAAAGAGAGTTTTTCTAAAGGATTTATGATTGCCACTGGTTTTTTCATACAAGTGCAAGATAAAAGCAAAAAAATATCAAAATCAACTCTAAATACTCTCAAGAACATATTTTAATTCCAATTTTAAAAAATGAAAATCCATATCTTTATCCACAATGCTATCAATCCGTTGAACTGCATCAAGACAAAACAAGCAGCCACACATCGCAATCCGCAATGGGGAAATTGCACATTTTTCATTTTGACTTGTAAATGATAGAACATGAAAATACAAACATTTTGATACCATTTTTATGCATATTTGAAAACCAGATGCTTTAATAAATTTACTTTAAAAGACGTAGTTCTCATGTTGGTGGGAAAACGCTGCGTCATGTGATAAAACCTATCGTGATGTCACTATCCATGAAATGAACTGCCTGCTGAATTTCTCCCTCTTGTATTATATAGAAAAATCGTGCATTCAGTGAAATTTTGTATTCTTTCTTTTGAAAAAAAATATTAAAACTATTTGAACTCATTAAACATCACTTCATTCTATAAATAACACCAAGTTTCAATGATATTTTTTTGTACTCGCCTGCTGTTATTAATCCAAATTAAACTATAATCGAAATAATAGTTGATCAATAGAATTTTCTTAAAGAATGTTTTTAGTATGCTATGCCAAAGATGTATCTTTTAAATACTTGTTTTGTTTCATTTTATTATGTTTTATAGATTTATTATTATTTTATTATTATTATAGACTGAGTACAGAAATAAAATATTGGGATTGAGTAATAATATTTAACTGAATAATATGCATATTTTCATTGCTTAAATAATGTAGAATAGTTTATGCTAAATTAACCTAAATTAGATTACTTTTATAATTATGAGATGCCAGTATATCTGTATATATATATATATATAATAAAGATGATCTTATATATAACTTTTTTAATACATTTCAATATTATAACTTAACAATATTTCTATTAAAATAGCAGCTGAAGATTGTGAATAATTAAAAACATTATAGTGATGCAGTTTGAGAAATTGAAAAGTATTTAAGGAAAATTACATGCGCTTATCATTCTAAATAAATAAATTTAATTAAAAGAAGGTCTCCATACAAAAATATTAATATTATTTATATATGTATATATATATAGAAACGCATTTAGTTATTTTTATAATGTAATTACTTTTTTATTTGGAAAAATTTAAAAATAGAAAGAAAAGATTAATAGAAATAGAAAGTAATAATAATAACAACATTTAGCAATAGGAAAGATATAAAGTACTTTAAAATAAAATAAACACATGAAATATATGTTAAATGTAATAATACCTTATAAGTTATACATGATCTAGTTATAAATATGAATGGTATTAAATAATTAATTAAAAATTTGCAGTAAATTTCAGCAATCAAATGCAATATATACACTGGTGGACAATTGCTAAGGACGGATGACAATAACTAAGCTATTGTCATCCGTCCTTAGCAATTGTCCACCAGTGTATATATATATATTAAATTCATTTACCAATGAAGCCTTAATGTAAAATCCAAATATGTTTAGAATATATCAGGGGTCGATCCAGGTAAAAACTGGGACCCATTTGCTTCCCCTTCACAAAATCCAAATATCTAAAATGGGCCCCTTTAGAAAATACAAATCCATAAAATGGGTCTCTTCACAAAATTCAGATTCATAACAAAACAGGCCTTTCTCAAGATTTATTTTTAAAAAGATGATGATTTTGTAAAAGTTTTCCACGTTAACAATATTATTTTTAATGAGTGTGTATACTTGGCTCAGTAATATGCTGTTAACTTGATAATGAACAATAGATAGAGTAACTTCTTAAGTGAAAGGTTTCGTGTGATAATTCTTTTTATCACAAAAAGAAATAAATTTTCACAAAATTATTTTGTTTTTCACAAAAGAGAAAAAAAAAAAAAAAAAAAAAAAAATTGTTTTTCACAAAAATGAGCCCCAAAAGTAAACCTGGAACAACCCTTGCATATACTATATATAACTGACGGTCTTTGCCTGCTTCGCTGGTTGCTAAATTTAATAAATTAACAAAAAAAAAAAAAACTTTTATTTCTTTTATATCATTCTATAAACAAAAAATAAATAAATAGATAATTGAAAAATAAATTCATTGAAATCGCTCTTAACATCGTTTTGGTTATTTGCAGCCTGCGGCAACTTCTTTCCCTCCAGTGTACCCTGCTTTTTTGGATCTGGGTTGTTATTGCCCGCAGCAATGTCTTTCGTGGGCACTTCAATTTGTGTACATATCAGGAGGCGAAAGCTGCTATTATTCAAAAACTAAGATTTTAAGGATAGCTGTATCTCAGCATCTATTAAATATATTTTAATTTTGGCACCATGTACTTTATTGCAATCAGTTTTTCTGCTATATTACCATTTCATTTCGATTAGTACAATAAATAAATAAATAACAAAAGATTTTCCTTTCAAAGGCATTAAATAAATAATAAATAAGTTTTTATTAAATTTAAATTTTAATAAGACTAATCCTTTATGCGATATTAACATTTTCCCGATAAAAACATTTAATTATATTTTCCTTTTGAAATGAATTAATTAAATAAATAAATAGTTGTGTAACAGCCGTTGCTAATGTAAACAACGTAGAACAATATAATTCAAATAAATTTAAGAAAATTAAATGGAAAAATAAATGGATAAAATTGAAATATATATATATATATATATATATATATATATAAATTACTTAAAAAATTATAAAAAGTAAACTTTTTTTTTTATAAAATAAAATAAAAATAATAAATAAATAATGCAATTTGAAAATAACATTTCTTTTTCGTTGCAAAAACATGAAGTAAATATTAAATACATAATTAATGACTGCTCTATAAAATAATCATATATAATTTATAAAATAACATAATTAAAAAAAATAATAATAATAAAATAAATAATCAGTAAAATATATTTTTATGTACTATGAAACTTTAATGAATATTTTAATTATAATTAAATCTTTAAGCATACATTATGAAAAAAGAAATATTCTCACATACAAGCATCTAAAAAATTAGAGAAATGTAAAAAAATACTACTGATATATTAAAGCAATGCTAAAATTCTATTATGAAGACGTTTATAATTTTCAAAATATGAATACAGAACAAATCTAGATTGTTTAGCTTTAGCTACTCTTATATTTATGCGCTAATAAAATAGAGGTTTCTTCTCAAAAATGAGAATATGGAAAGAGCATCTATTTTCGGAACATTATCCGATTGCTCTTTTACAAATCCAAAATCGACATTATACAAATAAAAATAGAAATATATATATAAGGTATAAGATATAGTATAGTTATGGAAGGTTTAAGTTATTTCTTACAAAAGGTAAAAATTTTAAGAATAAACTATAAAATACAGATTAGAATAGAGCGAACAAAAAGAAAAGCAAGCGGTAAAAGAGTGTAAACATTCACACTTCGTGTACTGTGACGTCAACCCCCTCACGGAGCGTTTTCTTATCACGTGGTTTTGTTTTGGTTTTTAGCGATTTTAAAACGTTAATTAAAAGTTAATTTGAAATAATTTTACAATTTTAATTGGATTTTTCGGATTCCCAAGATTGATTTTATCGATTACAATTAAAAGAAATTCTTTTTCCTTCCGTGTGCAACTTCCCCATTGCTTTTCTAGAAAAAAATGGAACAAAAAACGGGAATTAAAACCATACCCTTCACTGACATTCCTGCTAAATGTTCTGATGTATCACTGTTGGATTTTTGTGTTTTTCGACTCTTAAAATCAACATTATCCAAACACCGACCTACAACGTTTTGTGGACTCTGGAAAGTCGTTCAAGAGGAGTAGAAAAATATACCTCTTCCGATATTATAAAAAGCATTATTATCATAGAAATTATGATGTAGAATGTTAGTTAAGAACAAGGGCTATCAAACTGAACAAATAAAACACGAAATATGAGGGAAATTGCTTCAGTACACTCCATCAAAATCGTCTAAAAAATGCGCGAACAGCCTCTGTATTACTTGCTGTAAAAATCCATGAGTGATGATCATTTATGTACGTGTTATTTAATGTCTATACTAAAATTTATTTCATTTATTATATTATTTTTTCAAGTATTAGTTCAACATTTAACAAGTATTATTTTAGGAAGTAGCTGAATTCCTTTGTGAATGTGACGTGGCTAATGTTTTTCTGGACATTATTAACAGCACTAAAAGTCCACGATTACTTGTAAGTTATTGTCAGTAAATTTATGTTTTTCTTCAATATTCCAATTTAGATACTGAGATATGTGCATATGTTTATTGATTTCTTTTTTATACTTCTTTCCAGGAAATTGTTATAGGAATTCTTGGTAACATGTCGACTTATAATTCAACCTGTGAATATATAACAAATAACAAAGATTTAGTGTGAGCATAGTTTTTTTTTTTTATTATTATTATTTTATATCATATTATAACGATTAAATAAAATTAATTTGTTAATTTATGTGACTTTCATTTATAATTTTTGTAATCATTTTCTGTGATTTTTAAAATTATATTTTGTTTTATTGTTTAATCTATTTATTATCATTTAATTTCATGTACAAAATAGTCGTTTGATATTATTAATTAGATACTGAAAAAAAAAAAAGGAAGAAATGTTTTTAAAGCATATTACTTTCAAATCATTGTTTATTCTGTAACACAGTTTCTTAAAATATCAGTTCTAAAAGCAATCATTTTCTCAACTTTGCAATTTGTTTTGCCATTAATAGTTTATTTGAATCATATTCAAATATTTTATCTAGTTACATTTAAAATCATCTTAAAGAGAATTTAAATTATAATTACTAAAACATTAATACCTTACACAATCATCCTTTTTATTTGCGTAGATATATTTCAGACACAAGGACATGAGGACGGACACGTTGTGTCGAAAATATATCTGTGCAAATAAAAAGCATGATTGTGCAAGGTATTAATGTTTTAGTAATTATATTTTATCTAGTTGTTAATTTTCTGGTATATTAAAATGTATTATTATTTCACAGGGGGGAAATGTCTGCATATTCCGATTAAAGCATTATAGTGAAAAATTTGGCTGTTAATATTAATTATCTTTAAATTTTCTAAATTTATTTGTATTTTTATTTATTTATTAATTTATTTTTGTGCTAGCATAGCTAGCAAGAAACAAAAGCAATACACAATCAAAAAAAAAAAAAAAAACTATTATACTTTCTTGTAATTATTTATTTATTTTTTTTTTATTTATTTTTTTTTCATTCTGCCCTGACAAACAAATTTTGCATGCTAATGTTAACCTACTTCCTATTATCCGATTGAGCTGAAAGTTTACACATGAGTGAATAATTGATGATAATACAGCGTGCAAGCATTTTCAGGGCTTTGTCTTTCCAGGAGTAGGTTCTACATGCATAAATCTGCTTGCTTATTGTTAAATATTGCTATTCATTTTTCATACATTTCTACTGAACTGATTTTACTCACGTTTTAGACATGAGTCGATATCAATACAATTTGCGAGCGTTTATAGTGATTTATCTCAGTAAGAGCAGGTACCAGGGGCACATTTTTGCCAGTTTGTGCCAAATGTGTGATTAATTTTTAATGCTCCTCTGCCAAACCGATTTTAATGAAAATTTATCCATGAATCCATAGATGAGCACAATGCAAAAGTAATGTCAGAGTTCTATCATTAAGGGATGGTAGTTACATGGGGATAAATCTGCCTGCCTGTTTCAAACCTTGCAATTACTTTTTAATATACTTATGCTAAATTGAAGTCTTTAGTATATTTTGGAATAAAAGCATGTTTAATTTTTTTTTTTTTTTTTTTTTAAATTTAACTGGCATTATACCATGTGTATTTTTACTGTATTTCAGATATTAACTGCCTTTGGTTAAAATTTTATAACATAAATCATACATACAAACTGTCAGAATCATAATTAACCAGTTAAGTGTTTATTTATGGTTATTATCCACTTATTTCTCAAAAGAAAATTTTTAATGTTTACATCTGATCAGTAATGCGTTTTATAGATCATTGCATTATATAGATTGCCGTTATAAAAATCTTCAACTGTATATATGTATACACTTAATTTAGTGTATTTATATATATATATATATATATATATACCGTAATTTCGCGTATATAACCTGCGGCGGAAGTTAGCCCGCAGCTTAAAAAATTCATTCAGAAATAATTATAACCGAAAGATATCCCGCACTAGAAGATACCCCGTACTTCTAAAATCACATGGGCGGCAATCGCTATTTATAATTTCAATACTAATTGCTATTATTTTAATGATAAGTAGGAAAAGATACAAAAATACAACTAAATATAAATAATAAACAAATATACAACTAAATATAAATAATAAACAAATTAATTTACTTACCTATAATGGAAAAGCAAATAATCATAACATAATATTAATCTTTCTCTGTATATAAATTACTATGAACTGGAGTAACTTCTAATGATTAACACCTTTATTAAATTTATAAGAAAATTTTAGATTAATAATAAATTTATTTACAAAATTCATTCAAATCCATCGAAATCGGATTCTTCCGTATCAGAATTAAAATGTTGCAATATTGATTGGGATAGTTCATCTTCATCATCCGTATTATCCTCCTCATCAAGTTCCTTTTCACTGTTCCCAATTTCATCGTTATTATGCGTTAATAATCGACACTTCCAAAACAAAAATGAGACTTGTGTTGATTTTCTCGTTGTTCACGATAGATACCTCGCACCGGATGGTAGCCCGCAGGACATACAAAGTCAAGTTTTTATTATAGATTACCCGCGGGTTATATACACGAAATTACGGTATACAGTTATTTTTTTTTTTAACGTATTTAACTAAAATAGTTCGGTAGTTTCTCAGTACTCTTGGCATGGTAATCTGAATTTTAGCATGTCAAGTAATTTATATACTATATTTGACTTGTTTGTTTCTTTACTTGTGTCTATTTATTTCTATTATTAAAAATTAAATTGCATAAAACAAAAGTAATACTTATTCTTTATGATCTGTCTTGGGAAAATATGGGTGTAATACTTATTTAATGTGTTTTCGCTAGTAGATGAAAAATCACAAAACAGATTTCAGAAACAAGTTACACTTTAATTTTTTCTACTAAACAGGGCTCAAAGTGTTCCTATATTTCAAAACTAGCCCCCTTCAGCGACCAGCTGGTTCGCAGTCCTTGAAAAGTCCGACTTTACGAAACTCCCGCTTGGTGCCGTCTTTTCCCCGTTTCAGGTCCTACAACAGCTCATTGACATATGTGAAAATAACTTTATTGAAAAATTTAATCACAGTAAATTCTCGCTCGGTAGCGCCTACGGCGCCCTCTTCTCGTTTCAATATCTGAGACAGCCTGTTCGCTCACCGTGTTACGATCTTTCAAAATTCTGACTTTAGCAGTCCAGCTCAGTGGCGCCTGCAGCGCCTTATCCCCGTTTTAGAACTTACAACAGCTTCCACGCTCATACCGCAAATAGATTTGAAAATTTTAACTGTAGCAAATTTTTGCTCTGTGATGACTAAGGCGCTGCTTTATGTTTCAGGATTTGAAATAGCCTGTCCGCTCACCATGTAAAGGACCTTTGAAAATTCTGATTGTGGCAAATCCGCAACCTAGTGGGGCCTACGGTCTCCCAATCTTCTCCCTATAAGTAATTTACTAATAATCAGAATTGGAGATATAGAATTATTAAAATGTCAAAGCGCCCTCTGGCGACAGAGATTTGCAATATGTACTCCTCAATTTCAGTTTAAAAGACTTTTAAAATGTTATTTTACCTATGAAATTATGTTAATTAGAAGCTGAGATACAAAGGTAATATTAGCATTGTTATAACAAATTTGTGTCTGATTTTTTTCATGTTTTTTCTTTGAAACTTGCGTGTTAAAAATCCTTAATACGAAATGTGAATGGAGTATCGGAATTCGAAAGCCTGCATCACAATTAGAATTGGAGATATTGTAATAAAGGTGTTCTGGCTTTTCTGTGGTTTTCTCTGAAACTCCCGTGTGGAATTTAACGGCTTATATCAGTTTAAAAGTCTGTAATATTTCAAATGATGTGTATAAGTAATTTAAGCATAATTAGAATTCTAGATATTGAATTATTAAAATATCAAAGCGCCCTCTGGCGACAGAGATTTGCAACATATACTCTTCAATTCCAATTCAAATAACTTTTTTAATGATATATTACTTATGAAATTATGTTAATTAGAAGCTGAGATACAAAGCTAATATAAACATTTTTATAAAAAGATTTGTGTTCGACTTATCCATGGTTTTCTCTGGAACTTGCATAATTCCGGGTGAAATAACGTTAAAAATCCTTAGTACGATATGTGAGCAGAAATTGGAATTCGAAACTCTGCAAAATATTAAAGAATAAGGGTGTTCTGGGTTTTCCGTGGTTTTCTCTGAAACTCCCGTTCCTTTTCTACACCTTTGCCCCTTCCCCCCCTTTCCGTTCCTACTAATAATTTTACACTTGAAAATATCCACAATCGATTTAACTTGCTTTAAAACCTAAATATACCAATTTCAAACGCTGTAACTATATATATATATATTTTTTTTTTTTTTTTTTTTTTTTTTTTGTCCCTTTCCCCCCTCCCTAATAATTCTATTCTTTCAAAAATATTCACAATCGAATTATCAGGCATTAAAACCAAATACTACGAAATTTCAATGGCATATCTCAATTCAAAGTACTGCAAAATATAAAAGAAAACTTAATCATTTAAATCAAATTGGAGTGTCAAATTGGAGTTGGTTAAATGAATATTCACGGTTGATGAATTCATGAATACAAAATTTCTAAATTGAAAACTTAATCTTTTCCCAATAAAAATGTAATCTTTTTGTTTATTAATATATTTTCATGAAAATTGAACAGTAGCTTTATAATATGTTGTGTAATCCGAATATTAATTTAAATGTAACATAAATGAAAATTTGAAGAATTTTGAAATTTGCAATTTTTAATCCCACTTCAAGAACATGTGATATTAATGATTTCCAGATGTTTTGTTTCCATTCCAGACAGTTAAAAAAATCGTCTGCTGATAGAATGTTTTTTTTTTTTTTTTTAAGCAATTAGCCGTTGAATCCTGGTTATTTTTTGATCGACATGGGTCGACATTTTAATTAATATCTTCGCAACTAATTAAAATTTTTTAATTCTGTTTTCACTATCCCCTCGGGAAGGCTTCTGAGCACCCGTATGTCAAATTTTATACTTCTGCGTTCAGTAGGGGCTGAACGTATAGATGCTCAGACAGACAGACAGACATCTTTTATTATTATAGAAATCATAAAAAACGTCCTTTTTTTCCTATATTTTATAATTCTTTACTTTTTTCCTATATTTCCTATATTCTACTATTTCTGTTTTTCTTTTTACTTGTTTTCTGCTTTCCCTGCTAGGCATACAGCTTAAAATCTCGTATCTTTCCAAAACACCATTCAAATTAAAAATAATTGCTTTTTTTTTCTCAACATTCACTCTGCCAGTGTGATTATAAATTATATAGTGCATAATTTGTCATATGTAAATAAGATTGCATACATTATAAGAAAATAACAAGGTAATGAAAACTTTAATCATAAATTCATTTTATTTCCAATGTTTAATTTAAAAATATAAAAATTAAAGCTTTTAAAAGAAACAGATTGATTTTTTTTTTTTTTTTTTTCTTTTAAGTATCAAGATTTCTTCTCAAAGATTTGTGGTATTTAAATTATTTGTTCATAATGTTTAAATATCAGTTTGTTGAATTTTTTATTTTATTTAAATCTATTATTTGTGGTTTAATATGTGTACATATAAATACATAATATCTAACCACAATATCAATCATTTTTCTTAAATTTAAAAAATATAAATATTCCCATAAAAACAATGCATGTAGGCATCCATTGCCAGTTTTCAATTCATTTAGTACTTTCATAAAAAGAATCGATTTAACTTCAGACAATTCCAGTATGATCCAATGGACTTGAGACTTCGACTTCATAGCTACAACAATTTATTGATATAAAAAAACACTTAACTTTGGTATGGAAGACATAGAAGAATTTTTAAAAAAGGTTAATTTAACAGAAAATATGACAAAAAATAAAGGAATTTTTACCCATGGTTTCAAACATTTAAGAGGTCTCTTTACTTACAATACCCAGAAGCCACAGCCAATGTTATTCTATGGAGAATTTTGCCCCATTATAACTTATTATCAAATATATATATTTAAATTCTGTTTTAAAACTTAGAAACTTCACAACTATTGAACAATTTATCAGTTTCTAAAAATTATTTTTAAATTTTTTAATATTTTATTAAAAACATTAAGGTTGTAAAATGCAAATTTTTTACAATGGGAAATTTTTCGTTTTTGAGCTTAAAAATGAAATCTTAAAAACAAATAAAAAATCAATTTTTAGAAAGCGATAAATTGTTTAAAAGTTGTGAATTTTCGATAAGTGAAAATGGAATTTAAAATATATATTAGTTAATAAGTTATAATGGGGCGAAATTCTCCTTAGAATAACATTAACTTTTGCTTTCGGAGACGATAGGTAGAGAGTCCCCTTAATATAAAAAGGTGATTTAAAATAATGTAAATAAATTGTTACTTAGAGCTTAACAAATAACATTTGAAATAAGGAATTTTTTTTCATACAATCAAAAGAATTCATAATTCCATTACCATTTTAATATTTTTACTTATTCTTTATTTTATTTATTTATCTATTAATTTATTTATTTATTTTTTTTTTTTTTATTTTTTTTTATTTTTTTTTTTTTGTGGAGTGGTGGAGGGGGGAGCACAATTCATTAAATACATACTGACAGCAGCCTCAAAACGTATTCAACCAACTACATGTAGGTAAATTGAAGGGTTATGTTTTTTTTTTTTTTTTTTTTTTTGACTTTTTAACCTGTTAACCAGAGAATAAACTTTTGTTCAACTCGTTTCACAATGGGGACTTTTCTCTTCATAATTATAAGTAATATCATCACACTGCAAGTAATGAAAGGAAATAATTTTTAACGTATTGATTTTATTTATTTTGACAAAATATTTTATAACATATAATATATAAATCAAATAACTTCAATGCAGAAAAAGTTAATTGAATGAATTTAAATAACTATTCCGTAGTATGATATTCCTTAAAGCAATGTGGCATACACAAAGTAACACCACAGTCGGTACACTAGAATCTCGATTATTTCCTAAAGCCTTTTGAATAACACAGTTTGCATCTCCTGGTTATGTTTGCTCTTAAAGATCCCGATGGTATATAATCCGCAAAATGTCTGTCAATAAGTTTGGTTTTGTTGTCAAAGAAGGATGTCCTGTACTAGTAGATAATGACTGCTGTCCATCTCCATATTTTTTTACCATATCAATGAGAAAATGAAGCTTATCGAAGTTACCGCCATCTTTCTTATATAAGAGATATGCATTCAAACACTCCATGTCTAGTGAATGTAAGAAAGTCTTATAATATTTTTTTACTTTGTTTCTAGCAATTTCATAAGATTTCATTTGTCTGTCAGCAAGATCAACTCCTCGTATTTTTTGTTGTAGTCAATGATAGCTTCTGGTTTTGATATCGTTCATTGCTGAGGGTTATTTGCTCAGGGCAAAACATTGGTATTTCCACCAATACAGGTTGTCCTTTTGCCATTCGTGAGTGGCAAAGATTGATTGACAGAGCATTTGTTTGTAAACATGCCCTTTTGTTTATATGCTCGCATATAATGGCGCTATGATTTAAAAGATAAGATCTACATAAAACTTAATGCGTTCAAAATATTACACCAAATTTCCATAATGAAAAATGTCGTTATGCCCACTGCAGTAGTAGTTTGTGTATGACGAAATATTTCATCATAGCCAGTAAACAGGTTAAGCATTATGATGTAAAAAAGGTGTCATTATTTTTAAAATATTATGTGGACTGATTTTAAATGATATAAACCTGTATGAAAGCTAGACAAGCAAGAGATAATAAATTAGCAAATATGTTCTTTTCTAAATAATGTGAAAAGTAAACAGAGAGTAAGAGATCTGTTCATTTATTTTATCTGTTAAATTAGATAAGATTAAATTAGGATGTTTTGTTTACAAAGTCATTTAATCATTCTGAGATTACGAAATAATGTTAGAGAAAGTTCGTTTTTACTGAATCTCTCAATCCTCTCTTGGAATTATATTCCTATATTTGTGTGAAAAAAAAATCCTATATTTTCCTACTTGATTACTTTGACCCCTGACTATATTTCATTTCTACTTCTACTACTTCTTTTTATACATCATTGAATTAAATATAGGATTGTTATAAATATAGGATTAGATTTTTCTGCTTTTTGGCAGATTTCCACTTTTTTCTTTAAAAAAAAAAAAAAAAAAAAAATTGTTTTTTCTATTTTTTTTTTTTTTATTATTATTATTATTTGTTAGTTAATATTTTTTTATGTTTTATTATCAAAGGAGATTGTTTTCAGGTACCAAAGGTGATCAAGTATCAAATGTGGTTGTTTTCCCTTGATTTCATGTATTTTAATCTAATCTATTTGTATTTTCATATTTTCTACAAGATGATCTTTTGTTTTCATCAGCTATTAATTTGTCATCCAGATGACATGTGAATGAATTGTATATTTTTATTCATTGTAGTAGTACAAGTTACAAAAAGGTTGAGGACTTCTGGTCCAAATAATATGAGTATAATTAGACATTATTTGTATTTTATTATTATTATGATTTATTTAGGACTCTAATTTTCAGAGGTTTTACCTTTAAGTCACATTCACCTGTGTTATTCAAATGTTATTTTAATTACTCTGGTGATAATTTAATATTCTGAACTTTATCTTGCAATGAATAAAATAATTTGTCATCGTAAGTAGTTTAAGTGCATCAAGATTTTACATACATATCAATTTATATGAGCAATTGTTACTTCAGAACAGAGTTACCAGAATACAAAAATTCCAACATTCTGTTGAAAACTATGCCATTCATTTTACCTATTTCAAGTTATATATGTATATTCTGATTCAAATGTTTATTTATTTATTTAAATTATGTTTGATATTACTTTCAGGAAAGACAGTTGCATGTTTTTCTTACTTTAAAAATTAGTTTGAAAAAAAAAAAAGATATTTTACACCAGTGTTATAAATAGATTCTATATTATAGTCGATGAAAAGTTAAATGATCATGTACCCTTAAGGGGGATCGTCAGTTACGGCTTTTCTAGATTACTAATGCTAAAATTCTAAAATCAATCCCGTGCACTGTTAATGCAATTAATTTGTTTGAAAATTTTCTTTGGCGTTAGATATAACTTTTATCTCTCAGACGATATAATTTTTAAAACGAGATGTGTTCTCAATCTTTTTTAAATTTTAATTTTTCAAAAATTGCATTTTTTCGAAAAATTTCATGTTGTTTCTTTTAGCTATTAATAGATGGCGTTGCTATTTCGAATCGTTTCTCCTATTTATTGAAAAGCTTTTATTTTTGTCATTTTTTAAATTTTTCTCATAATTTTATGTCATATTCTTATAAATAGATGTATAAGGGATATGTGTAGAGCAATATGATACCGAAATATCCTACAGAAAATACTTTTAATATAATCTATGACTGATTTTAATCATGGCATACTGCAGCAGAATGACAGATATTTTTAATGTTACAGTAACCCTAAGCCGTCTGCTTTAGTTCCGGTAAAAAGAGCGCTTATGTTTTGAGTTGAGTTTTAGTTTCAGTAGAAAATATCAACTGAGCTTATTACGTTGTTTTTCTTGACTATTGCAGCGACTTTAATTAAGATTAAGCTTTCTTATTTATCTATTTATTTACTTAACATTTAATATTAGAAATGTTTTTTTCGTCCATTTTATTTTTGTAATTAGACAGAATGTCGATGTTTATAACTTGTTCATTGTTGTCATTTGAAATGGACATTTCGGAATAACTTTTTCGATAAAATCGTTGCTTACAAATCATTACATGCGCATATCATTGACGTTTTAGTAAAAAACTTGAAAATATGAACTCTTTTTTTTTTTTTTTTTTTTTTTTGTTTTAATCATAATACAGCTGTTCTCGGATAGTGGGCGACGGACAAAGAGGCATTCCATTCGTCTATTCTCACTCTACTTGGAGAAATAACAGAGTAAGAAACGAAACTGCCGAAGATATCAAAACTTTTATGTATACACCAAGCATTTTTCCTTTTCCAAGCTGGCGCGATCTCGGGCAGCGCACACACAGACTCGGGTCTCCGAGAATCTAAAAAGGAGAGGTTAAATATGAGGTTATAAGATGGCAAGATTTTGCCATTTTTAAATCTATAAAAAGAATGTTTTCTGTTACCGTATCGTGTAAGAATTGTATCTATAACTAGACCAAATTTTTACTCGCCACAGCAAAAATTCCACTCGCCAATGGCGAGCTGGCGAGTGGAAATTGCGCGCCTTGTATCTATATTAATAGAATCGTACATCATAATCCAAAATAGCAAATATGACAAATTTCCTTGAAAAAAAAAAAAAAGAAACTCTATAAATTTTTTTCTAAGAAATTTGAAATTGATAAAAAACAGAATTTCCAAATCTTTTATTTTCTATTGTTTGATACAACAAATGCATAGTAATCTGTTTTTTATTGGTGTATATGCACTAGGAATGGTAATAAAAAACATTTTTTTTTTTTTTTCCTAAAAGTAAAAAAAAAATGTTAGGAAGTCGAAAATTTCAAATCATTGAATTGACGAGATTTTCGGATTATTGTTCATATGTATGGTAACAAAGTTGTAAGATGTAAAAAGACAGATGATAAAAAGCCGTCGCAATGCTGAAGAACCAAAATGAATTTATGTGTATGTGTGTAAATATATATATATATATAAATTTATTGAAAAGAATTTATATATATATATATATATATATATATATATATATATATATATATATATGAGTTTAAAGATTAGAAAAAACCAAATCCATCCTCCATGACAAACTGTGTAATTGCAGGAAATATAAAATACAAAACCGACCATTATAAAATTAACAAATTAGGATTAAGTAAATGTGTGCATGTATATGTATGTATATATATACGATAAATATCAAAACTAATTATCTTACACGGTACATATTTCTAAAATAAAGATTTCGAAAATAAAATATTCATATTGTAATAAAATTTGAAGTCAACCTGAAACCCAAGTCAAACTCAACACAGAAATTTTCATCAGCCCGAACCCGGAAAAGCAATTTTTGTTTGTAAAATAAACAAACACTAGACGCAAACTGCCGTTCTCTCCGCCCCCCAAAATAAATAAATAAATAAATAATAGTGATTAATAAATAAATCAAATGACATAATTTATATTTTTTTTATTTTAGAATAATATTTTATGAAATATTTTTCAAACCCATCCAGTAATATTCTAATTATAAAATAAAGTAAACTAGCGGTGTCACACAATTATTTATAAGATATTTTTGAGCGGGATACGAATACATAATTTACAACAATCATTTTAATTCTCCTGTATACCGTTATGGTAAGCGTTTTAGATCCAATGCGAGATCACTTCCCTTTTTACTTCCATTACCCTACTACCGTAGGTAATGGAAGTATTGTATTCGGTCTGAAAATTCGATATCGGGTTTTCACCTGATTTACACGTTTTAAGGTCCCCTGAGTCCAAAAAAGTGGTTTTTGGCAATTGGTCAGTGTGTATGTATGTGTGTGTGTGTATGTATGTATGTATGTGGAGAATCTTCTGGCTATTATAGCTCAGAAACTAATAAAGATAGATCTACGAAACTTTAGAATTGAAATACGTCTGGTGTACAGATGAAATTTCCAAATTTTGGTGAAAATTGAAAAACCGGAAGTGGGACATCGGAAACCGGAAGTGGGACCGTAAGTTCGTATCTCAAAAACGGCTCTAACGATTTTCTTCAAACTTGCTATATAAACACTCTATTAGATGTCCTTTCGAATGATATAGTTGGTTAGTTCAGGAAAATTGATAGGCGGCATATATAAATAGCTCAATTTCAGGCCTCGCAAAGGCGTTCCTTTAAAAACGGTTGTACGGATTTTTTTCAAACTCGCCATTTTAACTCACTTTTAAGTATGCTTTTGTATGTAATTATTGTTTTCCTGTCAATAATTGAGTTTAACCGGAAGTGGGACATCGGAAACCGGAAGTGGGACCGTAAGTCCGCATCTCAAAAACGGCTCTAACGATTTTCTTCAAACTTGCTATATAAACACTCTTTTAGATGTCCTTTCGAATGATATAGTTGGTTAGTTCAGGAAAATTGATAGGCGTCCTGTATAAATAGCTCAAGTTCAGGCCTCGCAAAGGCGTTCCTTTAAAAACGGTTGTACGAATTTTTTTCAAACTCGCCATTTTAACTCACTTTTAAATATTCTTTTGTGTGTAATTATTTTTTTCCGGTCAATAATTGATTTTTTGTAAAAGTTGGTATCTCAAAAACGGCTCTAACGATTTTCTCTTTAGGTCCCTTTTATGTTTTCTGATCACATTATCTCTCAAAAATGTATATAATACATGTAATAGCGGGTAATGGAAGTCGTGTGGTTGTTTCACACCAGATTTTTTTTAATGTTCTGTGCATCTAAAATTAGCTTTCAAACATGAAAAATAAATGAAATAAAATCTCGGAATATCGCTCAAATGATTTTCTGAAGATAAATACGTCGCCTTTTCACATCGAACTTTTTCCCCTCTTCCAGTTCTCCGAAAAATAGACAAAAGAAGAAAAACAAGAACGCACTTCCTACATTATATTCTCCCTCCCCACATTCATAAAGTTTAGCAAGAACTGAAAGAGGGATATCAAGCTTTCTCACTTTTATCAGCTTTCCGAATAAGTGGCATTGAAACAACTTTTGAATTCCCAAACTAGAGTCCTGCATCGGATCGGGTAACCCGATTTTACCCGAACCCGACCCGCGTTGACAGAATTTTTTCTCTTGCGGGTCGGGTTGACTGATCTTTTTTTCGCGCGGGTCGGGTTCGGGTTCGGGTCGGGTTTGGTTTTCAATAAGTCGGGTCGACTTGAGAACACCTTTCAAAATATTTTTTACAATTATAAACATTTTATAGGCATGTTTACAACTATGTAACTAATTTAAACATTCTGTACACACTAGACATGTATCGGTTGGTTGTTTGGTTGGAGGATTTAAGGCCGATTGACTCCAGATGTGTCCTAGGCCTATAGGGGATTGACACCAGATGTGTCCTAGGCCTATAGGGGGAATGCCCTCCGTTTGGGTCTTTCTAAGCGGTCCTAGTCCATATTTACGCGTGTTTCGGAGGAAACCATGGTAAACTCCGAAAGGCTAGGTCGATGAGCGCGACCTGGGATCGAACCCGACAGCTTCCATCTACCAGCTTTGAGCGCAGAACCGCTCGGTGGCTGGTGGGCAGACATGTACCGGAGCTCCCTATTCGTATCCGCCAGAAAAATAGATCCGTATTTGTATCTGAATCTGTATTCTTTTCTTTAACGGAACTAATATGTATCTTTTGTAGAAATTGTATGAAAATTAGAAAAGTATTATAAATCTTTCTTTACTGTTGTTAATGTATATATTAAAGAAATACAAATACAGTATAACCTCGCATTTACATTCTGGAAATTGAAAAGATTTCGCAGTTTACAAGTTTTTTTTTTTTTTTTTTTAACTTTCTTCTATATTTAGTAGAAGAATGTATTAGATTCGTAAAAATTTTCAACTTCCGGTTTTTGAGGAATTTGCATGTTTTGAGAGTCCAGAACACGATTTGACTATTTCCAGAAAATATCAGTCTGCGTCTCTGTATGTGTGTGACAGAAATTTTGTGGCGACTCTGGAACTACTGCACATAATTGCATATAAATTTATAAATAAATGCACCTTGACATAAATTAGTGCCTATCAACTTTTGGTGCCCATCGCTCAACAGATAGCGCTGCTATACAGTGATTTCCACAATTTAAGGGAAATTGCGCAGTTTACAAGTTTTTTTTTTTTTTTTCACTTTCTTCTATATTCAGTAGAAGAAATTATTAGATTCGTAAAAATTTTCAACTTCCGGTTTTTGATGAATTTGCATGTTTTGAGAGTCAGGAACTACTGCAGAGAATTGCATATAAATTTATATGTAGATGCACCTTAACATAACCTAGTCCCTATCAACTTTTTATGTCAATTTCTCAAAAGGTGGCGCTGCTATACAGTGATTTCCACAGTTCAAGGAAATACTTTATTTCAGGATCTACTACACAAAATTGCACATAAATTTATATATGGATGTACCATGATATAAATTTTTGTCTATCCACTTTTGGTACCAATAATTCAATAGATAGCGGTTTTATACAACGATTTCCATAATTTAAAGGAAAGAGATATCTCAGGTTCTATTGTGTATAATTAAAATAAAATTGATATGTGAAAAGACCATTATCATCAGACATTATGCTAATTCAATTTGGATGCATATCGGCCATAAGGTGGCGCTGCTGTACTGCAATTTTCCCCGAGAACGGAAAAGCTATATCGCAACTTCCATGGTGTATAACTGCACAAAATTTGATAAGTGCGATAACCATTATCATAACGCATTTTTTAATATATTATTTATAGAGAATAAAACTGTCTTTCTTTGTACTTTTAGTGTAACTTTTCTCTAAGATGAAAATCGTCTGCATTCATTATGGTAGGTAATTTTAATAAATAATAGCTTTAATAAATTATCAGTACTGAGTGAATTTGTATTACAAAATATAGAAGAAAGTCTTCTGGTGGGCACAACATACTATTTTTTTTTTTTTTCTAATACCTTTACTTTTAATGAAATTCAATCCTCGCTTTTATGTGAACGGAATTTTGAATTTTCCTCCATTTATACTTGTATATACATCAAATATAGAAGAAATACTTGTTGTGATTTCATTTAAAGCTAGTATACTGTGAGCACCTCAAATTTTCTTCTATATTTTCCTATAGGAATTCGCTCAGTAAAAATATTTTCTTAAAAATATTATTTATTAAAATTATCTACCATAATGAATGATTTTCATTTTATAAAAAACTAACACTAAATATAAGAAAAGAAAGACAGTTTAATTCTCTATAAATAAAGTCTTAAAAAATGCGTCTTCATAATGGTTACCACATACATCGGGTTTCGTACCGTTATATGTCATAGAAGTTGAGATGTAGCCAAATTCCGTTCTCAGGGAAAATTGCAGTATAGCAGCGCCACTTATACGCTGATATGCTTCCAAACTGAATCAGCGTAATGTCATGTAATGGCTACACTGATACGTGTCAAGTTTTGTTTGATTATGCACAACAGAACCTGAGATATAGCCTTCCCTGAAAATGCGAAAGTCGACGTATAACAGCACCACCTGTTGAGCAATTGACACAAAAGTTGGTAGGCACTAACTTATGTCAAAGTGTATCAAGTGTATCTGCATATAGATTTATACGTAAAATCGTGTAGCAGTTCCTGAGATATAGCCTTTCCTGAAATTGTGAAAACCGCGGTTCAGCAGCGCCATTTGTTGAGAAATTGACACCAAAGGTTGATAGGAACTAATTTGGGTCAATATACATCAGCATATAAATTTATATGCAGTTATCTGCAATAAGATACAGTCGCCACAAGATTTTTCTTTTTTTTTTCACGCACACACACAAACAGACAGCCAGACACATATTTTCCAAAAATACCTAGTCAAATTGTGTTCTGGAATCCGCAAAACGTGTAAATCTATCAAAAAACGGAAGCTGAAAATTTTTACGATTCCAATACTTTCTTCAATTGAATACACAAGAAAGTAAAAAGTAATGTAAAATAAACACATTTAGGAAACGGATTCCATCAAGGCATAATAATAATATTATTCTTCTCTTGAACAAATAAACAAAACACGAAAATTGCCACTGTAGAAAGATAATTTGCTGATCATGTGAATTGAAAGTGATTGTGGGAAAGCAGATGTCCGAAATAATTATAAACATTCACGTCGAACAAAAGCAATAAATAAATATACACTTTTTTTTTTTTTTTCAGAATATAAGCATAAAACAACGAACTAGTAAGTAACGCTGAATTTGAAGTACATTTTTGCAATCTTGAAGTTCACAACTCACATAAATGTTTAAACATTATTATTAAACTTTTTTTTTTTTTTAGATTTTTTAATTTTTAACTCAATACAATCAGTAATTACATTTTAATTTTTTTTTTTTCACTTTCTTCTGTATTCAATCGAAGAAAGTATTGGACTCGTAAAAATTTTCGACTTCCGGTTTTCGACGGATTTACAGGTTTTGAGAGGTCTAGACCATGATTTGACCATTTTTAGAAAATGTCTGTCTGTCCGTCTGTGTGGGTGTAACAAACATTTTGTGGCAGCTGTATCGTTGGAACTACTGTTCAGACTTGCATTTAAATTCATATGTAGATGCACCTTGACCTAAATTAGTGCCTATCAATTTTTGGTATCAACCGCTCGAGAGGTGGCGCTGCTATACAGCGATTTCTGCATTTTCAGGGAGGCTATAACTCAGGTTTCATTGGGTATAATCCAACAAAATTTGATATGTGAGAAGACCAATATGAGATATTTCGCTGATTCAATTTGAATGCCTATCAGCCAACAAGTGGCGTTGCTATACAGTGATTTCCGCAATTTAAAGAAAGGCTATGCAGAGAATTGCATATAAATTTGTATGTAGGTGCACTTTTACATATATTAGCGCTTGCCAACTTTTGGTGTAAATTGCTCAACAGGTGGCGCTGCTACACAGCGATTTCCACAATTACAAGGAAAGCTATATCTCAGGTTCTACTGCGTATCATCAAACAAAACTTAATATGTGAGAAGGCGATTATGAGACATTATGCTAATTCAGTTTGAATGCTTGTCGTCCAATAGGTGGCGCTGCTATTCTGCAAATTTCATCGATAACGGGATGGCTACATCTCAACTTCTATGTCATATAACTGTACAAAACTTGATATGTGAGATAACCATTATAAAAATACATTTTTAATTTTTACTTTCTTTTATATTCAATAGAAGAAAATATTGGATTCGTAAAAATTTTCGACCTCGGATTTTTGATGAATTTACACGTTTTGAGAGTTGTATAACACGATTTGACCATTTTTAGAAAACGTCAGTTTGTCTGTCTCTGTGTGTGTGTGACAAAATTATTGTAGCAATTGTATCTCAGGAATTGCTGCAGAGAATTTAATACAAATTGGTATGTAGTTACATCTTGACATAAATTAGTGCCTATCAACTTTTGGTAAAAACTGTCCAACAGGTTGCGTTGCCATCCCGCTTTTTCTAAATTTTTAACCTGGTGGTATAGGACAAAATTTTGTATAAATGCGCAAAAATTTTGTATAAATATTTTTAATAATCATTATGAAATTTAAAAGAATTATTTGTAATACAGGTATTACACTGTGGAAAAAAAAAAAAAAAAAAAAAAAATGTATGTAGGAGCCTCGTCTTACCCCTTGGGGGCAAGTCCCTCCCTCGAGAGGAGTAAATTTTCATGATGGGTATTTTTCAAAAGAGCTCGTCAATACCTTTAAAACGAATGGTTGAACGATCGATCTGCGATAATTTGAAATAAAGTTATTGATTTTTTCATTTTTAACAATAATAATAATAATATTCAGGATAAAATTGACTTTTTTGGACATTTAGTGTTATACTTCTTCTCTAATATGGAAATCGACTGCATTATCATGAAATATAATTTTTTAAAATATTAATTTTAATAAAGTTTTTTGCTGAGTGAATTTGTATAGGAAAATATAGAAGAAAGTCATGTGGTGGACACAACATACTACTTTAAGATGTTATTTATAGACGATAAAACTGTCTCTCTTTAGATATTTAGTGTTAGATTTCCCTAAGATGAAATTATTTGCATTCATCATGTTAAATATTTTTAATCATAGTTTTAATAAATTATTCGCACTTAGTGAATTTGACAGAAAAATATAGAAGAATGTCTTGTGGTGGCCACAACATACTAGTTTTTTTCTTTTTTTAATTTACCAACTGTGTGACAGTGAAAATTTACTTTATTTTATGTCATGTTATATCATTTTACCTTGTTTTGCATGGTTTTTAAATGAATAAGTAATGTTGATTTATTTTTCGGGTTTCGGGTCGGGTTCGGGTCGCAAAAAGTTCTCTGTTGCGGGTTCGGGTTGTTTTTCGGGTTGATGAAAATTTTTTTGTCGGGTTCGGGTCGGGTTTCGGGTTAATGAAAATGTTTTTGTCGGGTTCGGGTCGGGTGACTCTATCGGGAAGTTTTGTTGAATCATATAAACGCTACCGAAGCAGCGGGGATCCGATACAATCGGCTTAAAGAATTAAAAAAATGCATTGTCATCGTGTTCTGATTTATTTAAAAAGTTTCAAGCCGGGAAGTTCATGATTGTTGAATCATATAAACGTTACCGAAGGCAGCAGGGATCCGAAACAATTGACTAAAAAAAAAAAAAAAAAAAAAATGCATTGTCATCGTGTTATGAATTTTTCTAAAAGTTTCAAATTTCTAGCTAGTCGGGAAGTTATACGATTGTTGAATCATATAAATGCTACCGAAGGCAGCAAAGACCTGAAACAATTGGCTAAAAGTATTTAAAAAATGCATTGTTATCGGGTTTTGCGCTATTCTAAAAGTTTCAAATGTGTAGCTTAGCTAGGCGGAAAGTTAGTTAAATAAATTTTCTGTTGAAACATATAAACTCTGTCGAGGGCACCAGGGACCCGAAACAGTTGGGTAAAAATATTTAAAAAATGTATTGTCACCGTGTTTTGAGCTATTTTGAAAGCTTCAAATATCTAGCTAGTCGGGAAGTTAGTTAAAAATCGATTGCAAGATTTGTACTGGACACACAAATAAACAAGAATCGAAGTAAATAGAAACATGGTCAAATATAAATTAATTTGCCATAATAAATTATCGCATTATGTTGAAAAATTTGTTCTTAAAATTCTAAATTGGCGAGGTTCTACTGATATCAGTAAGTTGTATGTATTGATATAGTTGAGGTTCACAAATGTTTCACTCACTGTGTTTTCATTAATAAGTACACTATAAATATTAATTCCCGTTTGAGAGAATATAAATTTAAATTTGAAATGCAAAAAATCTATACAGCAATTTTATTAATTTACCATGAAAATTTTTGTAATTTAAAGTATTATATTGCCCTCTAACACATTTCACTTGTGATTAAAGTTATTATAATTATTTCACTTATACAGCTACAGCGCATTTCAGTACAAACTGCTTATGTGACTGCTAATACAGAACAAATATAAAAAATCTTGAAAATGAGGATGAACCGAACTAATATACGCTCTGGGATGATGACCGCACTTGTTTTCCCCCCTTTTTTTTCTTTTTTTCGCGTACTTCACTTGACGTCACAGGAAAAGGGGAAATGACGTACTCAACAGAACTAGTTTACCAGAAACAGAAAACTATCGCTCAAGTGAAATACAACGCCATCTCTTGGGAAAAGGTAGATTATCGAGAAACTGACGCTCCCCCTTAAACTGTATGCAATTAGCCAAAAATCAAAAAGCTAAATAAATAGTAGTAGTTGAGCTCCTCTATCTCCATTTTGAAGTAATGATTTCTAATATAAATTGGTAGAATACCAATTTATATTAGATACCGTATACCGGTATATTGATACTAATATCTTCATACCCTTTGAATATCTGAAAATTTTATGACTCAATAATGATATTATTAGAAAATTGTAGTTTTTTTTGTTTTTAAATTCTTAGTTAATTTAATTATATTTATTATTTCAATAGCTATGCCATTGTCATGTTATCTGGCTGTTCAGATTCCTGCACCCTTGTTCAACTCTTTCGGTAATTTTCTTTCTTTGTTGTTGTCCTTTTTTTTATAATTTTTAATTATTTTTGCTGTACTATAAGTTACAAAATGATTCTTAATTGGACTCTCTATTGTCACCAGCTGCTAAAGCTTGTGTTATTCTATGGGGAAATTTATGAGTAAATAAAATTAATCATCATCATCATCATCTTTTTTATTATTATTATTCTGTTTTCATATTCTAAAAATTTGAAACTGTTTGTTTATTTATATATTGAAACTAAAACATTGAAAAAATGAGCTAAATGCACTATTTGCATTTTATAACTTCAAAATGAAGTATTAGAAATTTTAAAAATCAGGTTTTAATAAACAAGAACAAATTTAACAGTTTTGAATTTTCTGTATATCAAAATGGAATTTAAGAAAGTGATAATGAGTAATTCTGTTATGAAAATTTCCCATAGAATAACATGATATTTGGCTGCAGAAGATAGGGAAATTGTAAGAGGTTGAAAGTAGCTCTAATAACAATAATTCTATCATAAATATTAATCTAAGGAAAAAACTTGCAATAACACAAATAAAAACTTAAAATTCTATATTCTTCTTTATTGCTTATTGATTTTGTGTAAAGATGTTTTAAAGCATATGCTTAGACACTGATGCTAATACGTTATCAATATAAATAATATAATTTTAGAAATTTACTTCTATAATTTGTATAATTATAGAAGACAAAATTTTATATTTAATGCATTTTTATTAAAAGAAACCATTACAAACAATATTATATAAAAAAAAAAAAACAATTGATGACAACACGCATGTATTAATATTCATTAAAAAGCTACTGTCCTTTGTAATTTAGGACAATCATTTTGGGTTTACATAAAACTTTATTTTAGATGTTTTTGAGTTTAATAAATGCCTGAAATATTTTTAAATAAGTGTGATTTTTCTAAAATTATTTTTATTTTTTACATAAAAGGTTTATTTATAATGTAACTTTTAGTAACTGTGTATAATTTATACATTGTTTTTTTTTTTTTTTTTAATAATTTAAATTATTGTTCTTTGGAGGATTTCTATAATGATTAAAATAATAATGATGACAATTTAAATATTATTTAAATTATATTTACTAGCGGTATTTTTTATTTTATTAGAAGTTCCTTGGTTAAATAGGATTGAATAAGTAAAGTAAATTTTTGTGGTAAGTTTTGGTGATTTGTGGTAATTTTGGTATCCGATTTAATTGTTTTATTCTTTTTTTATATAGTTTTTCTACTAGATATTTAGGGTATCCTGCTTCGACTGCTAACTTTTTTATGAATTTCAGTTCTTTGTTTAAATCTGTTTTATCGGTACATATTAAAATTGCGCGGTTAACGTAGCTACGAATGGCATTGATTTTGTATCTGTGAGGGGTTTTACTTCTATTGCTTACTATTTCATTGCTTGTCATCGGTTTCCTATAAACAGTGGTTTTTATTTTACTATTTTCACGTTTAATTTTTACGTCTAAGTAATTTATCGCGTTATTATGTTCGCATTCTAAAGTAAACTTAATATTTTTATCTAGCTGATTCAATTCGTTTAGTATTTCGTTAATGTTTTGATCTTTTTTAATAACCGCGAAAATATTGTCTACATATCTAACCCAAAAAATTATTTTATTTTTCATTAATTTTAAAATGTCTTCTTCAAGTGTTCTTAATTTATATTCAGCAACTATTCTTGATATGGGCGATCCCATTGGGACCCCCATATTTTGTTTATAAACGACATCATTAAATCTGAAGTAACTTTCATGTAAAATAAGATTGCTGGTGGCTATTAGTGTATTCATGATGGAAGTTTCATATTTATCTATTATTGCTTGGTTAATTACACTAGAAATTTCATCTATGTCAATGGACGGAAATAGGTTTATAACATCAAAGCTGATAAATTGATAATTATCGTTAATTTTCAGTTCTCTAAAATGCTTAATGGAATCTTCTGTGAAATTAAGACTGTTATCTGAGGGGCGCTAGAATAAAATAATTTTTTGGGTTAAATATGTAGACGATATTTTTGCGGTTATTAAAAAAGATCAAAACATTAACGAAATACTTATCAAATTGAATCAGCTAGATAAAAATATTAAGTTTACTTTTGAATGCGAACATAATAACGCGATAAATTACTTAGACGTAAAAATTAAATGTGAAAATAGTAAAATAAAAACCACTGTCTATAGGAAATCGATGACAAGCAATGAAATAGTAAGCAATAGAAGTAAAACCCCTTACAGATACAAAATCAATGCCATTCGTAGCTACGTTAACCGCGCAATTTTAATATGTACAGATAAAACAGATTTAAACAAAGAACTTAAATTCGTAAAAAAAGTTAGCAGTCGAAGCAGGATACCCTAAATATCTAGTAGAAAAACAATATAAAAAAAGAATAAAACAATTAAATTGAATACTAAATCACCAAAAATTACCACAAAAATTTACTTATTCAATCTCATTTTACCAAGGAACTTCTAATAAAATTAAAAATACTGCTAGTAAATATAATTTAAATATTCCAATAAAACCTAACCCAAATATTTTCTAGATTATAAGAAACAATAAAGATGTAATTCCCCCTCTAGAAACTGCCAGCGTTTATAAAATTGCTTTTGAATACCAAAATAAAAATACAGGATGTTATATAGGAGTAACAAAAAGGAAAATAAAAACTCATCTAAATGAACACCAAAGCGATATAAAATATGCCAAATGTACCACTGCCCTTGCTAGAACCTATCAGGAAAGCGAATTAGATATAAAGTTTAATGACATAACCAAAATAGCCAACTATAATAACCCTACATACGCGTTCTTTAGAGAAACTATAGAGATAATAAATAATCGAACTGCAATTAATGACCATGAATCAGTCAAAATCGATTTTTAGTGGCGCCACCTGCTTAAAGATCAAGATGATGCTATAAATAGCCAAGGCCCACTACAACAAGTTGCAACTGATAAAGGGAGGATCCTCCCAAGAAAAGCTTCTTGCAAGTATAATGAAGCGAAAGTAAGGTGTTTACTTATATATTTTTAATGAAAAATGTTATACAGTAGAGAGTCAAAAATCCACACAGCACGGGACCAGAGGTTGTGCGGATTTTAGGATTTTGCAGATTTCGGGGCCCATAAAAAATGATTTCCACTTTGAATAACTAAAACAGAATATTATTCAAACTAAACACATACTAGTGAATAATAACACTGAATATTAAATTACTAGGCACATAAGAATAATAATGAACATTAACAAAAATATATAATGAAAACAGTAAATAAAAATGAAAAAAATATATATATATATTTGTCAAATTTAGATAAAATCTGTTCACATGTAGCTAGTTTTAAACTAAACTTGAGCCTGCATGATTTATTTATTTTTTTATTTATTGTAAATAGTAGTAACACAAATTTATTTTTCTACCAATTTTGTTGAATTCTTCCTTACAAATTATACCTTCATCAGAAAGTATTTAAAAAAATTAGTTTGTTATTATGTACCTGATTGATATCATCATATCACAATAATCATTATTTTCTTTTGATGAATTTAATATAGTCAATAATTTCATTAGCTAAAACTTGGCTCTTGCAGTCTTCATATTAATTTTATTTTGTTTTTCTTTTTTGTAATCATAAAATGCAAACATAAAATCTGTATTCAAGATCTTTTTCAAAAATTCTGCTTTGCAGTTTTGTAATTTATTAATAGTGAATTTCATTGTTTGTATCTGACAAGCTGTGTGGATTTCAGACTTTTGCAGATTTTAGGTAGGCGGATTTCTGGCTCTCTACTGTATTGGTAAAACAGAAAGGAAAATAAAGACAAGAGTTAAAGAGCACAGCCATGACATAGCCACCAGTAAAATTACAACTGCGTTAACCCAAGCAAATAGGAATAATGAGTTAAATATTAAATTTGATGAAGTTAGAAAACTTGCAAATTATCACAATCATACATATGCTGCATTCAGAGAAACCGTTGAAATTATAAGTTTCCCTAATTCATGTAATGGCAATGTTGGGGCAGGGCTAGATAAAATTTATAGATTGATTACTATGTGTTTAATATTATTTTTAAGAATAGTTGACAACTCAGCAATGAAGAAACTGAAAATTTAATGGAAAAAGAAAGATTGCAAATTAATACAAAGTAAATGCAACAAGCCTTCTGTCTATTTTTTTTTTTTTTTTTAATTTAATTTCACAATCCCACCTAACCATCCAGCCAAACAACAGCACCCATCCTTCATAATCAAACATCTGCCCACCCAAACACCACATTATATATATATATATATATATATATGTAGTTGTTGTTGTTATTGTCTAAAAATTTAATTGATATTTTATTTCTATTTTATTTATTTATTTGTTTTTGTCATTATCTTTTTAAAATTTAATCAATGTGTTATTTCTATTTTAGTGTATTGCTACAAAATCTAACGTAACATTTTGTAATCTTAACCAACATTATTTGGAATGGGTTATGCAATTCGGTAATATACAAGATGACCACAAAGGTTTGTTCTGATTATGAAAAACTATTCTGAAAAACTATTATAATTAGATATAAATACTGTTTAAATACATTGTAAGTGCTGTTACATTATAAGGCTTTTAATAAAACTGCATATTTTAGTAAATTTGCATTGCCTCCTTTAGTATCTTGAAGAATATCAAATCGGTATTTTAGGTTTCAGTAAATGTTCTTTAATATGTGTTCTGTAACATTACATGCACATTTTTTTTATTCTATCTTTTACTCATTTATCAGCAATTGGTATCACAAACACTTTATTTTTTATATGGTTCCCTAAAGAAAAAAAATTCAAGTCGAATAATATTGAAGCTTGTTTGTCTAAGCTTTTTATATCTTGGCTTTATTGCTTTTGTATCAGAATGGGACCATAACAGTGAAATGCTCACAAACGAGTAATTTAATTTGGTGAAACCAGAGAACATGTTATGTTCTTTTTTTCATGACTCCATTTTGGGCTAAGATTATATTTTCCTTAAAAATGTAGCACTGATTCACTTTTTACAATCTTTTGATCAAAAGGTCTGTTAAAAATGAATTATTCAAAAATTACATTCAGCAATTATTTTGTAGTATATTTTAATAATCTGAGCAAAACTTTGTAATAATCTTGTGTGTATATATATGTATTTCTATTTATATTCATATGCAACTTTTAAACAATTCTACTTTTTTTTTTTTTTGAAAAGGGCTTGTTTTTTTACGGCAGTCCCATTGTAAATTTTATTAGGATCCAAAATGGTAAGTTTGTCTGTCTTTTTGGGCTTTAATTTTTGTAAAAAAAAAATATGTCAGTGATCATAAAATTAAAGCATATTATTAAGCTACAGACTTTCTTACAGAGTTTTGTATATACATACAAAAATATTGCTTAAATTGTATCTAAATTTTTACAGTATGTATCAAAATATGAATGTATTAACATTTTCTATTTCCTTAAATTTATTGCATAATCATGAAATTTTAATATTTTGTTAAAGATCATATTTTTGTCTCTTATTCACATGTTTAAGTTTTTCTTCTATGCATGGCATTTTATGAACTTTATGAATCATTTTATAATTCAAAGTATATTAAACTCATTTTCATATTATAATGAAGTGCATCATAAAATATGGTGGAAAAAATCTTAATGTTTATTCGATCAGCTCAAAATAATAATAATACCGTTGAAATTTATATAAATATACAATATGAATCTATGTAAATTTACCTTAATGGCAATTTTAATTTTTAAAACTTCATAGTTTTCTTGAAACTTTTTTACTTTTAGAAAAAAATCTTCAAAATACTTCTAATATTTTGTATTTTTAAATGTTTGTTTTTCTAATATTTTATTTTCAATATTTTGTAGTATAATGGGAATTTATTTGAAAGTTACAATTGTTATCAGAGTTTGATTTAAACTATACCATATTGTAATTTGTGATGCAAAAATTATCTTAATTGCTATCTAAAACTTGCATTGAAGCACTGGCATATCCACAAGAGAGATAATGGGGGTAATTACCCATCCTCCTTATCTGAATTGTGAAGGTTTAAAGTTTGGAGATTCATGATGACTATTGTTAAATATTGATATTTCATTTTTTTTCTATTTAGTACTAAGCTGTTTGGAGACCTCTAAAATTCTAACTACTTAACCCCTTAAATAAAACTAAAGCTCGGCAAAGCCTGCGATGCCCTCATCTTTGTGTCAGATTCCTACAATCTATTCTCTAATCATGTAAACACCCTATTCTCTGGCACCTTCGAGTAGTTTTTTAAACAATTTTGATCGTGACAAACATCCCCAGGCTGGCTACTCCCGCCTTTTGAAAATACCATCCATAGGAAACTCCTGTTCTTGAAATTTCACTTTTATTTTGCAGTCATCATTTTATAATTACTCTTCTACAAAATCATTTTCTTTAATAATTAAAACAATGAACAGACCAATTCTTTCTGAAAAAAAAAATTACTAATAATTAATTAATTAAAAGCTTAATTATTTATTAACCTTCCAACGGGCACGCGTATCTGAGAGATACACTTGTGGTAAATCTCGTTACGTTGTATATCTTAAAGTCAGAGAGCATTTGAAACACTTATCTTTGGCTATTCACTCAGTATATATTGATCTATTTTTAGTTATCTTTTGAACCTTGAGACAATGATATGAAGCTGAATATTTGCTATTTGTATTTGAAAAATATGCGCCACCTTTCATGTAACGTTTTGTTATATTTGATTTTTTTTTCACTGCTAAAAACGATTGTTTGTTGTTTTTGTTTTAAACATTATTATTTTAAATATTTTTAAAATTAATTAACTTATAATTCTGATGTTTCTTTGATTTTTTTATATTGATTTTGCGCTTTCAGTTTCATTCTTTCAGTTTTGTTTTAATGAATAAAAGTTCCAACTGAATGTTCTTATTAATCTTCAAATGGTTATAGTATAATTAAAATATTCAGATACTTTAAAATACATATTTTACAGTAGTGTATGTGAAAACCTTTCATGTTCGTATAAGCAGCGCGCCCGCTAGAAGGTTAATGAGACAGGTTTAAAATAAACACACACAAAGTATCGTCGATTTCTTCATCATTACCCTAGGGATCACTTAGAGTTTTATTTCATAAGTTTTTTCGATAGACCTGAAAAATCAGCACTCGCCATGTGGCGACTAAACAAAATAATCAGGGTTCATACTACTCAGGGAAAACTCAGGATAAATAAAAATTTTCATTAAAAGTCAGGGAAAATCAATTATAAAACCTAGAAAATCAAATATTTCTTTTCTGTCAAATTTTATTTTTCTTGTTTAGCTTCAAATCAAAATTCAAATGATTAAGTATCATGAAAATACTCTTGTAAATAAAGATTTCTACCTAAATTTCTATCATGATTGGCAGTAATATAACATCATACATGAATAACAGGCAATTGTCCTGCATGCCCTTGTTTTAGTCAGGCTCTGAGTGTTGCTACATTTAATGTAGGAATAAAGATAACAGGTAACAGGAAATGCATTATGGGCTTCTTAGTTGTTGACAACTTTACACCTTATCGATAAAGTGACTGACAAATCATAAAAGAGAGCCACATAAAACTAACAAATATCATGAAGTTAAGTTAAAAGTGAATTTAAAATGTAATTTAATAAAAATAAAATTAAATAAATAAAACAGTTTAGGAAAGAATACATTATTAAATGTAGAAATTACATACTTGTAACTGCATACTGTTAATGGTATTAAATTATAAAAATTAAATATTAAAGAAATTTTTAATTAATGAAATGATAATTTTTTTAGCAGAATAGAAGGATAGTTCAGTTTTTTCTGTGATCATTGACAAAGTAATAAGAAAACCTATTGCATAAAATAAATTAAACTCATATTCATGTTATTTTCTTATTCAAATGTTTTTTGGGGAAAAAGATTCTTTCTGAAGACTGTCAAATTTTTTTCTCTTTACATTTAAATTTTATAGTTATCAATTATAATATTTGTTCTGGGTGGCTAGTGGTTTATAAAACCTTCAAATCTGAAAAATTTTGACAGAATTTAGAAAAATAGCATAAAATTTCGACTGAGCACTAAAAAAACCAAAGTCACTGATTTATAAATGTCACATGTCAAACTGAAAGAGTAGTAACGTAATGTAAACCTGTAAAATTCAGAGAAATTTTTTTAAGAGTGTCAGGGAGAATTAAAATTTTCAAATGCTATCCATACTGTTGTTTAGTATTTAAAAAATAAATAAATAAATAAAATATACTTTTATTAAGCAATATCCAATTTTTATATTTTGCATTTGCAATATTATTCATGATAAATTTATATGCCTCTCTAAGAGAGCCTAATGAGCCATGAAATTTTATCCCTTTAGAAAGCTGGTTTTAAAATAAAGGTTTTCACAGAATCATTATTCACACAATAAACACTCTAAATTAAGTACTTTAAATTGTGCAATTCTACATTATTTATTTATAAAGCGTAGTAATAATCATTATTATCAGATTGTTTAAATTTTAAAAGATTTTTAGTAATAATTTTGCTTTTTAGAAGAAATTTCATATATCAGATCAAATTATAAGAAAGCATCACATATTCAAAGTTTTATACTTATTACTAGATCAAACTGTTTGATTTAATATCATTTTTAAGGAGAAAAGATGTCTCGATTAATTTATTAATTTACAATAAAGCTTCCTGGCATTAAACATTAGGTTAAGTCTTTAATTTTTTACTTTAACTTTAAGTCTTTAATTTTTTACTTTAACGGTGCCAAAGGGGTCCAATACTAAAGCTGCTTCACACACCCACACACATGCAACAAAAAAAAAAAAAACTTTTATGATATTTACAAAACATTTGCAAAAAATTTTTCCCTCTATTTTTATCATTATTCACACAAAACTGAAAATATTTTATTTCCAGAAAAAAGCTTTATTTTGTCACTCAAAGTGAACTTTAACTACTATAAAAGCTATAGCATTTAAATTAACTAAATAATGATATGACACACAATTCATTTTGCTTATATCTGAACATCTACTGTTAAGATAATCTTTTTTCCATCATGCATTAGTTGGGATAAAAGGGCTATTATGAGAAAGTCTTCAAACATAGATTATTTTTTTTCTAGAAAATAAGGTTTATTAAGATATGCAGTTTTAAGTGACAAATTTTCATATGCATAATTTGCATAATATTGCACTATGAATTATTAAACAGATTTGTTGAATAAATGCTAAATACTGAAAAGGTATTAGAAAAGTATTCACACTTCTAAAATATGAATTTTATTGTTTGCTTCTTTCTTCCCCACATATGCATATGAAAAACCTGCTGTAATTTCACAGAAGTTCAGTAATCAGCTAGTTGTTTCAGAAAAATTACTCTATTTACAAGAGAAATGCATGAAACAATTTCCGAAGTCTTTATTAGAAAATATTATAAATAAATAAATACAAAAAGCACCACTTTAGTGTGAGATTTTAAGCCATTTTTGCAATGAATTGAAATGGCTATCTTCATTGTGTAACTAAAGATCTTGATAAGAAATGTCTGAGCTACTTCGGTACCAAAGGGGTCCAATACTAAAGCTGCTTCACACACCCACACACATGCAAAAAAAAAAAAAAACTTTTATGATATTTACAAAACATTTGCAAAATTTTCTCCCCTCTATTTTTATCATTATTCACACAAAACTGAAAATATTTTATTTCCAGAAAAAAAATAATAAAACAAACGTGTATTTTATTTCCTTATTTTAGCATCAAATACATTTTTCTTTTTAATCATTTTAAAGCTAAAATGGGGTTTTTATTTAATATCTTTTGATCCAATTATCTGACTGAACTAAAAGGGGTCCGATACTAAAGCTATTCCATACCAAAAAAAAAAAAAAAAAAAACTGTTTTATGATATTTACAAAATAAAAATTAAAAAACTCTTAATAAAATCCATATTATAATTATTTACAATGAAAGTGAGAACATAAAAGAACCCCATAAGCTACACAATAAGAACGAAAAATTTTGTTTTGCTGTAAGAAAGAAAAGTACTACTTAATTAAAAAAAAAAAAAAAATTAAGCTAACGTCAAATACACACAGGAATTCCTGATTTAAAAAAAAAAAAAAAAAAAAAAAATGCATCAACTTTCGTAGCGTAACTTTCTTTATTTCTCTCTCTCTAATCTATATATTGATCCAATTATTCAGCTGAACTAAAAAATACGACATTAGCTAGATTTTGTCCTGATTAAAAAGTGTGCCATTTTTCATAGCAATCGTTTGTACAGTGTCAAGACCAAAGTTGGAAATGTCCAACTAGATGCCATAACAGTCACAAATGTAAATTTACAGCATTCTACGATCATTCGTTTTTAAGCTATGCAAGATACAAAATCAATTTTGCAAATTGGGATTATAATACTTCCCTATACTTTGCATAAGGAAGTAAAAAAGAGAGAGAGGGAAAGAAAATATAAAATTCATGAATAAAAAATTTCTAAATTAAAAAGAGAAAATATAATTTTTTTAGCCCTTGAAACCCATTTAATCCCTTAAGGGAGATGATCTTCGAATACAGGCAGAGTTTTACAGAGGTTTCACTGTATTTATCTTAATTTTAAATTTCCAACTTATTTATGCCATTTTTATCATATTTAAAACTTATGGATTTATTTTTAATAATAATAAAAATCTTTTATATTTCAGCCTTCTTACTTGTGGAATAGTTAAAGAAAATTGTAAACAGAAGTGGCTTAATTCATTTAATGAAAATCCATCTTTTATGGAGAATTTAAAAGACATTCTTCAAAATAATTTATGTCGTAAGTTTTATAACTTATATTATATAAAACAAGTTTTTTAATACTGCTTCTTATTATATTTTCAGAAGGGAGGAAATTTTCAAAAAAAAAAAAGAGATTGTAAGTACTTTTTATTTACTGTTTTGTGGTCCAACTTTTTGTTAACAATGTATAGTAATTTTTATTTATTATTTTTTTCCTTTATAATAATCAAAAATACTATATCCTTTCTCTAAATATTTAAAATAAAAATTCAAGAAAAGCATAATATTTCATATTTTAAATAACTTCTAAATAATAATAATTATTATTATTTATTTATTTTATTTATTTATTTATTTATTTTTTCGTTAAGGAGAGTAAAAATAAATATTCTTTTTATTTATATTTGTTGAATAAAAGATAATTTTTAATAAAATCAACATTATAAAATTCTATTTTGTTAAGAAAATGAATTGATACTTTCAAAATTATTTTAAAACTTTAAATTAACTGTTAATATAAGTTTGTTAATTTTTATTTGTTCCCTTTTGAATTGTTACCTTTCATTGCAGGCGATGTCTTAACCGGGTTATTAGAATTTTTAGATTCTATATTCAACAACAGTTCAATTTACTGCTCTGTATGGAGTGAACATGAATATGTTTTAGCTATCATTGAATGCGGTAAGCAATTGCTGTAAGTTAATTTTTTGTGTTTGAGTTTTATAATAAAAAAAATTAATAATATAATCCATGATAATTTTGAATATAATTTTTCGATTTATGATTCTCTATGTGATGTAAATTCATTTGCTTTGCGAAAAGTTATATTTCTTAGTGTTGTTTCTTAAATCAAGACAAAGAGAGAGAAAATAAATAAACTCTTAATTATTTCACCTTTCTTTCTTTTTTTTGAATGAATTATCTTTTCACTCAACAAATTTATTAATAAAAGTGCATTAACAAAATTACTTATAATAATATATGAAGGTGATTCAGAAAGTAATGCCTTCACAATGATACCTTTATTTGTGTTTGAGAGATAGCACTGATACATGTATCAGTGGAAAGCTTGCAATGTCAGCTACAAATGGTGGCATCATTTTTTAACATAGTTGTAATTACATGCAACAAACTTGCAGCAACATGAAATAAGATTTTTCATGCTGTTAGTGAAGAATTGTGGTGGCTGCTGGCAACACCATTGTCGAACTGCTGCTTCCACCTCCATGTTACAACTGTAGTGTTGGCTCTTAAAGTAATTCTTAAATTTGGGGAAGAGCCAGAAGTCACAGGGTGCAAGATCCAGACTATAGGCAGGATGAGACATAATGCCCATTAACCTCGGGCACTGCAGTGCTTCCTGAGTTTTGTGGTTTGTGTGCAGATGACCATTGTCGTGGTGCAGAATTGCATGTTTATCTTTTATTGCTTGATCTTGTGATTGCCCCGAATCAACACATCCACCTGATGTTGATGATTCTCATTAGAGTCCATTGTGGATCGTTCACTTAGTTGCTGATCCTGATGATTTTTTGGAACTGGATTTTGGTCTTTCACGGTCCTTGTCCACCTCCACACAGAGCTGACTTTAATTCAGGCATCCCCATAAACTGCAGTCGGACAGTGATGAATGTTGATGGGAGCACAATCTTCCACAGTCTGAAATTCAGCTGCAGTCCACTGTTTCAACCAGACATCACCATGGATTGCTCAATTACTCTGGAACAAGAAGAGATAAGATGAAACAAGTGACATTCTATAGCTTAAACATCAGTGCATTAATGATAAACAATTCAAAATATTTGCAGTATTATTACCAGAGAGTGGGCTTGGAGGCATTACTTTTTGAATCGCTCTCATAGATTCCATAAAAAATTACCCAAATAATTATTGGAGTTGTACAATAATTGTTTTAATATCATAATTTATTTTTGCTTTGCATGTTAACTTACTAAAGTGTATCAGTGGCTGCAGTGAATGATAAAATTCATAAACTTGTTTAGTGATGAAAAGAGAGAATTGTGGTTAAATTGTTATCAAAAACATTAATCTAGATTAATTCATGTTTTGCTCAAGAATTTGTTTTTTATTTTTCAGGAAGTGTGGCCATAGTAAAGATTTAGACATATATTTTACAGTTCTAAACACTATATGCCAAGAGAGTTCTAATATATTAGTATATGGTACTGAAAGTTTTTCTTAATTATTATATTTTTGTGCACTTATTTTTAGATGTGTTTTTCTTGATAGAAATATATATATATATAATTATATGTTATATCAATGACTAAAGGTTTATATATGTATACATATATATAAGGAATTCTTTATATAGATGATGATTAGTTAGTGTTACTTCATATTAAGATAGTTCAATCAATAAATATTCCAAAATAGTTTATGCAGTCACTTTATTGACAACACTTAGGCATTCTACAGGTTATTAACAGTCAGTCTGTCTGAGCACGCTGACATGTACATCCGTGGACGAGTCGGGACGAAACCGTCCTGTTAATAGCAGAATCACAACCAATTTCCCTCCTGGGGCCGTTAAATTAACTTTTATTGATGTGGATTAATTAAGCAAAAGCTTGCATGAAAAAGGTGCCGATTTTCGTGTGCTCCCGCTTAAATATGGCTATTTTGGGGTGAAGCCAAACTCCTAAGATGAATTCTTATTGGATAATTAATGGAACTAAAATCTCGCCTATATTTTTATCATTGGTTGATCTGGACATCTGGGATTTAGTATTTCGCAATATTTTGCCACTTATTTCGACTATTGCATAATTTTGATTCTAAAACTTATTCTTAAATCTGATTACCCCGCTATGACATGTTTTGTTGAAAAACTAACTTTACCTGGGCTCTAAAATAGAATTATCACAAAGTTGTTCTTAAGATTAAGATTTATTCTGAGATAATACTATTAAGATATCACTTAATATTAATTTATAATAATAATTTCAGAATCTTAATTCTTTTAATCCTTTCATATTTAAATATGGATTTTTACATACAGTCAAATCTTGTTAGAACATCACCCTCGTGGCTACTTAATGACTTACTAAACAGAGTTTATATTAAATGCAAAATGAAATTCTAAGTATTTATATAGTAAATATGCCTATAATTAAATTACATTATATATTATATAAATTAGTAGATTAAGAATTTAAATTTATAAAATGGCTGACAATTATGAAAAGTATAGTAAGTAAATCTGTTACATAGTACTTATTGTTTAATTGTACAATCAATAATACCCATTTCTTACTGGTTAAAATAATAATAATAACAAAAAAAACTTTCTTTTAATAAAACATCAAAACTTCCTAATAACATTAAAATAAAATTATTAATGAGGCCTACTTTAAGTTTCTTGTGAAACTTTCATTGCAATGCTGCAAATTTCTCGAACATCCTCACATCGTGCTGTTCGGTGATGAAACTAATGTTTCCTTCACACCTTGATCTTCAGGTCTCAACAGGTAATACAAAGAAATAAAAATAAATTTTCAGAACACTAAAAAATTAGCAAATTACGAAAATCATATTTATACCCTAAATCGGTAAATTTATTAGCATAAAGCTTTAAAATATTTCCAGAATTCAATTTTATGACAGTGACCTCATTTAGTTAGCTGAAATAGAATGTTAAGCTATTTGTGTAAAGTGAGTTTGGCAGTTCAATAAATACAAGTTGTTTAAAAACCATAAAATTTATTTAAAACCATTTGTCAAAAGGAACAAATGTTAAATTAACTAATATTAATTTCCAACATTAACAAGTATTAATAAACTTAACAAATAAAACTTTAAATATTAAACTGTATAACATATACCAAGCAAAAGACTTATTTTGTGACTATAAACTTTATCAGTCTACACTTTAATTTAATTAATGTTTAAGTCCAAAGAACAATGCTAACCAAAGGTTAGCGAACATTGTTCAACACCATTAAAAGAATCAACAACTTGCTACCAAAACAACAAATAGATATCAACCTTTAAGTACCATTAAGAAACAACTGCCAGGAGACGATGTATGAAAATCTGATGATGAAAACTAATTCTTCATTTCATTTAAAAGATAAATGTAACCACAAACTTAACAATAAGAGTCCTAAACTTAACAAGAACCAAACTTAACAATGAAAAACTCTTGGTTCATAGTGGCCATAAATTCGTAAACATTAACTTCAAGAAAAACTTTAAAACCAACTTGATGTTAATTTTTAATCATAATTTAAACGTTGAAAATAACATATGTAAAAACTATCGGTAATTATAGACACTCATGAAGTACTTTTAAAAGTTACAAGCGAAAGATAGTACTTCATGCAGTGGCAGATTTAAGGGGTCCCCCCCCCCCCAAAAAAAAAAAAAAAAAAAAAAAAAAATTGACATTCACAATTGAATATTGCAATTGTAAATTTTTTATTGGTCTAGAATAACACTTTGAAAAATCTTAGCCCCTCCCCCCCCCCCTAAAAGTCAACTGGATCCGCCACTGACTTCATGTCTGCAGCACAACATCAACTGACAACACCAAACTAGCTTACTGCCAGCAGCCCTTTTATATACCTGCTAGTGGTTTGGAAAGTCACCTTACAGTTAACGCCATGGAGTTTCCCTGGAAATGTCTAAAGCACATATACTATGTGATCACACTGCCCTCTATACAGTGCTACTTAAACTACTTTAGTCTTCTGAAGGCAAGCTCAATTGTCGCCCACTAGTAAACAAAAAATGTCAAAAGTTAACATGTTTAAGAATAAAGTAGTAACAATTTCTAAAAGTTAAATGTAAGTACACTTTAAACATTATGTTATAAAAAGGTTTTAAACTTATATTTACATATCCATAGCAAACATTTTTGTACTTAAATTTTAGATAATATCATCTCTTAAAAATATAAATAATGCTTCTACTTTTGCAATAGCGATATTTTAAAAAGCTTTCACATCTAATGAGCAATGTTTTAAAAAATCTTACTAATAATTACTTTAAGAAATCAACATGGAGAGAAGGCATAATTTTGCCAACAAAAACAATCGAAACTTTAAGCTTAGACCAGAAATGGCACCACTTGTTGAGACATGAAGATCAAAGTGTGAGGAAACATCAGTTTCATTGCCGAACAAGACAATGTGAGGACATTCAAAAAAGTTGCGGCATCGCAATGAAAAATCTCACATGGAACTTCAAGTAGATCTTATTAATCATTTTATTTTAAAACTATTTTTGTTTGATGGTAATTTTCTGATTTTTTTTTTTTTTTTTTTTTTTTCTTTAAGGAATATAGCATATCATATTCTTTATCTATAATGTTTTTCAATTACAAAATATAGTTCCTTAGTCTATATCAATATATTCCAAGACATTTTTCTTTGAAACAGTCGATTTGCCAAATTCTTCAAGATCATTAACTGATTTTACTACTAGCTCGTTCATCACTTCCACAGTATCGGCTATAATTTCAGCTATTGTCACTTCATGTGAAGTTAATAAATTGCTGTTTATATTTATATAGGCATCTTCATCTGTCTGTGTTTTGAACTTCCCCTATTTGCTTAATTCCTGATATAGGGAGGCCAAAGAAATAGTATCCTTATCTTCCACATTCCCAGTTAATTCGGAACCTGAGATGAATCCGGCATGTTTGAGACATTTATTTGTTGTGATTTTTGAAACATCATTCCAGCTCTTGTGAACATAATGAATTGCATAGAACAGTGATGTGAAACTGTTTGTTCTCATCCAGTGTTTTTATCATATCTTTCATCAAAAAAGTTCTGGTATTTAGTTTTAGAATTTAAAAATGAAACATTGATCAAGCTTTTGCAATACTAATGTGGCATTTGGTGGCATATAAAGATTTTGATGTCTTTCAAACCTTTTACTTCTATGGGAGGGGGGGGGAATACAGCTGTCGGTAAGGAATTCAGCTTCTCTCTTTTGTGAACAAAATTTTTTGTCTTATGTCTTCATAGTTTCTTCCCAAATAATTGATTCCATCCATGCTTTAGAGTTTGCTCTGTAGACCACTGGGTAAGATTTTATATTTTTAAAACACTATGGTGTTAGACTTTTTTCAGTGACTATAAGTTTTAACATCATTTCCAAGCATGTTCAAACCTCGCAACACTGTCAGTCCCTCTCTCCTTTTTTTTTTTTTTTTCCACCAGAACAATTTTCTAAGTGAAAGCACAGCATCTTACCTAGTTGTAGACAAAAAAAATAATCCTATCTCATATAAGTTTGTAAATACACTTGATTAAAATTTCTTTTAATACTGAATTTGCTCTTGAATTTATTTTGTTTTTGTCAACAGATGCTAGTTCTCCCCAAATTTTTTAAAAAGAAAGTCCATATCATTCTTTAAATTGTTCTATCCTTTTATTATTGGTGTAGCATTGAATTCTTTCACTGTTTTCAATGTTTTTTTATTTATTTATTTTTTTTTTTTTTAATATGTTTCCCGATATTGAAATATTGTTGAATTGAAAAATTTTTAACCATTTGATTATCACAACTTCAAGATCATCATTCACAATTCGATGTGCACATCTTTTCTCGCTTACAGCCAGTTTGATAGCTGCTAAATATTGTTTCTTTGGGGACAAAGTCACATTTAATGTGATTTTGGGAATAAAGGGCATTTTAGAAAATTCTTGATTTTTGAAAATCATTAATTAGCTTGACTTTTTTTGTTATTCTAGATTCTGAATGTAATTGAAAAGTGAACATGATAATCATGGACAATAACAAACTAAATTCCATTGTTAGGAAGCTTACAAAGGCTAACTTATTCTTTTCCTAACCACTCATAGTGACCTGGTATATTCCCTACACACACACTGATTTGATTCCCTTCACATGTAACATGACAATTAACATTCAATAGATATTAGCAGAGAATGACTTCCCATGCAAACGCATGCACATGTCAGTCTTATCTGTGGTCGAATAATATGCTATTCCCAAACCTCATTTCTCAGAAATTCAGTTTTTGTGTCTAAAGAATAATCCAGGAGAAATACAAAAAAATTTTTGAAATAACAAACAATTATTGTAAAGAAAAATGCTGACAGTTATACCTTACAAAAACTAAGTGTTTTTGGAAATAATCTTGACAAAGATGTAAGATGGAATGTACATATTTCACTCTTAAAAGTGGCAGCTCATCTTAAGCTACATGATTGAAAAAAAGAATGATGCAGTAAACAAAGTACAAAAATGAAAAATATGTATAAGAAAGGTCAGAACTTCTGAAACATGCTATAATATGTGTAATGATGCGTTGGTGACTTACTAATGAGGCTTGACTGTAGTTGGATAAATCACTTAAAAAATATATATATATCTCCCATTAATTAACTTTTATACTTTAAGGGAATGGAATAGGAGAGAATTAACTAAAACAAATAGTTAAAAATAATGAGTAAAGAGTAAAAGATCGGTAATTCAATATTCATTAATTTTGCTGTTGAGTATATTTTTTTTATTATTTTTTCATAACAAGCATTATTTTTTGAATATCTATTGTACATGACTGATACTGTAGTAAAAATGTTTCCTAAAACATCAAAATTTGCATTTATGTAATATTTAAAAATGATTAGATTGTGCTAAATAAAGTTGAAATCCTCTGTAGACTGATAATTTAAAATCTACTTTAAACTAAAAGTTTATCTTATTTCCTTTAGAATACCCCCTTTAAGATGACAGTGATAAACCTCAACATATCAAAAAACATACAAAATGTGTTTAACACTATTACAGCATTTCGATTTGTAGATTATATGTCCTAACAAAAAAAAAAAAAAAAAAAAAGTGTGTGTATATGTTTGATATAGGATTTATTCTGTGGTCATTATTTTGCTGCATGTTTTACAGATTTGGTTTAAGATCTTGATATCTTTTGTGTACTGCAAATAATTTATTATAACCATAAAAAATAATATTATTTATATAGAATGTTAGTTTAATAGCAAAGATTAAGCTTGCTATTGTGCAGGGATCATTATAAGCAGGATTCACAATTATTAGGGTTTGACTTTATTTGAAACTTGTTGCCTGCCAGCTTTGCTCAATTGCTTATCTTTAGTTCTGATAGCAATAAACAGTCCAGTGGTTGGTAAATGTATTTTTTTTTTTTTTTCTTTTTTTTGTTGTACATTACTGTACAATAGAATGTTATTTTTATATTTCCAAAATTATTACATTTCTGATAATGTTCGTTAAAAATATGATTATATATTTTATTTTTCTGCAGTTATAAATTTTTTTATCATTTATATTTTATTTTTTTAATCTCAATAAAAGGAATACAAAAATGTAAGTTTCAACCGTAATTAAAAATGTAATTTAAAACATTTTAATATGAATAAGTCATTAAAATCACCTTGTAAAACTTTCGATTCGATAATAGTGTAAAATTTGCGCACAATAAAAAAATTTTTATAAAAATTTTTTAAAGATTGTTTCGTATTCTTAACTTTTATTTTATTTTATACTTAGGTCAGAAATTTTATGCTTTAAGGACAATATTTCATGCATATTTTTCAAAACTTGGTGAAGAAGAATATGTGCCTCAAATAACAAGAATTACTGCTATTACTTCTACATTTGCATTGTATGGCAATTTGCTTTACAGTGGAAATATCCCATCAGAGCAAATAATATTTGGTAATGATCTAATTTTAAATGATAATTTTTATTAAAGTTACTGAAACCTTAGAAAGATGATATAATGTTAATTGTTTTATGAATGTGGATACAATATTCAAATGGGGATTGAGAAGGGTAACAGCCCCCTCTTTTCTACTAACCCTTTCGAGACTTGATTTTCATATATAGCTTCCTCTAAGTCGCAATGTAAAAATGCTAAGTGCTTTTATCACTGAAGTCTCATAAATTATAATCTATAGATGAAGTAATTTTTTAACTCAGTTTCAGGTATGTCATTTAGCAAAGTACATTTATCAGGGTTGCTATGGTACAGTACAAAACCGAAATTCCAGAATCGTCGGGACCGCAGCAATTCCGGATTTTCAGATTTTTCTGGATTTTTGGCTATGCCAAAAATATATAATATTTTGGTTTAGTACTTGGATAATGTGCAAATTCAAGTAAAAAATAATACATTATGGTTTTTAAATATATTCTGTAATATTTTTTTTTTTTTATCAACTTTAACAATAAATAAATAAAATTAAAAATTAAACAGATATATTGAAAATAGTTGCATGCAAAAATTAGTACAAGTCACAATAAAAGAAAATAAATAAGAAAAACATGCCTTTTTAAAAACATTTCCGTGATTTTTTTTTTTAGTACTTTAGGTTTTTTAATTAAAAGTTTGAGTATAACTGAAATAGAATATAGAATTTAGTTCTCAATTAAATAAATGTTTAAGAATTGTTACTATTATTATAATCTTCTTCTTCCTCCTCTTTCAGACACTGCAAATGTCGGTTTTGAAGAATACTAAGAAATAATATACTTTTTGGGTTCTTTATTTAGATATATTTATAATTAAAAAAAAAAAAAAATCGCTGTTGATGATGATGATTAACGCTGCCGAAATTGTCTAGATTTTTGGCGATTCCGGATTTTTGGAGTCCGGATTTTCAGCTTCGTACTGTACTTGGAAAACTCAGGGAATTTGAAAATCTATTAAAAACAGGGTAAACTCAGGGAATTTCAAAATTTATTGCAAAAACAGGGAAAATTCAGGGAATTTTGAAATTTTTTGGAAAAACATTGGAAATTTTTTTCATTATCAAATATTTTTTAAAATTTTAATGCTTTATAATGAATCAATTATGGGTTTTTTTCTCCAACCATTTTTTCTCTGTTAAGTTAATAAAATTAATAAACCCTAAATATGTTCAGTTGACTTGTAAACATGTTAGATTGTAATGCTGCGTGATTGTGTGTCATTTATTTTACTTCTAAAAGGGACATGGGAAAACTCAGGGAATTTTTTCTCCTGATTTGTGTAGCAACCCTGGTTATATACCCTCCTTATTATAAAATGAGTGAATCATATGTATATATATATTCTGGGTTTCTCAGAAATAGCTCTAACAATTTTGATAAAAATTTTTGGTTAAGGGATTTTTTAAGGTGACAAACCTATCTGAATTACACTCATCTTCAGAAAAATAGTGTTTATTCAGTGTTTTGTTTAAAAAAAAAGAGAGGGAGAAAGATTTCAATTTCTTCATTTTTTGCACATTTTTCCTTTTATGATCAAAATTTTGTTTCCATCTTAAAATTCCAAATCATTCCTCTTTCATAAGAATATAATATATATTTTAAATCAATATTCATCACGTTTAATTTTTAAATTAATGTTAATTTCCATATTTTCAAATGAGAATGTTTTGTATATCATTAATTAGGGAAAGTACAGGTAAATGGGACATTTTTGTGAGAAAAGTATTGATCTAAAAATACAAACTATATTTAATATGATAGAGTATTTATCTACTGATATTTTAAAAGCAAAGTTTTTTTATATATATATATATATATATAAATAGTTACTTAACTTTTAAAAACTGGACAGTTTAGGAGATAAATGGTGCATACAAAAGTTCACAATAAACAAATTTATTCTTTTACAGATTTTTATAGAAAAGGGATTTTAACTTTTTAATAATAATTAGTTAGCTCTAAATAATGTTACGGAAACATGTATATTTAACAAATTTCAGAAGTATATAAAATTTTAAATTTAATATCCTCACATGCAGTTCAGTTTGATTGTAAGTTTTATAGGCTAAGCTTGTATGTGGACTTATAAATTAGACCCTACTATTTTACTGCTTTATATATATATATATATATATAATCAACGAAATTTTATAAATCAGCTTTGTAAATCTTCTCAATATCTGGATAATAAAACATCTGTATGTTTTCTTTTCTTTAGAGATTTAGACTTTTCATTCATCTCCCTGAATTTATATCACTTTGTAGTACACCGTATTTTCCTGTACATATTCCGCAGCTGTGTATAATCTGTGCGGTGCTGTTTTCAGCCGAGATGAAAAATTTTCATCACATAATCCATGAATTCAAATCATAATCAACATGCAAGTTATTGATAAAACATCATGTTCTTTATTCATCATAGCTGTTTATTTAAAAGATAACTATAAAGTAAAATATAAAAAATTACATCTTATAATAATAAAATTAATTGTTATTCTTCAGTTTAAAAAAACCCTCCATGCAAAAAAAAAATGCTGTTTTAATAACATAAACAGAAGCATGTTGCCATTAGGCTAGAAAAGTATATCCTGAAAACAGAAGCTACTCATACTAACTTAAATACGTCATACATCAATTAATCACTATTAGCTCCATGATCAGCCAAGTAGATACACAATCTGAAAGTACTTGTTGATGTAAATTTCCGATATCTTCCATCAGGCAACACCTTTAAAAAATAAATAAATAAAATCAGCAGATAATCTGTGGCAGAAGACAATCCGCATTTAAAAATTTTGAGGTTTTTTAACAAATAATCCATGGATTATATGTAGAAAAGTATAGTAATAAAAAAAAGTATTTTTCTCTTCCCTTTTTTTTTTTTTTTTTTTTTTCAATATAATTTCTGGGAAAAAAAATTTCAGATTCATTAATTTGAAGTGAGGTTTTAATGGAAATTGCATAAAGTTGTTCACTAGTCTTATATTCATCTTCTGTGAAAATCATCTTTGTTATTTGAAATAATTCTCTTTTTCTTGTCTCACATAGTAGAAGATATAGTGCCTCTCTTTCTGTATGTGCATTTTTTTTTTTTTTTTTTTTTAAGCTATCTTTTTATATATAGCTCGACTTGTATCCTTTTTGTTTTATTTCAGGACTGCAGGGTTGCCACAGGCTACTAAAAGGCAACTATTTGCGACTATTTTCAGCCTGAGGAGACTATGGCAACTTTTTTGACCCAAAAAGCTTGAAAAAGCAACTATTTTTACAAAAAGGCAACTACTGGGAGACTATTTTTCACCTTTTGCAAAATTCTTCCAGAAATATCAGGAAAATCTTTCAGAAAGAAATATTTTCTATGCATTTTATAAACAATCCCATATCTTAATCTTTTCACCCTTTATTTATTTATTTATTTTAGCACCTTAAAGTATGGTGTATCCCTTGAAACAAGTAGAACATCCGATGAGAAGGTAGAAATAGCACCAGACATGACATATGTACCTATTAAGCTGGCCAGTTTGCTTATTGCAAATGATTACTAGTACACTCCTGTGACCTGTTATGTCCTTCCTCACCCTGATTTCATGTAAGAAAAAAATAACAAAATTATAAAAGAAAGCTCTTTTACTAAATCAGAAAAGGAAGACTACAGAAAAAAAAAAAAAAAAAAAAAAAAAACATAAGCGCTTAAGAGCAAACAATACTTAATCTTTTCAACAACCAAATCCCATGTTATTTCCATGGGAAAATTTGTTTCCACAATGACTCATTGCCTAATTTTTTTTTTTTTTTTTAATTCAGTTTTCACATGCAGAAGTTTTTATTATTATTATTATTGGTATATTTGTATTGAATAGTAAGAAAATGCATATAGTTTTTATTCTTTAATGACCGTTAGCATGTGATATTTAAGCTAATATTTTTGTCACTAGGCTACTATTTAGGCAACTATTTTAATGTTTCTAGGCTACTAAAGCAACTATTTTTGTTATATTTCTTTTGTGGCAACCCTGGGACTGAGCTTTAAAAAATGGTCTAATGTCTGTTGGTGTTTGAGGACTTTGTCCTAATTTACGTAACATATTAGCCTCATTGGCAATTTGAGGCTATTTTGGAGTTGACAAGATCCTTATTATGGAAAAATTGTGATGAAAATGGTGTTAATTGCGTCAAGTAGATCTGAATTTGCAATTTGATTAAATTCTTTATAATCAAAATAGTGTAGTAATTTGGTAACTTTTCTTTCTAAAGCATATGTAGTTTTATTTTTAGTTTCATTACTACCATAGTTATTAAAAGTCTCTGTTTCCAAATTAATTGAATAAACATCCTTATTATCCATTTATAATTGGAATTTAATGAATAGATTAAATAAATTATAAAGATATTAAATTTATGTACAAAAATTGGCACATATATGTTTAGAAAAGCCTTATAAATTAAAATTTTTTTTAATTGTTTAATATTAATAAAGTCTCATTCATGACCGCAAATTTTGTCCCATTTATCCCCAACACTATTGGTAAAGCATAATTAAATAAAATGAATTAATACTAATTTTAGTTTTATATAATGATTGGTTGTAGCCAAACTTAATATGAATTTAGTAATAATTGAAATTGTTTTAATCAATCGGTATTTTTTGTTTGTTTGTTTAACTTTATGTAGGCAATTCTTTTTTTTTTTTTTTTCAGATATTGGTGTATTTAATGCAATGTTGAACACTTGTAAAATGGTAAGACGTCTTTTGTTAAACCTGAAGAACTTTAAAAGACAGTCTTCTTCACCCAGTTTAAATCAAGCTGATGTTAGTTCTGTTACAATGGCTGAAGAAAGGAATGGAACTTCCTCAGAAGATGAAGACATACAGCAGAATTGGTCTATCTTGTTAGAAGCCATTGGACATGCTGCTAAAGCCTGTGCTTCTTTAACAAACAAAGTAATTTTTTTAATATACTTATTAAATTAAAAATACCTTATTAAAATCCTTATAAAATTTTAGCCTTGGGCATAACTCTCATCATTATGCCCTTAAAAGAGAAACACTTGAAATATTAACCTCTAACAATTTAGTGAATGACATCGAACATAGTATTATTCCACCTGAATGGCAACCCCTATATCAGCAAACAAAGTGAAGTGAAGAAGAGGAAAAGAGTAAACAAACTGCCCAGCAGTCATTTTCTTGTCATTTCGAGCTCTGATGATGGCCCCGTCTGGGCGCCGAAATATATAAAGGCTCAAATTTTATAAGGATTTTAATAAGGTATTTTTAATTTAATAAGTATATTGAACTCAATCCTTTTTTAAAACTTTTTTAAAAGTAATTTTTTTAATTATATGTGTTTGTGCCAAAACATTTTTCAATAACTTTCTGATGCATTTTCTTTCTTTCTTTCTTTTTTTTTTTTTTTTTTTTTTTTCTTTTCATGTTTGTTTTATTTGTCTTAAATTTTCTACAGTTTGAATGCGTGGGTTGTGAGATAATGGAAAAGTTTCTGTATATTTAACTATGCATTATTTAAATATTGATAAATAATTGTCCACTGCCATCTTAGAGCTGAATGTAGAGTTAACACACCTTTAAGCAGTTAAAAATATGTATTTGTATGAAAGAAGCATCATTTCATGAGAGGTTTAATAAAATAAATGTATAAATAAGAGTTGTTACTACTGTTTTATAATATTAAGGGAAAAAATATTATTAGTAACTTTTCTACATTCACTATTATGGAAAATTTTTCTTATCTTCTCAGTCTTTGGTGCAAATGTGTATGATAACCATTACAAGCACATTTAAAATGTTTTTAAATGTAAATATTTCAGTAATGAACTTCATATCATAATGTATGAATTAGTTATCAAAAAAACAAAGTTTATCCAAAAATCTTTTTAATGTTGTAAATAATTTAAAAAAAAAAAAAAATGGGAGAAAATTGTTTGGGCTGTTTAATAAGATACCCATTTACAAGACCTAAAATTGATCTTCCTTATGAAAATGACTATCAATTTTCATGCATTAAAATTTTCTCATTACTTTTGTCTCCTTTATTTGTACACATGTAATTTAAATTATGACTTATGAATAATATTTTTTCTCGGTTTTCAATCTACTTTTCAATCTATTATATCTACTTTTAATATTATGAAGTGCAACTGAAACAATCTATTTTTAGTACAAATTATTATTAATATGCATTATTTTAATTATTAATGTGCATTATGCATTATTTTTAATAAAGGATTAAATTTTGTATAAATGTACACAGTAAGAGGCATTTTTAACCAATCATTGTTAAATTGTCAGAAACATTATTTACAATAGTAATAGTTCAACCAGGAAAACAGTTTTGTATATGTAGGAGCATCACCCCCCCCCCCCCTCCTTCCTCCACCTTTCCCAGGGAGGTGTATAAATTTTCAATATTAGTATTCAGCAAAATAACTTGTCTCAATACCTTTAAAACAAAAGTTTTTTTTTTCCTTTATTAGTTTAAATAAAGAAGAAAATAAAGTATTAAAAGACTTTTTTTAAAAATATTATTAAAGAAATGTAAATCAGATATCATTATTTGGTCTTATTAATAGAAAAATAAAATTCAGTCTTTTTGCAAATTTCATATCTCAAAGTACTTTCTAGAATTAAAAAAAATCAAAATTTAAAACAATTCTTTAAAAATCTATAGCAATAGAACAATAAAGTGGAAAGAGAGGCAAGACTTCTAATATGCTTTAAAAATTAATTAAATGAAGCCTTTTATTTTTTTTAACCTCTAATATTTTTCTTTTTAAAATAATAAATTCTTTATCACAAAAATAAAACTTTTAAACATTACTTATGTTAATCTTTTTTTTTTTTTTTTCAGTCTAATGAACTTCAAGTTATAGAACAAATACTGAGTTACCAAAGAACAGTTGAAGATTCTTAATATTTCATTATCCATCATCACATTTCTTAAAATTATATTGAAAGTTTGTCATTTTTAAATTTTAATAAAGTATGTGTATTTTTTTGCATTTGTCTTACTCCATTCCATTTTTAGATAAAATGTAAAACAAAAAATTACTGCTGTCACTGTCCGATTTGTTTTCCCCCTTTTTAATGCTACTGCATCTTCTCACAAACAAGAAGCTCCTCACTGTTGCTGAATAATCAAAGGAATACGTTTATCTTGGTTAGAAATTTCTGTCATCTTAATTAGCGATGGTATCAATTAAAAAAGGTAAATCAATTAATAAAAGTACTCTATTTGCAAACCTGCAAATGCAATAGAACCTCGATGAACCGAAACTCTTCTCCGTTAACCGAAGTCGGTTTCTTCTTCACTTTTTTTTTCACTTTCTACTATCATCCAAAGTTTTCTCTTAACAAACATGCATTTTTAAATTTCTTTTTTTTCCTACATTCCTTTTGTATGCAAGCCGTCCTTTCCAAACTACGAGTGCAGATAAATATTTTGGAATTTCCTTTTTTAGAATTCCTTCTCGCAAGCTCAATTCTCGGTATGAGTGTACTCTTTCCCACTTTCAAACGTCCCTGTTCTAAACAAAAACACACCCCATTTCGAAATGTGGAAGGTCATTCTGCCAAGTCCCAGAAGAATCGAATGTTATTGCACCCTCTGATTGTAAGCAAGTGCAAAAAACCTAACCTCTTTTGTCATCTCAAGAACAGAGAAATTTTCATTGCAGTTAATTTCAAAATTTTTGTCACTTTGTGTCACTTATGATTCCTCTGAACTCATGCTTTTAAGAAAACTTCGGGATAGAGCTGCACGGCAAAGGATGGCCAATTTATACCAGATCAAGCTTCCATTTAAACCATTGTGAGTTTCTGTTTCAGAAATAAATTTATTTTCATTTATTTAACAGTTAAAATAGTCATAATAACAGTTCAATGACGATACTACATAATAAACTAGATAACAGGGGTCGTACTCTCCACCCCTTTTTCAGGACACACTTAAGAATAAGAAATTTTCTCCTATTTTGCCACCAGTAATTTCATGCAGAAATTTTTATGGTACTTTTTATAGAAATGTCTCCAGATTAATCTGGTTAGAGTTCATCGTAAAAAAATAGTGGTAGGAATAGAGGCGGAAATTTGTCATATTTGAGAGTGTCCTGAAAAAAGGGTGGAGAGTACGACCCCTGAGATGATTATTGATGAATTCTCGATTATCCGAAGTAATTGGGACCGAACCTACTTCGGATAATCGAGGTTCTACTGTAGTTTCTTTTATTATATTGTTTTTTCTATCTCTGCAGTCATTGGCACTGAAAAAAAAAATAAAAAAAAATAAATAAATAAAGATAAATTAAATATCATCCTTGGTGCAAAAAAAAAGATGTCTATGTTACTATTGGTAAATTGTCAATGTCGCCAATGGTAACAAAATATTTATCATCTTCAAATCAATAAAAAGCATTATCTTAGTTATTTTCAATGAAAAAGGGAATTTAGGACTGTGATTTATCATCTGCAGATTCTTTTTTTTTTTTTTTTTTTTTTTTTTACTTTTAAAAAATTGAATATAAAAATTAAAAATTGGCATCCTTAAAATGTTTGAGAAAAGAAAAATTAGAATAATGAAAGCATTTTACAATAACAAAGATTTTTAAAATATTGAGCAAAAATTTAATCGAAATGAAATGAGAATTACTTTACATTTTCTTTTATTTTCACGTGATCAATTTAGAGATTTTTAAAAATTTAGAGCTAAAGGAACTTGGATGTTTTTCATTAGAAACTTCATTTTTGTGATAACAATCGCTATTTTAACTCTAACTTTTCTTTAAATATATCAGGGGTCGTACTTGTCCTGAAATTCCTGAAAAATAAAAAAATATCCTAAAATATGGTAATTAGAGCTGGACGATATCAGAAATTAAATATTACGATATATATCACCAAGTTAATATCGATATTAATGACATTATTGATATTTCTTTCAAGGAAAGGAAAATAGACATTTACTACTTTTTAAAGACAAATGAACACCAATTTTAATGTATATGTTACCTTTAAAGCTCGGAATCCATTAATGTGCAGATTATCTAGCTAATCTTCAGATTAACTAAAATGATCCATGATTAAAGTGCAGAATCAAGAGTTTTCTGCATTTTAACTTGGTAATCTGCACTTTAGCGGCTTCTGTGTCGTTAAAGTTCAAAAGTTTGTATCTCTCATTTCCTTTCCCTTCTGCTTCCACTTTTAGTTTATATTTTGCTCCTCTCATTTCCTTTCCTACTCCTTCCCTCCATCCCTCGACTTTTCTTTTCTGGTTGCTGCCGGTTGCTTTTATTTATTTCTCATAATTTGCATCGACTGCCTGTGTATAGCATAGTTAATTCTGTTTTCAAATTATATTTTTCATTGTCAGCGCATAAATTTTCGTTGTGATTATTTTAAAAGCAGAAAATTTAGCGTCAAGCATACAAACAAACATGAACTTCTTAGTAAAACAGATTATGAATTTTATAAACATGGTACTAATTCGGGTATTTTAAAACAATTGTATGCAAGATCTAAATTCAGTGTTTGCAAAGAGAAATTTTTAACGAAAGAAGATGTCCCTGCTGTAGAAATATATTTACGTCTAACATCAAGTAAACAATTCCTTGGTACCGCGCAGGGTTTAAAAAAATGTGACTGCAAATCTAAATGTACCACAAACAGGTCGCAAAAACGAATTGCTATGCAAGTCAAAGTGCCACCAAGCTTTAGATTGCACTAACAAGTAAGCAGAATTTTATTATATGTTTCACAAATTTATTTCCTTAATTGTAATAATATGTTAAACAGTTGGAATCTTTTGTATTATAGTTTTCTATTGATTGATGATTGAGTCTATCAACTAATTTGTTGTTTGCCTGATTGTATTAACGTAATTCTTTAGGTATCAAAAATAAATAAATAAAATCTCAATTTCCTTAATTTCAAAAATATTTTAAACTGTTTGGTTCTTTATACTGTAGTTTTTCAATTGATTGATGATTGATTCTATCAACTAATGTGCTGATTGTTCGATTGTATTAACTTGATTCTTTAGATATGAAAAAATAAACAAACAAAATTTAATTTAAGTGAACAGAAACGTTGCTGTTGTTCCATCAAAGATGTTATTTTAACTTTAACGAGTGCCTAGTAGGTAATGTTCAGATTATCTAGGTAATTTGAGAAATTAAACAATTTTCCACACTTTAAAAGATCACCCTAGTTAATGTGCAGATAACCTAACTAATCTACATATTAACTGATTTCTGTACTTTAGTGATAACATATACAAGCATGGACTGTTTTCTATATATTTTCTGGTATATTACTTCCATAACTTTTTCATTTAAAAAAAAAGTAATAATAATAATTAAAACAAAAAATTGCATAAAGAATGAATCAATGTTTTGTGTTTATTTTAATTTATATCATTGCTTTTAAATATACACTGAGAAAAAAAATATACCGCCTCATAGGCGCCGACTTTTGCTTTTCACTACAGGGGCGAGATTTATTGCTGACAACTGGTTGAAGGTGGGTGGGGAAGGGAGGGAGTACCGAAAAAGAATTATTAAAAAAATAACATTACTAGAAATTAATTAATAATGACAATGACTTAATTACATAATAAATAATTAATTTTTAATCTTTTACAATTGCTTTTACTTTCAAGGAACATCATTATTTAGAGCAAACCAAGTTAATATAATTACATACACCTTAGCTCCATACTAAGGCGACCCAGCACTTGTTCTACTTTTTTTTTTTTCGGACTGAGGACTATTAGTCTCAATCTACAAATTTTTACGATACCAGTTTTACAATAGTTGGACATTTATTGAAAATATAATTGAATAATTTGAAAGTGATGTTATAATTTGAAAAATAAAAAACTAATAATCCTCTGTACTAAACTAAATTCTGCTTTTGCCAGAATTTCATCTTTTTTTTTTGAAAGAAAAAGAAAAGAAAAGAAAATTAATAATAATCATTATTAAAAACATTTTAAGTTACCTTACTAAAAAATCCTTAAAAGTTGGTTGATATATTTCGGCTTTCATCCGAAGCCATCTTCAGAACCCGATGATATAAACAAAGATCGTCGGTGGCTCATTCTTCTTTTATAATTTCGCTGCCCGTCATTCCTTCAGTTCTCTTCATTTTTTCCAGGGTCGGTTTCCATTCAGGTGGAATTATGCTGTGCTCGATGTCGTTTACTGCGTTTTGTGTAGATAGGATCTCTATTGCTTCTCTTTTCAGTGCGTACTTGTGCTAATTGAAGGTTGAAATTTTTTGAAAGTTAATAGAGTTAATATCAATAGGATTAGTGATGTTATGTCTAGAAAAGGCTGTGGATGGTTTGTTAAATTTAAGGTCGCTGAGGTGTTCGTTTATTCTGTCTTTAATTTTCCTTTTTGTCATGCCAATGTAGCTGGCTTTATTATGTTCGTGGTCTTGAAAATTTATTTTGTAGATTCCGGCTGTTTGATTGAAGGGGATGGGATCTTTTTCGTTACGGATTCGTTGGAAGATGTTTTTATCAGGTTTGATTGGGATGTTAACGTCGTATTTTTTTGCTTCATTATGGATTTTGATAGAGGCGGCGTTACAATAGGGAATAGCGGAGGTAAAAGAAGGTTTTGTTTTTTGTGCATTTGTGATCTGGTTGAGTGATTTTATTCGTTTTTTATAGAATTTGTCAACAAGTTTTGGGTTGTAGTTAGCTTTCTTTGCGATACTTTTGATAAATTTTAATTTGGCATTTAGAAGGGATTTATTAGAACATATGAGGATAGCACGATTAATATAGGATCTTAAAGCAGCGTATTTATATGGAAGGGGGGTGTTGCATTTATTGTTTATGATTTCATTATTATTAGTAGCTTTGCGGAAAACAGTGGTGTCGATTGTATGGTTTTGATTTTTGGTGATGTAAACGTCAAGAAAGTTTAGGCTATTGTTGTTTTCTGTTTCATTGGTGAATTTAATGAGGGGATCAAGTTTGTTAAGATCTGAGAAAATATGTTCAGGGTTAGTATTTTGGGGGTGATGGTAAATACGTCATCTACATAGCGGACCCAGAGTTTGCAATTTTTAATAATATTACTTGCGGATTGTTCAAAAAATCTCAATTTTAGTTCGGCTATAATTCCGGATATCGGAGACCCCATAGGCACGCCCTGAGTTTGCCTGTAAAAATTACCATTAAAAGAGAAAAAAGAATTGTTTAGGATGAGGTTGCTTGTACGGATTAAGGTATCACTAATTTTGTTATCGCCAAATTGGTTAATAATTCGATCGTGAATAATTTTACTAATTTCGGAAATGTTAATTGAAGGATATAGGTCTTTTACATCAAAACTATTGAGGGTATCATGAAAATGGATAGTAGTACCGCGAATTTTTTGAATAAACATGTCAGTGGAATTAATGGAAAAATCTGAGGGGGGAAGAAGTGATCTATAAATATCTTTCATATATACCTCCAAACAATAGGTGGGACCTTATGATTTATTGACGATCGGGCGAAGTGAGGGGGGATCCTTATGATCTTTGTATTTACCGAATAAGCGAGGGATAATAGATGCGTGGTTATTAAAGACGGGAGGGGTATTGTTAGGCCAGGTTCCAGTTTTTATCAATGATTTAGTTTTATCAATGAGGTTATTAAGTGGGGATTTTGAAAGTTTAATTGCGTTTAATTTTAGAATTGTATCTTGAATCATTTTATTATATTTATCTCTATCCATAATTGTTAATAAGTTGGTTTTGTCGGACATTAAGCAGGTTATGTTACTATCTTTTTTTAATTCGCGAATACTTTTAATGTCACTGTAGTCATATTTAGCTTTCGTATTGTTAAGGGAGTTGATAGCTGTATGTCTTATAGCCGGGCGTTTTTGAGGGGGGATAAATTCGAGGGCGGTTTCTACATGAGCAATTGTGTCTTTAATATTAGATTTATCATTAAGGATGAATTTAGGTCCGAGTTTTAAAATAGAATCTTGATGGGTATTAAGTTTAGTACTAGAGAGATTTAAATATGGGTAAGAAATGGGCGGTTGTATATTTTTAAGAAAAGGTTTCCTTTTTGAGATCCAAAATTTTAATTTATCTTTATGTCGCTGCGTTAGTTGTGTAGAATTAATATCGATAAAGTGATTGACTTTATTTAAAAATGTTTTAACTTCCGTTTGAGGGTAATGAGTTTCAATTTTATCAAGAGAGTTTTTATACTTTTGTTTTAATTTATAAATTTCAATAGTCTTCTGTTTTATGCTTTTCTTCAATAAGGACATTTCGAGTTTTTTAGCATCGTGTTTATAGTGTTGATTAATGAAAGGGGTTTTTATTCTAAGGAAGTTGGGAGTAAGATAATAACCCCTAGAATAAAAACCCCTTTCATTAATCAACACTATAAACACGATGCTAAAATACGACGTTAACATCCCAATCAAACCTGATAAAAACATCTTCCAACGAATCCGTAACGAAAAAGATCCCATCCCCTTCAATCAAACAGCCGGAATCTACAAAATAAATTTTCAAGACCACGAACATAATAAAGCCAGCTACATTGGCATGACAAAAAGGAAAATTAAAGACAGAATAAACGAACACCTCAGCGACCTTAAATTTAACAAACCATCCACAGCCTTTTCTAGACATAACATCACTAATCCTATTGATATTAACTCTATTAACTTTCAAAAAATTTCAACCTTCAATTAGCACAAGTACGCACTGAAAAGAGAAGCAATAGAGATCCTATCTACACAAAACGCAGTAAACGACATCGAGCACAGCATAATTCCACCTGAATGGAAACCGACCCTGGAAAAAATGAAGAGAACTGAAGGAATGACGGGCAGCGAAATTATAAAAGAAGAATGAGCCACCGACGATCTTTGTTTATATCATCGGGTTCTGAAGATGGCTTCGGATGAAAGCCGAAATATATCAACCAACTTTTAAGGATTTTTTAGTAAGGTAACTTAAAATGTTTTTAATAAAATTTATAATCCTTTTGTAAACTTAAATTGTAATAATAATAATCAGTTTCGAAATGGACATTATCGAAAAAGATTTTTTTTTTTTTAAATAATTTTGAATTAGAAAATAAAAAGCGCGCATGCAAAATGAAATAAAAAATAAAACAAGATAATTAAGTTTGAGTTGGTAATCTATATAAAATTTCTTTAATGTTGTCCAGTTACGATTATATTTTGTTGAAACGATACGATAATAATCTATTAATAAAATACGCAATGAAATAAAAATAATATTTATAACTGGGCAATATTTAAGCACGCACACTCAGCTCAATGACCTAATTATGAGATTATTTTATTTTAATTATTTATTATTATTATTATTATTATTATTATTACTATTTTTTTTTTTTTTTTTTTTTTTTTTTTTTTTGTGAGATTTCAATAAATTCTTTATTTCTACTTTTATGGAGATAATTTAAATTTTTCAAATGGGGGAGGGGAGGTGAAGAGACGAAAATAAGGATTCTAATGCATTAAAAGATAATGCTCCAAAGTGATTTAATTCCTGCTATGAATATATTGTTGCATTTTTTTTTTTTTTTTATGCATTTTGTTTATATATAAACATGTATTAAACAAAAAAAATTCCGAAAGCTAGAAATGCAAGGGAAAATAGATTAGCAATTTAGTTACGAAGCAGATAAAGAAGGTTAATAATTAAATTAAAAAAAAAAAAAAAAAAAAAAAAAAAGGAAATTTGCAGCATAAATCTTAAGTTGTAAATTAAGCTGTAAATTACTTGCTACTCAAAAATTAAAATAAACTAAATCACATACAGACGCTGTGTCCTTTTATCCCTTCTGGGATTAACCAGTTTTTTTTTTTTTTTTAAGAAACTTTTATTTATCACCTAATTATAGGTATATTATGAAAAGTGTTAACAAGCAAAGTAATTTTTACAGAAAAAACAGAAATAACATTTTATTTATTTATTTATTTATTTAACTTAAGAATTTTTAAATTCTTTTTTTCTACAGTTTTCTATACTTTGTCTTTTTTTTTTTTTTTTTTTTTTGTACCCATAAGAGTATGTGTTATAACTGTAGGAGTGGATTTTGAAATATGCTAATTAATTTTTTGAGAAAAAAATAAATAAAAAGCATGCCAGTGTATACTACCAGTGTATACAAAAATTTGAAGAAAAAAAAAGTTTCACTTTTAATATTTTTTTCCTGTAAAAATATTACAAAATCCATCCCTATATCTTTTAAATAGCTTCTATTAATCATTCAAATATATATATACATATATATTAAGTCTTTTCTTAAATATCTATAGAAGTTATAGCATTTTGAAGATCATCAATACATGAAAAAGTGCAAACTGAGAAAACACAATTTAAAACTTTAAAAGCGTTTTTACTACATTTACAAAGAACAAATCAATTTTAAAATTTTCAATTTCAAAATGTATTTGAAAACTTAAATTAAAGTACTTTTTTAGCGAAAATATTAAAAATCAATATTTTCACTGATCTTCTGCTTTTGAAACGTCCAGGGACAATCACATACTATTAGTGCAGTAAAATGCACCAAAATTCTGTTCAAAAAAGTAATTAATAAAATCATTGCGATCACTATAAAATTGCAACAAGTCGTAATAACCGTTGCAAATCCAAATGACCGGGCACGACTTTTTATCAGGCGAAAAGGTATAGAAACAAGGAGGATGAAAGCAAAAATGCATTACATTTAGAACATCGTGTTCAGCCCCTTAAATTGGAAACAAAATATCCGCAAAAAAAACTTGTGATTATTGTTTTATGAAGCTTAATTAAGGGTCAAATCTAATTAATTCGATTCGAAACAACATTTGCTTGTTTTTTTTTTAATTAATGGTGTTAGCGTAACAATGTTTTCTTTCATTATTCTAATTTAATGTCATTTCTGAAATTTACTTTTTGGTGTCTGTTTAAAAATTATAAAACTTATAATTTAGATTAATGATAACTTATTTTAAAATAATGACAAATAAATTTTCTTGTGGACATATTATATCCATTCATTATTTTACCAGTGACACATTTACTACTACGATAGGTCTATTTTTTCATATCTGCATGTTTGCGACATATGCAGCTTTGAAAATCATGAGTATTTTTTAGTTTTGGCATTTTTATAAAATTTGTATGAATTGTTCGATCAAATAATGAATTTATTTTAATCTTTAGTTTAAGATAGCCTTTTATGCAAAATAATATAATGTAATATGCATAAAATTTATATACCAGAATCACGCCAAACTACACTTCATTAAAAATAAATAAATAAAAATGGTAGGCACGGGTGCAACATGAAAGAATTGCTGCTTTCCAGCTGATCTTCTTGGTCATGCTTAATCCCTTCGATTTGAATCAATAATTGTGTACGTTTGCACTTTCAGGTGTTTGATTGCAATGTTTCTATTGATCATCATTCAACACAAGTATTTCTGTGCATTTTTCTACGGATATGTGATATTTAGTTTTATACATGATTATATACAATAATTTTATCATTCTTAGATAATTTTAAAGAAAAAATGTAAAATGTCAGACTTCAGACTTCAAAATTTAAATTGAGTTGAAAATTTTATTTTATTTCGAAAGTCATCATTAAAAAAAATGGAATGTAAGGAAATAAAACATGTGATAAACATAAAATTGTTTTCTCTCTTAACATACATTTCTTACAACAGCAGCAAAATTTTAAATTTTGGGAAAAGAATGTTCTCTATTTTAATTCACATTGATAACTCAACAGTTCTAGTTTATTAAAGTATTTTCAAAATAAATTTATAGCCACATAATTCTAAATTTTGTGTGTGCGTGTGTGTAGAGGGAGGGGGGGGGGGGGGATCAATATTAATTTCTATTGATTAACTCAATAATTTTGATTCTCAAAGCTTCAAAATTTAAAACATACTCAAATAATATTTTCAAAATACTTCAAAAAAATTTTTTTTCTGAAAATAATAATAATAATAAAATTAATAATAATGATTAATAATTAATAAGTGTATAAGAAATTTAAAATATCATCCATGAGCTTCCTTGATAATTAACCTGCTGATAATAATGCACTACTTTTTTATATACATATATAATGGAAAAATATTTTGTCTTTTTTTTGTCTTTTTTTTTAATTTATTTATATACTTTATTAATGAATTTTGTAATTTTGACAGCTTTAAAAGCATTAATAATTTTTTCAAAAATTTAAACGATGCACAAACCGCTATGTTTGCCTCTAGAATTCCTCAAATTTCAAAATAAACATTGAAAAGGCTTACCTCATTCTTCAGTTTTATTTTAAATCTCCAGTTTTTCTTTGAAAGGTCCTAGAATAATACACTTTTAACTATCGAAGCAGTAGGAAGGCACTCACAACTCTATTTTTCAGTTCAGTAGTAAATAAGTAAATCGAAGAAAATAAACATTTTTCAATTCATTAGATAAAATTTAAAAACAGTTCCCTCTACTTAAAAAGAATAGTTAAATTTAAGTTTGTCTTTTTCTTTAAGAAGTAGGATGAAGATTAAATGATTCAGACTTACAATGAAAATTATTTCAAAGGGAACTTTGTCTGAATTCGTCTTCATCAGATATGGCCTAATAATTTGGATGAGCTAAAAGTTAAAAAAATTACCGAGCCTCTGCTGTAAAATTTTCTCAACTGAACTTTTCTTTTCATTCTTTCCAAGTAAAGCTCATTGGGGGGGTAGGGGGGGGATCTTTGTTTATTTTCGCACTTCCAGTGATGTTCATGTATGTTTTTGGCTACCTTTTGTTTAGGCTCATGGCTCCTAGAAGATGCTGGCTGACCGTTTTTCTAATACTGTTAGGCAATTTCTCCGGATATATGCAATCGCTCATCAGGGTGTTTCTGTCATTGTACCAAACTGTCTAAAAACTAGACATACAGTTGGAAAAATAAATTTTCAATAAATATGATTTTCTTCCCAATCTGTTGATTGTGTGATATTAATAAATGTACTTAATGTGTTGTGTTTAACACTTTAGTTAATCCTCATCCTAAAGAGCAAAGATCTCATAATCCAGCCTGTCTTGGTTAAAGATATGAAAACTGAAAATTATCCCACCCATTCTTTGATTGTTTTGGGGTTTACGATAAAAACTTGCACTTAAGTACAGGACAAATGATAACCCATAGTTACAAAAAGTCAAAGTTGACAAAAGGAAAGGTACAAAAATCTTAACAAAAGTTGGAGATAGCTGGCACTGATTGGAGATATTTTTCAAGGCATCAAATGTTATTGTTTGTTTTTGTTATATGTTTAACTTGAACAAACTGTAACAGACTCATTTTTAAAAGCCTGTCGCCTGCTCTATTTTGCAGTGAGACCCTGAAAAGGGGTTCTCTCATCTTCTTCAGCTTCTGTCTTGCAAAAGGAGCATTGTAAAAGTAGTACATACATCCTGTTTTTTACTAATCTGTCAGTAAAGAAAGGAGGAGAGAAGAAAACAAAAAATGTCAAGTATGTGAAAATTTTCATTAACATCCAAGTTTGTGATGAAAATATTATTTTCGCATTTGAATTTTTACCCGTTGGAAGCACGGGGGCAAAAATATACTTTCGCCCCCGCTGCCCCCGTTAAGTCAGTGCTTACGTACCGCCCTCCAGACCTACACTGAGAAAAAAATATATACCGCCTTTCTCTAGAATGAATAAATGGCCATTTTCTAAATCCCTTAACTAGAAATATAGATTTCCAAGTTATGCGCATAAGTCACACCAATAAACTGAGTAGAAGAAATGATCGAGAATTTCTAGTTTATACATTTATAGATGGTGAAACAATATTCTGAATATTCCGAATCTTTTGTATTGTGAGAAATTTTCGCTTGATTTTCTAGAATTGGGTAATAAACCAAGATTATAGTTCCTGAAACCCGCCTCTTGTGGTCTCATTTATTTGCAGAGATTTTTAAATAACTTTGCCTTTGATAATATAGGGAAACACTATAGAATTCTAATAGGGGCTTCTAGAACTCGCTTTCCAAAGAGCCACAATTTACATTCTAAATGTCAGTTACAGAATTTTTTCTCAGTGTACTTGTATAGAATTTGTCCTCCATTCTTCCGATTTTCAGCTTTAATTATTTTTAAATAACATTTTAACAGAGTTAATATGTGATATGAGTTTTATTTACACAATATATCATAAAAATTCATAATTATAATAAAGATAAAAGCTTAACAGAAATGAAACTGTCTTAGAATGTAAATGATTAATAAAATTTTGGCAGAAATCATCCCTATAATATATATATATATCAATATCAATGATTCACTTATATACAGAATTTTTTAAAATAAATATTAGTATGCGTTCTGTGCTGAATTTCCATTCCTAAGTATAAAGAAAGCTCATTTACTTGTAGTCATTACAGTTATTGATAACTATATGGTTAAAATTAAATTATTGGGTTGTTCGATAAATAATGTCGTTTTTTTTTTTTTTCATGTATTTCAAAGTGAATTTATTTATATTAACAACAAACATTAATCAATGGTATATTGATCATTTTGTTGGATGACATTTTGCCATCTCTCGGTAAGTTGAAAAATTCCACGTTCGAAGAAGCCTTGGTTTTTAGAAGCGAAGGTTTTAAAAAATGACATTATTTATCGAACAACCCAATAATTTCAATGAATAAGAAATGTGCACTATATAAAAGGATAAGAAGAGGTAAGATTTTAAATTGTTATTTTATTATTTTAAATTAATAGTGAGTAATAACTTAAAGAAAATCCCATTAAAAATTCTTCACTTGAAATTAATTCTAAAGTTTCCCCTGTAAAGTAAGTTTTATTACAATGTACGATCATAACGCTAAAGTCAGAAAATTGGACGAATGTTAGAATAATAAAGTGCTGAATAAACACAACTTTCAGTTTCTTGTGGTTAAGTGATGCATATTAATTAATCCCAGAAATCTGGGCCTAGGATAAACTGTCAATCATTAAGTTAATAGCCAATGATTAGACGAAGGAGGGGTGAGGATTCGCACCAAAAATGCCGATATTTAAGAGAAAATGCGCGGGGATTGAGGCCTCTCTTCGTGTGTGCTCTTGCCTAGTAAAATCACGTCAAAATTATAGCCCTGGGAGGTGACATGATGTAATCGCAGCTGCCTTCGCCCTCGGCTCCGACGAAATCAGTTCCACCTGCTCAGCCCTAAATCCTGGACCATAACCTGTAAGATGTTCAAGATGTGCCAATAAACGACTGTTTCAAATCCATGGACTCATTAATAAGTGAAAGCCTCTCTTCATTAGAGATATTATGTGACATGGAGTAAAGAATTCGTCACATAGAAAAGCCGGTAGGATAAATTGGGGACGGACTTTTGCCTCCCGGGGTTCGGTCTAACAAATGTCGTCGCCCTGCAGTGCATGGGCCCTTGGTTATTAAGGCCGGAAGTTGCCGAACGACAATAAAGTCCATCGATATAAATGCCGTCCCATTTAGAATGACAATTGCCTAAAAACAACTGCAGACATTGGTTGTCATCTCATATAGTAGTAAAATCATGCAAGTAGTAAAATCTATGCAGTCTTCAGACTCGATCGGAAAACATTTGAAAAATCAAAATCAAGGGTGAACAAACCGAAGATAAGCTCCATTAACCCTCAAAAAGTCTATTTAGTTTCATTTTCATTCATCGCCTCTTACAACAAGAATTAGGTCAAGTTCAGTCTGATTGCAACATCCTACCGTTTCCCTCTCTTTCTCAAGTCAAGGTCAATGCCCGGTGCGATGTTGTTCTGTTCGTTTTAACAACTCCTGCGGCATCTTACTTTTTCTCATTTATTCATTTTGCGGTGTCAAGGTCCGTGCCGATGTGTTTGGAAGAAAAGGAAGGCCAGCTGATTCGGATTTATTTTATTATGTTGTGCCTCTGCAAAAAGTGAAAGTAAAATTTAAAAAAAAAATTCTACTTTCATTGGTGTCACGTGAGTAAAGTTTCATTTTTTCTTTAAAGACGGATTTTCGTTAAAATTAATAGAACAGTCAATAACAGGAAGGAAGTTATTATGTTGTTTAACGTAATCTTGGAATTTACGTAAAATAAATAAATAATAAGAGAAAAAAAAAAATACTAAATTGATCGAATTTTAATTAAAAAAGAAATAAATATATAAATAAATTTTAAGGCTATGTAGATTATTTTTGTGATATTTATCATTTTTGTTGCAATTTTGAAGTAATAATAATAATAAAAAAAAAAGGAATATTTTATATTTATTATTATATTAGCTACTATTAGTATCATGGCTTTGACAAGTTATATACACTTTTGCATAGTAAAAATTATAGAAAATGTTATTTAATTTAAGATTAAAAAAAAAAAAAAAAATTAAATAGAACGAATTATCAAGGCTGTGATACCTATTTATTTTTACATTAATAAATTGAATTGTTTATTTACTGATTTTTAAAAATTTTCATTAATAATTTTCACAAAATTGCGATAGTTATTGTGATATTTACTACATAAAATATTGAAAGAGACAATTTTTTGAAAAAAACATTATAATTTTGATATTTATAGAAATAATGAAATTTCATTATATTAAGGGTTAGATAAATTATTTTTGGTTTTTAATTTTCTGCATAATTATTTTTAAAAATTGATATTTTCATAAAGGTTAAATTTTGTGTGATTTTCGGAATTTTTATTTTAAGTTTGAATATATTTAAAAAATGTTAAATTTCTTTGAAAAAAAAAAAAAATCAGTAAGCTAGAATATTAAAAAATAATCATAAAAAAAAAAAAAAAAAAAAAAAATTGAATTTTCTAAATTTGAATTTAAAAAATAAAAGTTAAGCTGTCCAAAACCAAAACCCCAAGAGATCCTGTCGAACCCCTGAGAATATAGATGGGGAAACTTTAAATTCCAATTTAAGGACAGAGCAGGATAATGTAAAGGATACAGATAACTCTTCCTCCTCTTCAAATAATCTGGTACAAGAAGAAAATAATGCCAGTTCGCCTTTAAATGTAAATAAGTTCTCTAATGTAAAAGAAGAAAATGTCTTCATTGAGTTTTGTCCTGAAAATGGCATGATGTGGACAGTCTGGTTGGCGTATTTTGAAAGTTGGTGCGCTGAAAAAAAAAAAAAAAAAAAAAAAAAGAGGTTTGGCGGGTTAGGAACATACAGAAGTTTTTAAAAGGTAGAGCGCATACTGTATGCATAAATAATAGCTTAAATATGCTTCACTGGGCGGAGTTAGTAGAAATTTTCAATAAGGAATTTACCACACCGGGAGAGATATCTTTAAATGATTTTTCAAGTATTTTATTTAAACAGGGTGACAATGTTATAGATTATTATCATAAAAAAACTCCAAGTGGGGCGAGCTTTAGGTCTAGAACCTATATTTTTGTTGGACGGGTTAATGGACGGATTGCCACAAGCATTAAAACAGCTGGTGGTATTCAATGCACCAAAGAGTCTAAATGAATGGAGGGACCTCGTACATAAACTCAATAAATTACACATATCTGAAAAAACTACTGAACCCCTCCCTATTAGAGCGCAAGGTTAGGGTCCAAAACACAACTATCAACGAGACAGATTTAATAGCGCCCCTATTCAATACCCTCCCCGACCACAACCTTGGAGTTACCGGTTTCCTAATGTACATAGACTAGAGATGCAAAAAAACCAAAGGAAAAAACTGGGAAATTTGGGAATTTTGCGGGGAAAAAACAAATTAGAAATCTCTAAAGCAAATAATAAGTTTACTTAATATAAATGGCAATTTTAAGGACTTTGATATACTGATAAGCTTATAACATTATTTTAATTTATCATTTTATTTTCTATTTATCAGAACTGCAGCCAAATCATAATTTGAAAAGAAACTTAAGCTTTCTTTATTAAATTAGCACTTAAGATAAATGTATCGGTACAATGTTGGATACAATTTCCATATTATACAAGCTGAAGAATTAAGGAAAGCAATGTACATAATCCTGTAATAGTTTGAGAAGAGAAATAATTAAAGTTTGAAAACTTCTTTAAAAATTTCTATTTTTAAAGAATTATTTAAAACTAGCTGTTACCCGCGACTTCGTTCACGTAGAAATTTTGATGTGTATGTGTGGGAACTGACGGTTTGATCATAATATGTAATGTAATGAAACCTTATCATTGTGGTGCTGTGCAAAATAGAGTCTGATAAAGTATACTCAAAAAAATTTGTAACTCATTGAAAGATCTACGGGAAAAATATACAATTTATTTTTATTTTAATACCGATCTGTATACAACATTAAATGACTTATTATTTTCCGTCAACACATGCAAGTTCTGGGCACTTGAAACACGTGAACAACCAACATATAATTGACCGTGTGAGAAGCATGGAGTTCCTAAATGAATGCCTGCCACTTTTAAGGTTTGGCCCTGGGATTTGTTGATCGTCATTGTAAAAGCCAATTTCAATGGAAATTGCAATCTCTTGAAATGAAATGGCAAGTTGTTGGGAATAATAGGTATGCGGGGAATCAAAACGCTGTCTCCTTTAGCAGTTCCTGTAATAATGGTACATTTTATAATATTAATACCCAGCTCTGTGATACAAAGCCTAGTGCCGTTGCACAGTCTGGGTGCATCAAGGTTACGCATCAGCATAGCTGGAACGCCAACTTTAAGCTCCAACATATGGGACGGTACTCCCGTTAACTCCAGAGAGTTGAGAAATTCAACGGGGTAGGCAGTACTATCGTCATCAGCCATCACAGTGTCTATGGATGTGTATAACTTTGAATTGCCGGCGGTGATGTCTAAAATTCTTTTGTTTATTTTATTGACCCACTCGTTCTTAGGCGATAGCACTGCCCTTTCACACAACCATTCATCATTACTTATATTAACATCCAAATCGGGAAAGACTTGCATGATAAGTTCGTCTTCTGTTGCTACTGGATGGGAAAATTCTTCGGAAAATTGAATTTTCCCATCTGCGTCCGTTTCTAGACGACCCTCACCAATTTTCAAAAGTATATTTGCAAAGACACCTGATTCTTGGTCGTTGTACAGTCGGACGCGCATGTTGCATGTAAGATGGAGCTTTTCAATCCTATACCAGAGTGGCGACGCCTTGAGAGATGCGTTTATTTCATCCGCCGATGTGCCCTTCTCAATAACTGGTAGTGTCTGTCTAAAGTCGCCTGCGAGCAAAACGACAACGCCGCCCATCAACGTATGGTTGCCGCGGATGTCCTGTAGGCTGCGGTTCAACGCCTCTATTGCATGCTTGTGCGACATTGTGCACTCGTCCCATACTATCAACTTGCACTGTTGCAAAAGGACTCCCCGTCCGCTGTTTTTGGTGATGTTGCATGTTTTGGTATCTTCGCTTGCAAGATTAAGCGGCAATTTGAAAATGGAATGTGCAGTCCGGCCACCGTTAAGCAAAGTTGCAGCAATGCCCGAGGAAGCTACAGCCAGAGCTATATTGCGGTTCTTGCGGATTTGGGCAAGCAGAAGATTCAGCACAAATGTCTTTCCCGTACCCCCTGGTGCATCAAGAAAGAATAATCCCTCCTCTCCACTATTTACTCGGCACAAAATCGTTTCATAGACTTGACGCTGTTCAGGAAGTAATCGTAGTACCATTTCATTGACCTGCGCTTCTAAAACCGCGATATCGTAGTTTAGCTCCTTTACAACATCGCTTGACAATTCCCCTCTTCTCTGAGGTGTGGGTAGGCCGAAATCAGCAAGACATTTTCCAGATATGGAAATCATTTTATCTTCAATCAATACTAAAGCTTCGTTAATGATTAGATCATTGTGAGTGCCATCCAGCCTATATGCAATATCTTCTGATAAAGCGTCCTTGTATTTATCCCACAGCTGGAGCGGGTTTGATAGTCCGCAGGTGCTCACTAAAATCGCAAACAGGTCCCTAACTTTTGCTGCTGAGCGACAAAGGACGGCTTCCGCCATAGTTGCGTCCCACTGGTTGTCATTTTCTAACAGTCCGCGAGCCTCACATGCTTCCCTAAACGTTACTCGCTCTTGACTGTCTACGGTTTTAAGCCTCTGGAAACTTGTTGGGCCCCGCACCTGATTCAGCAGCATTCGCAAGCAAAAACATTCAAAGTTGCTGACGTGCACAGTATATATCCGACCCAATGCGTCTCCTGCCTTCACACCTGGCCAGTTTTCAACCGGTGTTCCCTGTACACGACGCTTCCATTCCTTCCTAGATGCATTCCACGTATAGTACCGTGGTACATCTAGTGTTGCAAAAAACCCACAGATTTTGAAAGATGGGAATAAACCCGGGAATTTTAGGGAATAAACCCGAAACTTTCGGGAATATTAGGAATTTTAAATGTAAACAAAACAAGTCACTTTGAAAATATGGAAGTTAGGGGTAATGCACTGAACATACCTAAAATGTGAATGAGTATTGTATAAACTAGTTTTAAATGCAGGAGCAATTTTATTTTCATACAGTACTGCTTCTATTCATTGCAACCATTACATAATCCTTTTTAATATATTTTCAAAAGAGAAGCAAACTGATAAATTTATTAAAATTTGGTCTTTATTATTATTATTATTTCTCGCAAGGCAAATAAATTTAAATTATGTATGTTCTGTTTTAAACTTAACAGTATAGTTAAAGTAATAATATTTTATCAGAAAGGTCTTTAATAGGTTACTTATTGAGCGTTTTTTTTTTTTTTTTAAGTTTTTCAATAAATATTCATTTTAAATGTTTCACAAACAAGTACAATCAACTCTCTTTAATCTGCAATTAGATTTTTTATATTAAAAATGCTAAATAGGAAATCATTAAGATTAATAGAAATGAAAAAAAAAAAAAAAATGTGCCTATGCATCAAATTATTTCAAAACTCCCAGAAATTTCAAAATTCCCAGGAATTTTCAAAACTTCCTTCCCAAAAAACCCGGTTTATTTCCAGGGAAGAAACGGGTTTTTTCCAGCCTTTGCAACACTAGGTACATCAGAGTAGAGTAGGGTTTTAGCAAAGTTGTCATTTTCGCACAGTTCGAAGAACGCAGTCAGTGTTGTTTTCGGAGGTGTAGCCACTCTGTCTAGAAAATTCTGCTCAGTGAAGTATATTCGCTCGCCATTGGGTAAGTGAATTGCCAGGTGGGTACAGTGGGGTGTCTCTCGTGCAGCGGTAAGCCCAAGATCCTCCATGCTGCTTCGTTGCTGCTGACGTATCTACCTGCCCTAAATGTTTGCACTTCATCTCTGAGGGTAATACCGGCGTTATTTTGTTGGATACTAAAAACAGCTTGGTCATTTCCTTTGCAAATATATTTGCAAATGTATTTAATCGCTTGCACAGAACTGCAATATTCAACATTTAAATGTGCATTAAATATTTTAGACAACAGGGGCGAATACGGCACAATCCAACTATTGTCCACTTCAACTTCCACAGGACCGCCACGAATTTTAATTTTAGTAGTCCTACCACCATGATCGGGTGTTCTCCGCCTGTATAGGGGATATCCATTGTTATTTGTCTGCGTATCCTTCAATAGTGCCCGGGGATACCTTTTTGTGCATTTTCCGTCCTTCATGCAAGGAGACAATTGGTTTGCTATGCCGCAGGGTCCGTGAATCATGTTTTTTACAATAATTTCATGTAACTTTTTATCCGTACTCGGGTCAGAGATCTCGGCACTAATAATGTCGTCAATTTGGGTGGGACATATTTTTTCTTTAAGCCACAGCAACAAATGTACGTGGGGCAATCCACGTTTTTGCCACTCAATCGAGTACAAAAAGCATTGAGCCTCTCCATATATTTGGCCTTTAGTAAGTAGAGCTACTAATTTATGGACCTTTATATTGAACACTCGAGCTATGAGATCATGTCTGTCGTTTGCCGTCTGGCCAGGCATGAGCGCTTCAGTTATTTCTGTCCAGGCAGGGTTGCACGTGAACGTAATAAATAGGTCTGGTCGCCCGTAGTTGCGAACGTACGCAAATGCGTCCTATGTGTACTCGTGAAGGTATCTCGGGCTGTTTACAAAAGATGAGAGAAGGATTACTATTTTCCCTAAATTGTTGGGGTCGACATTACCATCGGTTTTTATGGCGTCCTGTAAATGTACGTAGCTCTCTGCTCGCAGTCTTGTCTGATTAAGAGCTATGTATCTCAAGCGCTCACTTTCTATTTTGACATACATATCCACCAGAAATTGGTTCAAAAGTTGCCTACATCGCAGTAGTAAATTAAAATCATTTCGCCGGAACATCATATGGAACGCGTAAAAGTCCATGCAGGATACCTTTTTGTTTGATATTGGACAGCTAGTAGCTGGATTAATTAATTGGATGTCAAAGTGATATCCCTCCTGCCCTTTCCAAAATATGAGTGGGTACTCTAAAGCATCGTAGAACCGGTGCGTGTCGGCGATTCTAGAAAGCGTGCCGTCACGTGCTCGTAGAACAATGTCTCTTGCTGTGGTCTGCTCACTGCTTGCAATCACGACTGCTATTTCGTTGCTAGTTGGGGCATTGTAGCGTCGCTCGTGTTGTCCGCGCGGCACTCTGTCGGGGTGGAATACTAACTTACAGTTTTCATCGGGCATGTTGTCAAGTGCCGTTTTAAATTCCCTGACTAAGGCGTTATTGTCGTGCAGTACTCGTTGTATTTTACGGACCGTCTCTTTATGAACTCCTGTAATTAGCCTTGACCGTCGCTCAATTTCGGCTTCCTCGTCGCCCATGAAATAGACCTGTAAGAACTCTGGCTGCGTGTTCGAAGTAGGCAGTAGAGACCCAATTCTATGATACACTTGACCTTGAATGGTAAAAGTTGGTGAAAATCCTGGCATTGAGATCACTCTGTCAGCACCAAAAGATGTCATATGGAAACATAAATTATATTTTCTAATATTATTCAGAAAACGCCGTGATTCCACTGTCTCGTAAGAAAATAAATGTTTTAAAGGCTCCACCGGTTCCTCTATTAAAGGAACGGAAACTTTTCCTCCAGAACAACACATTCCTGCAGTTTCTTCCTTCCATTTAAGTGCCCTGCAAAATTTGCACTCTTTACTTATCTTCTCCACTTTGATAAGCCCGTGGCTGGCGTAGTCAAGAGTTGAATCATATTCAAACGCAGCTTTATCAAATACGGACCACGTGTTTCTTGTAAACGTTTGCCGTCGCTGTACCTGCCGCTCAGCAATGGCTCGCCGTCGATTTTCTGCCACTTCATGCGATTCATTAACACGTTGGGTTGCCAAATATTCAGCGTGCTGTTGCCGCCTCAGTTGTGATTGCTCCAGAGTTTCAGCAGTGCGTTGGGTTGCCAAATATTCAGCGTGCTATTGCCGCCTCAGTTGTGATTGCTCCAGAGTTTCAGAAGCGCGTTGGGTTGCCAAATATTCAGCGTGCTGTATTCGCCTCATTTCTGAATACTTCGGTTTTTCAGCTGATCTAGAAATAGACTGTCGCTCCGCTTGTTCAATTCTTCTAAGCTCCGCTTGAGGAGTTGTCTCTTGACTTCTAGCTACTTTCATAGCCCGAGCTTTATTATTTCTGTTGGAAAGATTAGATTTGCGTTTCCCGGGCATTTCGAAAAACTATCAAATAATAATAATAATAATAAAACCCTTAAAAGGGAACTAAAAACAAAGTACTACTATGAAATAATAACAAATCAAAAGAATTAAAACTACTAACAAATAAAAAGTAAATTATAATTCAAAAAAGTAAGAAAACGCACGTTAAATGACAAAGTGAAATAAAAAGTTAAAAATGAGAATAGTAATTAACCAAAAATATTGAACGTGTGATGCTTTCTACTTATCTATATAATATTTCTTTAACGTGGTCCAATTACGATATACATGGGGATAAAAAATAATATTTATAAATGGACAATATTTACACACGTGGAATAAGCTCAATAATTTAATAAGAAAAAATGACGACATTTGTCTGGTAAGAGTATTTTATATACTTCATGCTTAGTTAATAGTAGTTGGTATATAGAAAAATAAATAAATTAATTAATGTGTAAACTTGATCACGGTACAGCCTTAATGCCCTTGGCGACTTTTGAATTTTTGTTGCCGTTTTAGACCAAAATATAATTTATGCGATTATTGTTCCTATACGTAAGAGAAGTGTGACGTCACTGACCGTCCGTGGATGCAAGAAATTGATTTCCTATGTTAATCGCCCATTGGATTTTTTGTAAAAAATTATTAAAAATCGAGGAAAATTATTTCCCGATTTCAATCCCCATATTTGGGTATATATATATATATATATATATGCAATTAGTTATCATGTGCATGTGTTAGATTGAGTTATTTTGCTGTCAAATTGACAACATTTTAATTTTAAATTTCAAAACTCTGTTGTTCTTGGCGCTTATTATTGTATTTGGTGATCAAACACGTAATACGAAAATATACACGCCAGATGCATATTTTCGTAATATGCATAGTACGAAATATTGTTTCATATTATTCATTACTATCTTAATATATCTTAATATAAGTTGTTAAAATAACTATGATTTTTGAAAGGAATTAAAATATGTTTGCCAGATAATTTGGCGATATTTTTTTTTTCTGCAAAGGATGACCGATATCAAATCTATTCCGCTGCAACATATTAGTATCTTTATCAGACACTTTATTTAGACATTTGAAAACAAATTTTACATCAAATTATGATAGAATATTTATCACTTTCCTTTTAATTAGTATATTAGTTGGATATTTATTGTGCAAATATCATCCTTTGAAATGAAATTTTGTGTTTTCAATCGAATATGGAAGTTTGCCATTTTTTTTCTAGAGTTTTGAAATTAAAAATTCAAATTTTGTCAATTTTACAACAAAAATAACTTAATCTAACGCATAGCCATGATAACTAATACATATCTATACCTAAATATGGGGATTAAAATCGAGAAATAATTTTCCTCGATTTTTAATAATTTTTTACAAAAAATCCAATGGGCGTTTAACATAGGAAATATTTTTCTTGCATCCACGAACGGCCAGTGACGTCATCATTTCGCTTGCGTATTTCTTTCTATCTTTTCCTTGGCGAAAAATGTCCGATCTACTTCAGCATCAAAATTTAAAAAATTGTCCAGAATTATCAATAACAAAATACCTTTAATATAATGATGAATTAGCTTTTATGCCAAGCGTGTTCATCCGCCGTACTAAAAAAAAAAAAAAAAAAAATTCTGAAGTTGAGGTATATAAAAAAATGCTATGAAATAAAATTCAGAAGAAATATCTTAGATTTGTAATATTACTATTTTATTTTAAAATTATAAAGTGTCATTTTCTCATCGACCAATTTAACATTTAGTAATTTTTTATTTTTCGCGTGAAAGCATATTTCATTTTATGTTGAAAAATAAATAAATAAAAATACCTCGTAAACTTTTTTGGCAACAATTAAAAATTTAAATGGCTTTTATTAAGTCAATTACCTGTTTATTATTTTCAAAATTACCGGTTTATTTTTTAAAAATCTAATCAAATTTTCGGTATAAATAGTAGCCTATGTTCTATTCCAGACTATTCTACATCTCTGTACCAAATTTCATCCAGAACCGTTTAGCCGTTGTGGCGTGATTGAGTAACAAACATCCATCCATCCAAACTTTCGCATTTATATATTAGTATAGATCCAAACTTTCGCATTTATATATTAGTATAGATAATGAAGTGGATTTTAAAAAGAAGGGATGACATTTTATGCAATTACTACAGTGGTATAGTTTCGTTTACAAGTTATTTTCATAAATATTTCTAATTAGAGTTTGTAAAAAATTGATGTTAAGTTTCCTACAATGAAAATTTTTTGATGAAAATTTACAGAAACTTAGTTTTAGCACCACATTAATTATAATTAATTATTTTCTTCGTTTTCGGAATAAACATCGAAGATGCTCGAATTAGCGGTAAAGGGAAGCGAAAAGGAAATCTATGCAGGAATTAAAGTTGAAGTTAATTTAAAGATTGGAGGCTAAGTAATTAACAAAAGTTATAAAAATATTCATAATTTAAAAATTCCCAGTTTTGGGGAAATTTCAAAATTCCCAATTTTGTCTTAAATTCCCAGGGAAAAAACCGGTTTTTTTTCCGGGAAAAAACCGGGTGTTTTGAAAGCCTTGCATCTCTATCCTAAACGTTCTGCTACCAAACTGAACGATGTCATCCCAGTTTTTATACCTTTTTATTTATCCCTTTCTTTTAAAATTTCTAAAATTCACTCACCATTTGGTTTTAAAGTCATTTACAAACCCGTCAACAAAATTAATTATCTTCTTTTAAAGATCTCATTCCTGGTCACCTTACATTTGTAATGTTTACACCATGGATTGGTTTACACTTCAGTTCAGATATTCATAATTTCAAAATTCCCAGATTTGGGGAAATTTCAAAATTCCCAGGGAAAAAAAACGGGTGTTTTGAAAGCCTTGCCTCTTTACCTACATGGAAGGAGTAAATTTTTAATATGAATAGTTTTTAAAATAACGCATTGATACTTTTAAAACGAATCGTTGAATCGTACATCTGTGATGATTTTAAGATTTTTTTTTTTTTTTCATTTTAACAAAAGATTAAAAACATGATTTTCGGATTCAGGGGACCTTAAAGCGTGTAAATGTAACAAAAACCCTATTTCGAAAATTTGACCCCAAAACAATACTTTCTCCATCATATATATGGGTAATGCAAAGTAACATTCTTTTTTTTTCTTTATAAATAATTTTAACAATTTCTTTGTGAATTACAATTTTCTTAAATAAGTTTATTTTAAAATATGCAATGTAATTTTCATAGAGAATACACAATGCTTTTCCTACGATCATGTACATTTTTAACAAAAATGCTATAAGGACGATAATTATTAAGAATATACACTGATGGAAAAAAAAAATCCCAACACCAGGAAGGAGCTGTGCTAGATAAACGAAATTTGGTAGGCGTGTTTATACATCTGAAAGATGACGTCGATTCAAATTTCGAGCTACGCGCTAGTAGCGACACTATGAACATGCAAATGAGGTTTGCTTTAAATAAGCGCTGTAAGGTTCGTGATCGTTATTTACAGTTGAGATTTGACGTAGTGGGTTAATGTTAGTCAAGGATGCCTCTAAGAAGACGAAGAAGCCATTATCAACAGCTCACTGAGTTTGAACGAGGTCGTGTAGTAGCGTTACGAGAAGGTGGGTTTTCTTTCCACGATATTGCAGAAAGACTTGGCAGGAATGTATCCACTGTGCATGAGTGTTGGCAGCAGTGGTCTCCGGGCGGCCACGTGGCACTACTAAGAGGGAAGACCGCCGTGTTCGGCGTATGGCTGTGGCTAATCGTACTGCGTCTGCAGCTGAAATTCGAGCTGCAGTTGGCACCACAGTGACACAACGAACTGTTACAAATCGGTTACTTCAAGGACAGCTCCGAGCCAGACGCCCTGTAGCGTGCATTCCACTGACTCCAAACTACTGCCGTTTGCGACGTGAGTGGTGTCAAGCTAGAGCTCATTGGAGGACGGAGTGGAGATCTGTTGTGTTTTCTGATGAAAGCCGGTTCTGCCTTGGTAGCAGTGATAGCCGTGTGTTGGTTAGAAGGAGGCCAGGTGAACGCCTGCTAGCGACCTGTCTGCGGCCTAGACACACAGGCCTACTCCTGGAGTTATGGTTTGGGGAGCAATTTCGTATGACAGCAGGAGCACTCTCGTGGTTATTCCACGCACCCTGACTGCAAATTTGTACGTCAGTCTAGTGATACAACCTGTTGTGCTGCCATTCATGAACAGCATTCAAGGGGGTGTTTTCCAACAGGATAACGCTCGCCCTCATACCGCTGTTGTAACCCAACATGCTCTACAGAGTGTCGACATGTTGCCATGGCCTGCTAGATCACCAGATCTTTCTCCAATCGAGCACGTATGGAACATCATTGGACAACTGCAGCGTCATGCACAACCAGCATTAACCATCCCTGCATTGACCGCCCAAGTGCAACAGGCATAGAACTCCATCCCACAAACTGATATCCGACACCTGTACGACACAATGCATGCACGTTTGCATGCTGGCATTCAAAATTCTGGCGGTTACACCGGTTACTAATGTACCAACATTTCACATTTGAAATGGCTCTTCTCGCCAATGGCTCTACCTGTGATCTTGAAACTTTAATCAATTAAATATGTTACCTAGACAAAAGTATTGCTGAAATTTCATTACTGTACAATAATTTTTTCTTGCTGTTGGGATTTTTTTTTTCCATCAGTGTATAATCTAGAAACTAATTTTTAATCATTACAAAACAAGAAATATTTTTATTCTATTTAGCAAAATCTTGTTTATTCCTTAATGGAATAAAATTGAATGATTATGATACAGTGAAACATATGCCATATTTAAGCAAGTTTCGGAGAAATGTATTGAAATCTCCGAACGGCTTGGTCGACAAGTGTGATTTGTGCTCGAATCTGGCACCTCGCGTTTTCCAGCTTTCAGAGCAGAATCCCTTGGCCACTGGTAGGGCTTAGATATAATAGAATAGACTCATGTGTATTATGCTATTTTTGATGGCATATATATAAATTATTGAAAATCTGCCAGATTTGGTTTTTAAGTTTAAAAAGGCCTTTATATGTTTCATTTTATTTTTATACAGATTTGTTTTTCTTACTTGATTGATTGCTGTAAGGTCCTAGGCCTGTAGGTGGAGTGCCTTGAGCGGGGGTCTTTCTAAGGGTCCGTAGCCCGTATATATGCCAGTTTTGGTGAAATCCACGAAAAACTTGGAACAGTTAGGTTGACGAGCGCGAGATTTCATCGCACCCCGCACTTTCCTTCTATCAGCTTTGAGCGCAGAGATAAACAATGTAATTGTAACACATAGATACATTATATAGTAATATCTGTACAGGTAGTTAAAATGTTTTTGTAAGTATAATTTATTAAAATTTTTATAATGAATCTACTAATATAAAGTATTCAAATGATAATCTGATAATTTGTATGCATTTAACATTTAAGCATATACAGATAACCATGTATCATTTCTGATATTGTATTCTAAAATGACCCTCTTCGACATTTACATTTGTCTACTTTTATATTATATTATTATTTATTTTCATTATCTATTATGTGTAATGTACATTTTTTCATTGTAATTTAATCAAGTTAATGAAAAAAAAAAAGGAAGAAATGTATTGTTGCGTACTTGGGGGTTCGTGAGTTGTCCGAGAATGAAAGGCGAAACTCACAAAAATTCAGTAATTTATTCACAGAAAGTTCCAGAAAAATACAGGTCTATAAACCAAGTATCAGCTTCAATTCAACCAGTAAACACTGCTTAAACAACAGCTGTCAATAGCAAATCCACAGTACAAACTGTATAGCAATAACACTTAAAGCAAGTCTCTTTCAAAGAGACTCAAAACAATGTAAGCATTAGCGAAGTTGGCTGAAAACTGAACTGAACTGACTTGGCGAAGAAAACAGCCTTATATACCCTTGTAGAAAAGTGTGGAAAGTTCCGGAAATTTCCGTATCTCATCAGCCAATGAGATTAGAGCTTCCATATTTGGTATATCCCTTATAAGGATTTTCGCGCCAATGTCGCCAAAAAAATCGCCAAGGTGGAAAAAAGTCGCCAAATTTGGCGCCAAATCCATTACCTGCCTTTTTGGGACTTTTTAATACGTTTTTAAGGAAAAATAATGCTATTTCAACACTAAAACGACTAGAAATGCACAAAATTAGCACTTTATCAACTTACTAAGCCTCTTTAAAAGAATTTATACAAAAATAAACACAATTATTTACAATTTTGTAACACTGCCCCCCCTCCCAAGGAACTGCACGTCCCGGGCAGTGCAACCCTTGGTCAAGAGGCGAAACTAAACAAATTTACACAGTCTAAAATACAAAAACTAAGTTGCATATAACGATAAAATAGAAATATAAATCAAGTGAGAAATATTTATAAAATTCACAAATATGTACAAATATTTACATTACGCATGCGCAAATTTTACCAGTATTTACATTTTAAATTTTAATATTACCGTTAATTGTGGTACTTGGCTAGCCTGTTATAGTGCACCACCTTCGGTTTTGATGAAGGTGTTTTAGTGATCCGCACTACTACATTATTCAGCCTTTTTAAGACTGTGTACGGTCCGTCCCAGTTGCACTGTAACTTGGGAGACAGTCCTTTGCGTCGAACAGGATTCCACAACCAGACCTTGTCTCCTTCCTGGAACTCATGTTGTGTAGCCTTTAGATCGTACCTCGTCTTCATTTTCTCTGTTGCCATGTGAATCCGCTCCCGAGCAAAGTTGTGTACGTGTCCAAATCGTGCCTGGAGATCTTGGATGTACTCCTCGGGCGATGAAGGCGCATCGGGTGGACAACCAAACAGGAGATCACATGGGAGACGAAGTTCGCGTCCAAACAGCATCTGAGCTGGAGTATAGCTGGTGGTCTCATGGACAGCACTTCGATAAGCCAGCAGGAACAATGGCAACTTCAAGTCCCAATCTTGCTGGTTCCTTGATACTAGAAGAGAGAGGTTATTCAGGATGGTACGGTTAAACCTCTCGACCATGCCGTCCGACTGGGGATGTAAGGGTCTGCGTTTTGTCTATGCCAAGTAGTTGACACAGTCCTTTGAAAACAGCAGAGGTAAAGTTCGGACCTTGGTCGGCATGAAGTTGTAGGGGCGTGCCGTACCTTGACACCCATTGCTGCACTAAGACCTCTGCGACTGTGCATGCCTCTTGATCGGGAATGGGATATGCCTCAGGCCACTTGGTGAAATAGTCCATCACGACGAGGATGTATTTATTTCCACTGGAGGTACGTGGCAAAGGGCCCAAGATGTCGAGTGCAATCCGTTCAAATGGTGCTCCCACGTTATATCGTTGCAGTCTTCCTCGACTTCGTTTCTGCAGGCCTTTACGTGCCGCACAAGCATCACAGGATTTACACCATTTCTCCACGTCTTCCCTTGCTTTGCACCAGTAGAAGCGTTCCCGAACCTTCTGCAGTGTCTTCATTACCCCAAAATGGCCTCCGGTAGAGCTACTATGCAGTTGTTCTAAAACATCTGGAATTTTTGATCTTGGTAATACAGTCTGCCATCTAAAGCTTTTCCCATCATCAGATTCCCACTTTCTGTATAATACGCCGTTTCTGATTTCTTGGTTACCAAACGTTTTAAGTTTTTCCCGAATAAAATAGACTATTCACAAAGTAAGGATAATACTATGAAGAACTGACATAGATGCTATAACAGTATAGAAACTCTTTGCGTGTAAAATACATTAAAAAGGGTTACGTTTGTGAGGGCAATCTCTATGCAGCATTCAACATTAATCTGCTAATATATAAACATTCCATCGACTCTGATACCCCCTTTACATTTCTCGATGACTTAATGAAATGCCTCTCTTTCTTCACTCACATCGCCTAGATTTTTAGGGAAATAACTGAGATGGGAGTTGAAAAAGTAGAGTTTTAAACTGATTTCTGTCAAAAAAAAAAAAAATCTGTCAAAACTGTATGGGATGGAAAATTTTTAATATTCTTTTCTTAATCAGCATCTAGAAACACATCACATCTCATCGCAAATCTGTATTATCGATATCAGTATTTTTTTTTTTTTCTGATCAGTACTATGTGACAGAATACTTAATAGTTCAGACTCGAAAATTACGCAGAACCTTCTCAGCCTTTTCCATTATTTCTACAGCAGAAGGAGGCCCCACCAGTAGCTGAGTGGTTCTACTCTCGAAACTGGTAGACAGGAAGTAACGGATTTGATTTCAAGTCGCGGTCGTCGACATAACCATTCGGAGTTTTCCGTGGTTTTCTCTAACACTTGCATATATAAAGACTAAGTTCCCTTAGAAACACCCTCATAGAGGGCATCTCATCCAGGTCGTTGTCAATCAGCCTTGCTTTCAAACACCAAAGTTCATCTACAACAAAGTGTGAATAATTTAAAGAGCTTGTATTTGCAGCTTCTTCTGAAGTTCCTGGAACCTTATACACTAAGATAAACTCTGCCTTTTTTTCTTTACGATTTTTATTATAGTCGTATCTATTGTTTAGAATCATGACAAAATTTATCTATACAAAATTTATTATAAAAAAAAAAAAAAAAATAAATAAACTTATGAAATTTATTTGCAATCGCTGAAAAGATGGTGCTGTTGTACCGTGCTCTTCTGGATTTTGTGATAGTTATATAATTTAGCACCTATGGAATGAAACTGTATCAAATTTTATAGATAAGATTTTTAGTATAAAAATACCGTATGTTTATGAAAGTTTTGCGTAGATCGTAATAGATTTTCCAGATTGCATTACCTTGAACTCAATGATATGGAAATACACCAAACTTTGTGTATGCAATGCCTAATATGAATATTTTTTTTCTTTGGTTTTTTTAGTAGAAATATTTATTTATATTAATAAATAAAAATGATAAAGAATGTCGCTATCAAAATCTGATTGTAAAAAACTACCCATTTATGGATTTGAAAATTTCAGCGCCTCTTTTCAGCAATAATCTTGTTAACAACCGGCAGATGCAAACCTCTTACGGCTTTATTATAAGTGATGACCCTTTTATATTAATTTCTGAACTAACAAGTTACAGACGCAAAGGGTCCAGTATCTGACTATAGGGTAGGCTTTTTTTTATAATGATCAGTATATTAGCGCTTTACGGACGTGAAATAAGAAGGGCCGCTTACAGTCATTGCCATACTATGAATGTATAGAGGCGTAGAGCTCAACGTCCAGTAGAAACTTTGACAACAGTGCTCGGCCAATTTATGAATATAAGATGTAAAAATGAGAGGAGAGTTCATTTAAAGTTCGCGCCCAGATTATAATAATCACCGGGGAAATAATTTAAAGCTATGATGCGCCTAAAAATGTTTTCATTTTCATCAAGAAATCTATCCCTAACAGCACACCTCCTCCAAAGGATGTCCTCAGAATGTCTTATGGATGAAAGGACATCCTGTGGACATATTCAGGATGTATTATTGACAAGTGTGTTGTTAGGGTATGGTTAGTCAGAGATCATTTTAGAAGGGTCTAATAAAATTGTAAAAATTCATAAATTTATCACAATGATCATTTTTAGTATTTTAGAAAAACAGTATTTGGCGCCCCCTAAATTTTTGCGCCCGGGGCAAGCGCACCCCTTGCCCCCCGCACGCTACGCCACTGATTTCACTAGAAGGGGTTTGTAAGCATTAGAGTATTAGCATGCTCCTTCTTCCTTTATTATTATTCAATGGTATATTCATTTCATTCGGGAAAAGATAGCCATAAGAGAGTAAAATGGCCGTCTTTTTAGTCTTATTACTGCGTAAAGGTACTGGAAGCATTTGCTCCAGTTGTTCTTCAGCTCAGTTGTTTACACTTCAGTCCACCAATTAAATTGAAGCTATTGAAAATCCTTATTTTAGGATTCTAAAAGCAGGCTGCTGCAAAACAGCTCAACACTGCCACGTCGATTTTCAAAGCAAACTCGGCTCTCTGAAGGAAGGGGACGGAGGGCCCACGTGTGGTGTTATTAAATATATTGTAAAATCGTGAATTAATAAAAAACAAAATGGTAAGAATATAATTGTTTCATTTAAAAGCAATAATTAATTGTTTATTAATAGTTTTCTTATAGTACCCTCTAAATTTTTGATCGCTAGTGTTATACTTCACTGTTGTAAATTATAAGCCTAATGAAGTAAATAGGCATTATTGCCTGTAGTATTAATGAAATTGTATTTATGATTATTGACAGTGTTAATCTATAGGTATGTGTTCTTTTTTTTTTTTTTTTTATGTATATGTGATAGGTAATATTCCATAAGTTTTAGAAATAGGGATTGGTATGTAAAATTATATATCGAAATTATTTTAACTAACAAATTATTTCTCAAACATTTGCGCTTTTCGATGTAATTTTGTACTTGTACCTGAAAATAGTACAAAATTCTTTTAAACTTAATTTATAATTCTTATGTTATGTTATAGAATTGTAAATACAGTAGAACTTGGATAATTCGAGGTTGAAGGGACCAGAGAAAAATTCGAAGTATCCAAAAATTCGAATTACATATACTATCTTGTCAAAAAGAAGAATAAATTAAAAATATAAAACTCTATGATCAAAGATTTAACACATAAACTTTATATCTAAGAATACTGCATCATTAAGGCCCTCCCATTAAATCAATATTGTTTTACAATCTTAATTATTCAACATTTTTTTAAAATAGTCAGATATTTTTGATTGCTTCTTTAAGTACAATCTTTGTGTCATAGTATGACTTCAACCCATCAATTGATACAAAAACAGAATCTACTGCATTATACATGACTTTCAATAAAAAAAAAACCTCAAAGTTCATGAATATGGACCATATCTTCTGATACAGTATACGTAACTTTTTCGCAAATTACAGAGAATTTCTGGCAGCAAATAGGACATAATTTTTACAGTGTAGATAGGAAATGCTCTTGTATTTCCTTATCCTTCTTTTGAAAGACTGTTAAAAAACATAATGCACTTTAGCTGAGAAAACAAATTATACTATAATATACTTCAGGAACAAATTATACTATAATATTTTAAAGGTTATCGTATGAAAAATTCGAATTATCCATGATTTTTTAACATTTTAAAACAAAATTCAAGGGACCGACTGAAAAATTCGAATTATCCAGAATTTCGAATTAAACAAGTTTGAATTAGTCAAGTTTCACTGTATTGAATATTATACCGCTTTGAAAGATGGGTGGATTTAAGGTGACAGCAGTGCTATTTTACTTTAATGATTAAATATTACACGTTCAAGAGCATTTATCCTTATCTTTTAGTTGTTAATTGTATTGATTAGTGAGAAATAAATTTTTTTTAAACATAATTCATGCTTTGTCAAATGTCGAAGAATTTTGTCTGAGATCTCCAAGATTTAGTTCAAATCAAAGCTTTAAACTAAACTATCTTTGCATGATTTCATACTAAGTATGCCTGATTGCTCAGGGATCTGTCCAGAGACAAACCACGGACCCTTCACAAAATTATTTATCCTACAAAAGCACCCTTCACAAAAATTTTCCCCTTAAAAATAGACCTTTGATAAATCTGTTTAATTTTCAAAACTAATCTTCCATGGAATGGACAGGAATTCCTCCCTGAATAATTGGATGTGTTTTGCTGTATTTCCTCCGAAAAGCTGATATTCAGTTTCTAACTTATAAAGGACTTCTTTGCATATATGTGAGTTTAGTTCTATACAAGTGAACTGCCATTGTCGAAAATGAAACCTTAATTATAATTTTATTTTGCAAAATCACATTTTTCACAATTTTACAAAAACAAGACCCTGTCAGAAAAGTCTAGACAAACCCCTGTTTCTGAGCAGGGCCGTCTTAATATATTCGGGCGCCCTGGGCTAACACGTTCAGGCGCCCTTTACCTTTACCAATAGTATACTAATTTTAAGTTTAGCTCAATTTTTAAATGCAATTTAGTTTTTTAATTTAATAAAAACTAATCTAATTAAAATTTAATAGCTATTTAAATCTAAAATTAGCATATTTATTAAAATAATTTTTGATTAAATATAATAATTTTTTCATTTGAAATGATAAATGAAAATTCTTAGAAATTTAATTTGTAAAATCGCTCTTCAGTATATCTTGCATAAATGTGCAATAAAATAATAATAATATATAAAAGTACTTTTAATAAGCAAAATAACTTTCTTGTAAAATTATTTACTTATTTCTTCCATTGTAACAATTCATTTTATCACTGTATCAATTCATTTTTACCTGTCTTGTTCCATTGCCAGAAGCTGGCAGACAAGAAATGGCGGGTTTGATCCCAGATTGCCCTCGCCGACCTAGCCGTTTGGTGTATTTCGTTATTTTCATCTAAACTCGCCTAAATACAACTAGAACCTCTCAAAAAGTCCCCCCATACAGGAAATTTCACCCAGACCTAGAACCTATGTGCAGCCAGTTCCCAAAATTAAAATGAAAAGCACTGTATTCAGTTAATTCCATGTAATACATTAATATACTATACAATTAACATAATAAAAAAATTTCAAATAATTAGACTCATTCTGGGTTCAATTTTGTTTAATTATGGCAATTCAATCAATTTTTCCCTTTCTATCGTTAGAGGTTGTTAACCCCTGTTCAAATTAAAAAGTAGTGACTAGTCTATTATATGGAAATCTCCTAGAGGGACTGTTCTTTGTACTTTGCGAGAGTTCTGTTTTCTGGCCACACCAGTGACCAAAAGTGTCTGCTATCAAAGTTGTAGATTAGAGGTGCCGGAAGGTTAGATTCAGGTCTCTTTTGTCGAAATAACTATTCAGAATTTTTGTTGATTTTCTCTAAATCTCGCGTGAAATTGGGCTAAGATTCTATAAAACTCCACCGATGGAAGGCAGGTCTACGTATTAGCGTAAACAATTGGCCTTTAGAATCTCTTGCCTTCCATTCCCCACCCCCCTAAAAAAAAAAAAAAAAGGGATACGAAAGAGTTAGATTTTATTAAAAATTGTGACTCATATCACCAAAATTTGAAATTGTTTGTGGAAATAGGCTAGTCTGTTTGTTTGTTTAAACATCGAATACAATTTAAGTATACTTGAAATAATTTAAATATAGAAAATTTGAAAGAGGTTGATCTATTAATTTTGAGTTAGACCATAAAAAAGTTATATTTATGCATATATGTAAGAAAAATAATAATAATAAAAAAATGTGAAAGACGCCCTTAAACATGTGGCGCCCTTGGGCTGCAGCCCAATTAGCCCAATGGATAAGATGGGCCTGTTTCTGAGGAAACACAGTATCCCAATTAATTAGCATAAATCAGTTGATCATCAATCATCCCAATTGATTGATAATCATATATAATATAGGGATTACTTTTAAAAATTTAGTGGGGGTGGGGTATGGAAATTAAGTTTATCACATTTTCAAAACAGTATGTACTGAAACTGATCTAATTCATAAGACTTTTTTTATTTGAAGAAAAATGTTTAAAATTCTTCAAATGAAGGAATTTACCAAGAAATTACATAATTGGAGAAATTAAATTTTGTGACACTATTTTTATATTTTGCTTTTTACATCTTTCTTTTTAGTCTGTGGCTGCTGCCAGACCTTTGATTACTGTTTATGGTGAAAACAATGAGCCTAGTGGAGTTACAATTACTCTCCCTGCAGTTTTCAAAGCACCTATTCGTCCTGATATTGTTAATTTTGTTCACATGAACATGGCCAAGAATCGAAGACATCCATATGCTGTGTCTCAGGAAGCTGGTATGTTTGTGCGAGACTAAACCTTTTTAACAATAACTTTGTTCACATATTTTCTTAGTTATGTTTTAAATTTATAAAGTGAATTGCTTTTTAATTTTATAGGACATCAAACTTCTGCTGAATCTTGGGGAACTGGTCGAGCTGTTGCTAGAATACCAAGAGTAAGAGGTGGTGGCACCCACCGTTCTGGTCAGGGTGCTTTTGGCAACATGTGTAGAGGTGGTAGAATGTTTGCACCGACAAAAACCTGGCGCCGTTGGCATCGTAAAATTAATGTAAATCAGCGACGATATGCTATTTGCTCGGCAATTGCAGCAACTGGCATTCCTGCTTTAGTGATGTCTAAAGGTAAGGTATAAGTATAAAATTAGTTTTTTCAGTAAATAAGCAAAAGTTAAAAGAAAAAAAAAATATGAGCGATTATATGATATGTATAAATTTTTAAAGGGTCTTCAAATTAATTTTTATGAAGTTGTTAGTTTTTCTTTAACAAAATTTTTACATAAGATAATAAAGCATAATCTTACCTCTGTTTAGTGTTTTCACTTTAACAGATATTGAATTATGCTAAAGTAAAATCCTTTCTGAACCATTGTCAGGCCTTTAGGTCATGCACACTGATAGAAAGGTACAAGTATTTTGTTATTTATAATTTTACTGAAAGTTTAATAAACTATTTGTGTATGGAATCATTTGTCTGGAATATTTAGGATCAGATTGTACTGTTTTCACTGATTGCTCATGGAAGCAATAACCATTTATACTTGTAAATTAAAGAGTATACTTTTTTTTTCTGATTTAAAAATAACTATTTTTATTTAAAATAGCTACAAGATTAAAAAATATTCTATTTATCTTCTCGCACATTCAGAAAATTGTAGTCTAACGTTGTGTGTGTGCACAATTCAGATAAAAAATTAAGTTAAAATTAACGTCAGTATAATTTCTAATTAAACATAAAAAAAATGCAAATAATCTGTACGATAATTAAAATAATCAGTGATATAAGTGATATCAAGGTATAAAATTAGTTTTTTCAGTAAATAAGCAAAAGTTAAAAGAAAAAAAAAAATATGAGCGATTATATGATATGTATAAATTTTTAAAGGGTCTTCAAATTAATTTTTATGAAGTTGTTAGTTTTTCTTTAACAAAATTTTTACATAAGATAATAAAGCATAATCTTACCTCTGTTTAGTGTTTTCACTTTAACAGATATTGAATTATGCTAAAGTAAAATCCTTTCTGAACCATTGTCAGGCCTTTAGGTCATGCACACTGATAGAAAGGTACAAGTATTTTGGTATTTATAATTTTACTGAAAGTTTAATAAACTATTTGTGTATGGAATCATTTGTCTGGAATATTTAGGATCAGATTATACTGTTTTCACTGATTGCTCATGGAAGCAATAACCATTTATACTTGTAAATTAAAGAGTATACTTTTTTTTTTCTGATTTAAAAATAACTATTTTTATTTAAAATAGCTACAAGATTAAAAAATATTCTATTTATCTTCTCGCACATTCAGAAAATTGTAGTCTAACGTTGTGTGTGTGCACAATTCAGATAAAAAATTAAGTTAAAATTAACGTCAGTATAATTTCTAATTAAACATAAAAAAATGCAAATAATCTGTACGATAATTAAAATAATCAGTGATAATCCACAGGAATATGAATATCCCTGTTACTTGCATCATTTTGTTTTCATTTCTTCTTAAGCCTCAGTTTTTCATAATACAGTAAAACACCTTTTATATGTCTTTCAAACAAAAAGATGTATAATCGAAATTAAAACAAAATTTGTCTCAATTCTAACTAATAGTTTTTTTTAAGATTAATAATTACTTAATAGTAGAATTTATATTTGAAGATAATAGCCATATAAATAAAGAAATATTTAAATTAAATATGATTTTTTATGAAGAGTGATCATAAAAACCATGCCATTAATTCATGACTTCTTGAGTATTAATTATATTTTCATATCTTGAATATTATATGAATGCATCTTGAGTGTTAATTATACATTTTTTTTTTTTTTTTCTGTTTTCGTTAAACTTCTCTTGTCAATTTCTTTTAAAATTCCGATTTTTATTTTTCAATGAAAGTATTCTATGTTTTTACGACATTTTCAGTTTTTAAATAACAACACCCAGTTCTCGTTATGATAAGGATTTTCAACCCTTCCTGTGTAAGATGTTTTCTAAGGAAAAGTTCTCTTTATTAGAACAAAAAAAAATGACTGATCCAGAAATTCAGTAAGGGAGACAATTGTTTAAATGGGTATAGGGGGACAATTATTTGAAATTTTAAAATAGATCTAGAAGCCATAAGAACCAGGTTTCTAAGTTTCATGAGATTGGGACTCAATTGAATTTATTTTTGAGGTTGTAAAATTAAAGGGAGAAATAAAGATTGCTGCAGGCAGAGGGGGTCTCCGACGAAAAAAATTTCATGTGCTAATACTGTGTGTGTGTGTGTGTGTGTAGAGCATTCGGGTAAAGAGATGCCACAGGTAGTTTGAGTTCAGACACAGCATGAAGTGATTCGGTAGTGCATATTCAAATAAAAATTTTGACCGATTTTAAAGAATTTCTTTTTGAAATTTTAATTTTTTTGAGATTTTATGTTAATAAGTGATATGAAGTTTTTTAAATATATTTAAATGCAGTGACCAACAAAGCATATAAAACCTGGTAATTTCTTATAAAACATTTTAAAAAAAAGTCAATGTTGATTTTTCTTGTGGACCACCAGTTGGCGACCACTGGCATAAAGGACAAAAATTCTAGAGAAGCTAGGGACAGTATTTCTTTTTTAATTTCTTTTTTCATGTTTTTGATCTGCATTTGTTCTTTTTTTATACATTGAAGATAAAAATAAATGTTTTACTCTAATATAATACATTTTATCATCAAAATTCTAGTATTTCATTTCAACGTTTTGCCTTTGCATACAGTTTCAGCTTTTTTGTTTTTTTTTTGCTAATCTCATTTCTGATTAATGGAGGCCATTCATGTTTTTATTTTACACTGAGCAAATGAACTATTTAATCAAAAATATTGTAAATATATGAAAATTTTTCCTCAGTGTGCAATAACTGGTCACTAATGGGATACTTTTAGTTGTCCGGGTGACGTGCTTGGCAGGCCTTGATTATTCATATATCAGAGGTTGATCCATTTATTTTAATTTTTGTGAAATTTCTATTTATTTTTTGTGGAAAACAAAATATTTTTGTGGACAAAAGAATTATGTAAAACCTTTCATTTTAACAATTACTCTATCTAATATCAAGTTAATGGCATTTTATTGAACCAAGTATGAACACTCATTTAAAAAAAAAAAAAAAAAAAAAAAAAATGCTGTAAGCATAGAAATTTTTTTTATAAAATGAAATCTTGTAAAAAGGTTGTTGAATAAAGTTGCTTTTAAACAGGTTATTAAAATAAGAATGCATAATCTTACCTCTGTATAGTGTTTTCACTTTGACAGATATTGAATTATGCTAAAGTAAAATCTTTTCTGAACCATTGTCAGGCCTATAGGTCATGCACACTGATAGAAAAGTACATGTGTTTTGGTATTTATAATTTGTACTCAAAGTTTAATGATCTAAAGTTAATGGAACCATTTATTGGGAAAGTTTAAGAACAGATGATTCTGTTTCATTGGTAGTTCATAGAAGCAGCAATTACAAATTTAATCAGACTTATAAAATGTACATGAATTTATTTGTGATTTAAAATTAACAATTTTTATTTAATCTCACAGTTGCTAAATGTATATTTTTTAAGTAAGATATTTTAAAGTAAAGATATAACGATAAATTATAAGCTTTTCTTATATATATGAAGACAATGCAAATTATTTTTAGAACGATTATTAAAATAAGAATGCATAATCTTACCTCTGTATAGTGTATTCACTTTGACAGATAGTGAATTATGCTAAAGTAATTCCTTTCTGAACCATTGTCAGACCTTTAGGTCATGCACACTGATAGAAAGGAACATGCATAGTGTAACTATGTTTCATAACACTAGCAGTGAGGACAAGTCCAAAGGCTTGGAAGGGTGCAAAATTGATCGACAGGTTGGAATTTGGAAAGCATCCAATCACTGAGTTCAGTGCCCAATCTGTTCAGCGCTCTTATCGCTTATTTTCTCACAATCATAGGACTAAACACTGAACTTGTTGAATCAGCACTTGTGCAGAGGCTTCCATGCTCTCAAGAAATGTGGTTGAGGAATATTTTTGTATTGTAAGACAACTTTATGTAACACACTGCCATGACTTAGCTAGTTAGTAGAGCACTATATATTATTGTTTTAACAAAAGGAAAACTCCCGTACCACTTAAAGTAAGTTGAAAAGCTTGTAAGATACAATTCATATATGCAATGCACAAAAGGACGAATTAACATTTTAAAACTTTAAAATACCTTGCAAATCTTTTCACTTGAGCAGCTTTGGATATATTTCGACTCGCATAAAATTCGCGGTCATCTTCAGCTGTTTGTTATGCTGCTCTGCTGATCTTCGTCTTCATCCTCTTCCACATCATCCTCTTCACCTCCTACGTCATTCTTTCGTCGATGTTTTTATTTATTATGTGTTGCCAATCCTCAGGTATAATGCTATGCTCTCTTTCATTTACGGCCGTGTTAGATGTTAAAATTTCCAAAGCTTCTCTTTTTAGTGCATAGTTATGTGAGTTATACGGAGCTATTTTGATGGTTTTTAAGGTATCAGGTATTATTGGGTTAGTTTTGTGCGTGCGTGATAAAGCGGTGGAACATCTATTGTATTTAAGGTCGCTGATGTGTTCTATTTCGCGGTCTTTTATTTTTCTTTTCGTCATTCCGATATATGAAGCAGGTTTTTTACTATTTTCCAAATCAAATGTAATTTTATATATCCCTGGGGTTTCTTTAGGGTCAATTATGTCTTTTTCATTCCGAATTCGTTGTATAATGTTTCTATGGGGTTTGATGGGGATATGTATATTATGTTTAGAACCTTCGTTTTTAATTTTGTTCGCTATGCCGTTACAGAATGGTATGGAAGTGGTGAATTTAGGTTTAATCTTTTGAGCATCATTAATTTTATTGAGAGTTTTTAAGCGTTTTTATAAAACTGGAAAAATAACTATACTTGATAGAAACGATTACAATAAAATGATGACCGATACTATTAATAAACTTGAAGTAAACCAAATTGATAAAGACCCGCTCAAAAAACTAATGAATAAAACAAAATCTCTAATCAAAACTGGATCTTGGCCTAATGATAACCCACCAAAACTTAGCAATTACGCTCCTATTATCCCCCGTATTTTTGGAAAGTATAAAGATCATAAAACCCCTCCCTCACTTAGACCTATAGTAAATAAATCAGAAGGCCCTACATACAATCTCGAAGTGTATATGAAAAACATCTATGAAACCCTACTGCCCCCTTCAACTCACAGTCTAAACTCAACAGAGGCTTTTATAAAATCCATCCAAAATATAAATATCAAATATGATGATACACTCGTTAGCTTCGATGTAAAAGACTTATACCCATCAATAAACCTAAATGAAGTCACTGATATAATACAAAACCTAATAATTAACAACTATGGCAACAATAAAATAAGCGAAACAATAATTATTGCTAATAATCTTTTGTTAAACAACTCATATTTCACTTTCAATGGTAATATCTATAGACAAACGAAGGGCATGCCAATGGGCTCCCCTATATCAGGCATCATTGCTGAAATTAAACTCCGACATCTTGAAAATTCCGCCCACGATATAATAAAAAATTGTAAAATATGGCTACGTTACGTGGATGACGTTTTCGCCGTCATCCCCAATAACATTGACCCACAAACCCTCCTAAACGACTTAAATAACCTTGATCAAAATATTAAATTTACCCTCGATATAGAAACCAACAATAGCATAAACTTTCTAGACGTCAAAATTATTAAACACCACGATAATACCTTTAATACTACTGTATATAGAAAACCAACAAACAATAACGAAATTATCCATAATAAAAGTAGGACCCCTTTCCAATACAAAACCGCCGCCATACGCTCATACATAGATCGCGCCATCCTAATCTGCTCAAATAAAAATCTCCTTAACACCGAAATAAAATTTATAAAAAACATTGCTAAACGTGCAGGTTATAGTAACTCCCTAGTACAAAAACTCTATAAAAAACGCTCAAAAACTCTCAATAAAATTAATGATGCTCAAAAGATTAAACCTAAATTCACCATTTCCATACCATTCTGTAACGGCATAGCGAACAAAATTAAAAACGAAGGTTCTAAACATAATATACATATCCCCATCAAACCCCATAGAAACATTATACAACGAATTCGGAATGAAAAAGACATAATTGACCCTAAAGAAACCCCAGGGATATATAAAATTACATTTGATTTGGAAAATAGTAAAAAACCTGCTTCATATATCGGAATGACGAAAAGAAAAATAAAAGACCGCGAAATAGAACACATCAGCGACCTTAAATACAATAGATGTTCCACCGCTTTATCACGCACGCACAAAACTAACCCAATAATACCTGATACCTTAAAAACCATCAAAATAGCTCCGTATAACTCACATAACTATGCACTAAAAAGAGAAGTTTTTTATTAAAATCACACAATTAACTGTGGAAGAAAATCATATTTATTGAAATTTTATTTTTCCGACTGAGTGAAAATAATGCTTCTGCCTAAAAGGTTTTTCTGAGTGAGTAATGCAGACCGGGATGTCGGCCTGGATAGCTCAGTGGTAGAGCATTGACCTTGTAAGTCAAAGATCCGGGGTTCGATTCCCGGTCCAGGCATTATTTTCACTCAGTCGGAAAAATAAAATTTCAATAAAAAGAGAAGCTTTGGAAATTTTAACATCTAACACGGCCGTAAATGAAAGAGAGCATAGCATTATACCTGAGGATTGGCAACACATAATAAATAAACATCGACGAAAGAATGACGTAGGAGGTGAAGAGGATGATGTGGAAGAGGATGAAGACGAAGATCAGCAGAGCAGCATAACAAACAGCTGAAGATGACCGCGAATTTTATGCGAGTCGAAATATATCCAAAGCTGCTCAAGTGAAAGGATTTGCAAGGTATTTTAAAGTTTTAAGATACAATTCATTTTAAGAATATTAAGACAACACTGGACGGTTATATCAACAATCACTAATAAGAAAAAAAAATCTACTAATAAACAGCAGGAACATATAATTCTTCAAAAAAAGGGCTTCAAAAAAAGCTTAACCCTTTCAGTCGCAGTGTTCCCGCTGATGGAACACCTAATTTTAATTCTGAAGTGCAAAAACTCATCCCGGAAGTATTTCAGCAAAAATTTACATTTATAACATAACAGAAAAGTCCCTTTTTTTAACGTGAAAATTTAAAATTTCTTCTATTTTAATTATGTTCGTAAATTCCGGTGGCAGTGTAATTTAAATGATGTAATTAAATGAATTACCTTGCGCTGCAAAGGGTTAAAATACTCCGGGATAAATTGAAATGTTGGGATCTATGCAACTTATACGAGTTTTTGTTGTCGATAATGTTTACTTTTTAAGTGATTTATTTATTAAATTAAATATTATTTGAATTTAATAAGGTTTACTTACAGATGTTTCAAACCGAAAATTTCTCGAAAAGGAACAATGCTAATTTTTTATTTTTTAAATATTTATGATCAGCTATGTGTCTAAAAGCCATTTTAAAAATTAGTTTAGTAATTTTTAAAATAAATTAAGTAGTGAACGTTAAAGGGTTAAATCACGTCACTAAAGAAATAATCTCATAAAATTCCACATCTGTATCTCCATTAGTTTGACTGGGCATATCTGAGTGAGCAAGCAAGTCAATCAGGAGATCTGCCTTTATAGATGTAGATTCCCACAATTCATTTCTTTTAATTAAATTAGTATGTTGTGGCCTTCACAAGATTTTCTTCAATATTTTCCTATTCAAATTCACTAACAGCAAAACATTTATTAAAACTATTATTTATTAAAATTATCTAACATGATAAATGCAATTGATTTTCATCTTGGGGAAAACTAACACTAAATATCTAAAGAGAGACAGTTTTATTTTCTATAAATAACATCTTTAAAAATGTGTTTTTATAATGGTTATCTTACATATCAAGTTTCGTACAGTTATATGCCGTACAAGTTGAGATATGGCCTTCCCATTAACAGAGACATTCAGTATAGTAGCGCTATCTATTGGCCTATAAAGATCCAACTTGAATCAGTATAATGTCTCATAATAGCCTTCTCAAATATCAAGTTTTGTTTGATTATACGCAACAGAACCTGAGATAAAGCCTTTCCTTAAATTGCAGAAATCACTGTATTGCAGCACCATCTGTTGAGCAGTTGAAACCAAAAGTTGATAAGTACTAATTTATGTCAAGGGTAGCCATGTAAAATTTTAAATTTCTATATTTATTGTTAAAGTTTATATTTGTATTATTAGGTAAAAAGTAACAATTTTTTTTTAAGTTTTCTTATAAATGTTAATGTGAGAAATAAAACATATGAAAAAAGCTTGGTAAGCTAGTGACCAAATTGGATTTTTTTATCATTTTATATATTATATCAAATTGTTTCAGCAATTGATTCACCTCTTGGGTAGTTTTTCTGCTGCCACGTGCAATACGCTCACGGCGACTTTGATCAATAATATGGGGATTTGTCCTTTCTTTAGGTGTCATAGGCTATCATTAGTCTTGATCAGTGATAATCTGGGTTAACTTAGCTCAATTACTCTTATCTAAATAGAGTATTAATGTTAATATTGTATCTATTTCATTTATATGTGGTCAGTATACTCAGATGTGTTTTAAGTATTTCTGTCATTATTAATTTACACTTTGTTTAATTTTTTCTAAAAGTTTATTTTACTGCTTTGAAATACTTTTAACAGGCCATAAAATTGAAGAAATTCCAGAAGTTCCATTGGTTGTAAGTAATAAGATCCAGGAATATGCCAAGACAAAACAAGCTGTTCAGTTTTTGAGGAAATTTGATGCGTGGGCTGATATTCAAAAAGTAATTTTATTTCTAATATTTAATCAATTAATGTAATAGATTGGCATTTATTTTGCTTTTGTGAAATGCTATATATATATATATATATATAAAATATGTATATAGTGCTGGTTTTGGGCTAATTTGACAGGGCATAGCATGACATCATATTTGAAATTAAACAAAAAAAAGCACCCAGTGATCACTTTAAGAGCATTTTAACATGGGGGGGGGATACAAATTATTTTGTTTGCGAGTTGTTTTACTCCTTGGAATTTTTGCAGGTTGGCAGGTATGTATATGTTACCGTTAAAGCTCAAAATCCTTTAATGTGCAGATTAACTAAAATGACCCGTTAAAGTGCAGAATCAAAAGTTTTCCATATTTTAACTAGGTAATCTGCACAGCACATTAGCGGCTTCTGTGTTGTTAAAGTTCAAATGTTTGTTTCGAGCCTTAGTTTTTTTTTTTACATTCACTATGACGTCAAACAGTCATGTGATACAGATACACGAATGACCTTCAAACACAAACTAAAACTTTTATCCCTTTCGCTCTGCTATGATAAACACAAAACGTGGAGCATCGAAGCCATGATTAGGTTTCTTATGACCAACACAAAATTTAAAGTAACAAGTAAGTTATAATTGTTTTAATTTTGATTTTATTTCTTCTCTTTTTTAATTCTGGCAATATAAGTTTGATAAGAGTCTGCATTTTATTAATGAAATCTAATCTTAATTAAAAGCTTTCTCTCATGAAACTTCATTTTGAATTATTAAATTTACAACACAGTAATTATTTCCTCCTGAAATAAAACTATTAAATCACAACTTTTTAAAACTAATTTATTTTAAAATTGATTTAAATTACTATTACTTACTGGGGAAAAAAAAAAAAAAAATGTATTAATTTTTAACTCTGAATATTGTGGCATTCAATATTATGGCATTATTTAATAAATACTTAATATGAAATTTTTATGCATTTTTTAGCATTTCATTACATTTTTTTTTTTTTTTTGTTTCTGTTTCAAGCTTCTTTTATATATCATAATTATATTTATATTTTTTAATTTTGTTTTGCTTTTTCAGATAATTTATTGTAGTTTATCACATAAAATGTGTAAAGTTTTTTTTTTTGTAAAATTAATATATTTGCTAAATTTGTACAGATATATGTATGCTACAAAACAGTGGCGGATCCAGAACTTAACTTTTGGGGGGGGCTAAGAGTTTTCAAGATGTTATTCCGGATCAATGAAAAATTTAGAATTGTAACATCCAGTTGGGAATGTTAGTGTTTTGGGGGGGGGCTTCAGCCCCCTAGCCCCCCCCTTAAATCCGCCACTGCTACAAAATATAGTTTAATAAAGCTTTGGAAAACTGTCATTTTAATTTTCATGCGTTCTAAAAATTATCAAAGCAATTTTAATAACTTAAATAATGCTTCTGATTAGTCTAATATTTCTTCAGTGAATTAAAAATTGGTGCATAACTTAAAAAAAAAAAAAAAAAATAGTAATAATGGGTTGGGGACAAAATATCGCCAACGTAAATGAATACAAAGCAAAAATGAGTTGATAATTATTAGTAATGTTGTATAAAATTTCATGACAACACATACCTTAGTCAGAGCACTGACATTCTGACAAACCTACAACAAAAATTTTTTAAAATTTTACTTAAAATAGTTTAAATACTATATTAACCTTTAAATTAGTCATAATGAATTCAATCCGTCTTATTTATTTTAAAATTTTTAATTTAAGTTTGTGAACAGTGTTCAGCTTTAATGTCAGCAGTGATGTACATGATTTTTAAAATGTATTTTGAATAGTGAAAAGCAAATGATAAAATAACTTAAAAATAAACATAGATAAAATAATGAAATTCAACTCTATGATTTATTTATTTATTTTAATTAATATTTATAAGGCCCTGTGGCCCCCTCCAGCGATCAAATGTGATACAAACTCAAATTTTCAAATAGATCATACTATTTTTTGATGCGATATTTTGTCCAGATCCCAGTAATAGCAATTTAAGTTGTTAATAAAACTTTTTTTTTTTTTTTTTTTTTAATTTAAATTGTTAAATATTTTTATTTTGAAAAGACATCATTACTGTATTACAATTCTATCATTTATTTATAAAATAGAATTTATTGAAAGCTATTAAAGTTATTATATTTCATAATAAAAATGCATAACATCTTCAAACTTATATTGACAGAATAAAAAAGATGAAATAAATAAAAAAATCTGGAGTGACTCCACTCGACTTTCCGAACATTGAGTAATTAACAGTTTTGTAGATAAAGTAAAGAAAGAGTAGTTATTAAACAAACAAAAGAGAGAAAACCATAACAGAGTGTTTGAGTATTTTTCTCCATCTGTTACACGTTGTTTTATTTAACGCTACTGAACTTTGAGCCCATAGATCATAATGACAAAGAAATTTTCGTTGTGTCCCTGTAAAAACCTATAAATGTTAGATTCACCAAAATGCTTATAGTTAGTGCAACAGTGATTTATAATACTCATATAAATTTTCAGCTGAATTCAATAAGGCGTTTAGATGCTATCGTACTTTTAAAAATTTAGTCCCATAGGCCATAATGATAAAGAATTTTTCTTTGTGTCCCTGTAAAAAAACTGTAAGTGCTAGATTCACCAAAATCTATACAGTTAGTTCAGCTGTGATCTATAACATGTGTACAATTTTTTTGCTCGGATTAATAAGGCGTTTAGACACTATCACATTTTTAAAAATTTGGCCCCATAGGCATAATGATAAAGAATTTTTCTTTGTGTCCCTGTAAAAAAACTATAAGTGCTAGATTCTCCAAAATCTATACAGATTGAGTATTTGTGATCTATAATATGTGTATAAAATTTTTGCTCAATTGAATAAGGCGTTTAGATGCTATCGCACTTTTAAGATTTTGCTCCCATAGGCCATAATGATAAAGAATTTTTCTTTGTGTCCCTGTAAAAAAACTATAAGTGCTAGATTCACCAAAATCTATAGGGTTCGTACTATGGTGACTTACAATATGCGTACCAACTTTCAGGTTAATCGAACGAAGCGTTTAGACGCTAGCGTGTTCACCCACAGACATACACACATACACACATACACACATACACACATACACACACACATACATACATCATCGTAAAAATAGTGAAAACGGAATCAGGGGACCTCAAAACGTATAGAAACATCAAAATCTCGAATTCGGATTTTTGACATGATTACAATACTTTCCTCACTATAGTGTTCGGAAAGTAAAAATTAAAACAAATATAACTTAAATAGACATAAAAATTAAAACACATACAGATTAAACTAAGTAAAGAAAAAAAAGCTATTTTTTTTCTCCAAAATGAAGAAAAATACAACACAGCGTGCTGTAAAATTTCAACACCAGAGATCTTATTTTCACTTTAATGAGTGCCTAGTAGGTAATGTGCAGATTATCTAAGTAATTCGCAAATTACCTAGGTAATTTGAGAAATGAAACTTTTTTCTCACTTTAACGGATAACCCTAGTTTATGTGCAAATTACCTAGCTAATCAGCAGATTAACTGATTTCTGCACTTCAGCAGTAAACACACACATATATATATATTATATATGGGTGAAAAATTGGCACAGAACTTATATTGGTAACATGATTTCTCAAAAAATACTGCACCAATCTTATTGAAATTTTGCCCTTTTTCAAAATAGAATTGACTAGTGCTTAAACGAATGCTTTTCTTTTTCTTTCTTTCCCTTTTTTTGTTAAAACTTATTTTATAAGGCTAACCCTTTTTACTTTCTTCTATATGTAATATAGAGAAAGTATTAGATACGTGAAAATTTTAGACCTCCGTTTTTTGATGGATTTACATGTTTTGGGATGTCCAGAACACGAATTAATAGTTTTTAGAAAATGTCTGTGTCACATAATAAAACATAAAAAACCTATCTTTACTTCGTAGTCGTTCTAAGATCTTTCTGCACCGGGCACCTGGTCCTCTTCGGAGAACGTTAACACTGTGATGGAGACTTAGGTTTCTGGTTGCATCCTTGTTGATTTTTCAACAGGTCCTTGTTGATTTTTCAACAGAAACCTAAGTCTCCATCACAGTGTTAACGTTCTCCGAAGAGGACCGGGTGCCCGGTGCAGAAAGATCTTAGAACGACTACGAAGTAAAGATAGGTTTTTTATGTTTTATTATGTGATAGTATAACTTCGTTTTTCTCAATTAATTTAAATGTCTGTGTCACTTTTTTGTGGACGCTGTATCTCACGAACCAATGAATGAAATTTAACCAAACTTGGTATTTAGTTGCACCCTGACATAAACTGGTGCTGATTAGATTTGGGGATCAATTGCTTAACGAGTGGTGCTGTGATCACATTTTATGCAAACTTTTAACATGGCAGTATAGGACAAAATTTCGTATAAATGTGCATAATGAGAGTTATTTTAAACTTGTGATTGTAAAATTAATATGAATTATTGATAATAGTAGTAGTTAACTAGGAAAAAAAAAATTTGCATGTGGGGGCAACACTTCCCCCCTGAGGGGTAAATTTTGAAGATGGGTATCTTTCGAAAGATCTCGTGAATACCTTTAAAACGAATGGTTGAACTATAAATCTGTGATAATTTATAACAAAGTTATTGATTTTTTTTTTTTACTTTTAACAAAAAGAAAGAAAAAAAGTTTTTTTTTTTTTTTTTTTTTTTAAATGTTGTTATTGATTGAATATGTATAGGAAAATATAGAAGAAGGTCTTGTGGTGGCCACAACATACTAATTTTTTTCCTTTCCTTTTTTTACTTCCTTATACAAAGTATAAGGAAGTATAGTAATCCCGATTTGCGAAATGGATTTTGTATTTCACATTGCTCGAAAACGAATGATCGCTGAATGTTGCCAATTTATACGTGTGACTGTCATGATGTATAGTTGTACACCTGCAAGTGTCGTCTGAACACGAGCTCTCGTTTTAGAGATATAAGCGATTTTACACGATTTTTCGTGACGTCTGTGTGTGTGTATGTCGCATAACTCAAAAACGGTTGGACGTAGAAAGTTGCGAATTGGTACATAGGTTTTTTTATAACATCTAGTTGTGCACCTCCCTTTTTGGACTTTGTATGATTTTCCGTTTTGGCGATATTTAGGAAAATTAGGTTCATAATGACAAAAATACATAGGTTTTGGCCATAATGTATCAAAAAACGGTAATAACTCAAAAACGGTTGAACGTAGAAAGTTGCGAATTGGTACATAGGTTTGTTATAACATATAGTTCTGCACCTCCCTTTTTGGACTTTGTATGATTTTCCATTTTGGAGATATTTAGGAAAATTAGGTTCATAATGACCAAAAATACATTGGTTTTGGACATAATGTATCAAAAAACGGTAATAACTCAAAAACAGTTTGGACAAATCTTGCAATTTAACTGACTTCCCGACTAGCTAGGCATTTGAAACTTTCAGAAAAGCTCAAAACACGTTGACAATGCGTTTTTTTAATATTTTTGGCCAACTGTTTCTGATATCTGCTGCCTTCGGCAGCGTTACCAGTACAAATCTTGCAATCGATTTTTAACTAACTTCCCGACTAGCTAGACATTTAAAACTTCCAGAAAAGCTCAGAATACGGTGACAATGCATTTTTTAAATATTTTTAGCCAATTGCTTCGTGTCACTGCTGCCTTCAGCAGCGTTTATATGATTCAACAGAAAAATTATTTAACTAACTTCCCGACTAGTTAGAGATTTGAAACTTCCGGAATAGTTCAGAAACACGGTGAAAATGCATTTTTTAAACACTTTTATCCAATTGTTTCGGATTCGAAGTCCCCCCCTCCCCAAGACACAACTTTGACATGTCCCCCCAGCTTTGACATGAGCACCCCCCAAGGTACAACTTTGACAGGAGTCCCCCCCAAGGCACAACTTTGACAGGAGTCCCCCCAAGGCACAACTTTGACACGCGTCCCCCCCAAGGCACAACTTTGACACGAGTCCCCCCCAAGGTACAACTTTGACACGAGTCCCCCCCAAGGTACAACTTTGACACGAGTCCCCCAAGGCGCAACTTTGACACGAGTCCCCTCAAGGCCCAACTTTGACATGAGTCCCCCCCCAAGGTACAACTTTGACATGAGTCCCCCCCCCCAAGGTACAACTTTGACATGAGTCCCCCCCAGGCACAACTTTGACATGAGTCCCCCCAAGGCATAACTTTGACATGAGTCCCCCCCCTCCCCAAGGAACAACTTTAAAATGAGTCCCCTCAAGGCACATTTTTTTTTTTTTTTTTTTTTTTTTTTTTACGTATGCATGCATTTTTTAAAATATTTTTAGCCAACTGTTTCGGGTCCAGTGACAATATTTTTTAACATTATGTATATTTCTAAAAGTGTATAAGGAAGTCATGTGGTGCCCACATCAGATTTTTTAAATACAACATTCGAGTAATAATAAATTCTATTTTGAAGAATTGTAATAAGATTGGTGCTTTACTTTTTGAGAAATTGTATCCTCTATTTTTCTCTTTTCTGAAATTGCTTTTGTTCTAGAATTAGTACTAATTTAATGAATCTCAAATTACTAAATTGATCAGGTGTAACGGAAATCATCTTTATAGAGAGAGATATGTAGTTTCACGTTATGTACTTGATTTAAGTTTTTATGATTTAACCTTCATATTTAAAAAAAATTTATGTTTGAAATTGTGTATTAAATTGTAATAGTAATTAAAGCTTAAAATATTTCAGTGTTTAAAAAAAAATATTTTTTTTTTCTTCCTAAGGTTTATAATTCTAAAAGATTTAGAGCTGGTAAAGGTAAAATGAGAAATCGAAGAAGAATCCAAAGATTGGGCCCTGTTATTATTTACCGTAAAGATAATGGACTTACTCGTGCTTTTAGGAATATTCCAGGTATATTATGTTTTTAAAATTTATATGAAAATTATTTTTGGCTTATTAATAAGAATATTTAGAGCCAGTCTATACTTGCAAATTTACTAAAAAGAACTTTATAGTTTAATTCCATTTTCTTTTGGGTCAATGTCTCGATGACACGAAGTGTCAGTGATAAAGGAAAAAAATGAGGAATCAATGATAAAGGAAATAAATTTCAATGAAGGAAGGGAGATTAATATTGCAGAAAAGATTATTTTGAAAAAAACCTAATTTATTAGAATATGTAGGTTTAGTGTTAGTCATAGCAGTAGTATATTCCAGTGTACCATATACAGGGTGATTATAAAAAAAAATACTATCCCGATGTATGAGACCATAGCTATTATACTGTTTACGTGTTTACAGAAACTAAATAAAAATTTGGTGGAAGTGGAAGGTATTTTGAGGTATGTGCCCAAGAATCATATAAGAAATATCAGTTAAACTCTTAACAGTACAGTCACAGTGACAAAGTTTCGAAACTTTCAAATGGCAACACCTACTTTTATATTAGAATAGGATCTCCATAGCAAAACACCATAAAGAGCGTTGGAACGGTACTTCAAGCACGAAAATCACTAACACTAGGCATACAGATGAGAATAGTCGAAAGACAACTTGTATGACTAAATAAGGACTGATTTAATGAATCTTAACACAGATAATTTTTACCAATACAGCTTAAATACTTGGAGAAAGAATTTATTGCAGTTTTACATTGCTTTGATTGACTTTTGAAAAAGAAATCCTTTCAATAAAATTAGGGGTAAAATAAATAGTGTAATAGTCAACAATTAGGCTAATATATTAATTTAGAAAAGATAATTTTAACTACAATTTGACTTTTAAATAACAAGTAAATGATTTGCTGCATTGATTTGAAATTTTGAGTATGAAAGTTTCTGATGTATGAATTAAAAGTACTTGCTTTTTAAACTTTCAAAATCTTAAATTAAAAAGCCTTTTAATACTATTCTAATTAATTTTAAGTTAATATCACAGTGCTGATGACTATTCTATGGCTGCACTAGTCGAAAACATAGAAGCAACTAAAAACAACCCCAGCAAGGTACAATTTGCAGAGATATTTGTGTTCAGGGGTTACCCTGATTTCAGGGTTTTTAATCTAATCTATCTGTAATTAAGAGCGTTAAAAGCCGATACAAGGTTGTTTTCATTGTTAGCGAAATCTCAAGTTATAGGATTATGTTTTTACTAATTATCTGTATTTTCATATTTCCTATAAAGTTATCTTTTGTCATTTGTTGTTCAGGGTGGGGACAATGAGGGAAATCATGGTACTTTATCAATCTGGAAATATCAGGGGAAAATGAGGGAACTTTGTAAAAACACCCAAAAATCATAGAAATTTTCATTTTTGCCCAGCAAGCTTGACTTGAAAAAACTGGTTTTGTCTTAACCATTGCCAAACAGGTGTTGTCTTATGTCTTAACCATGATTGCACTAAAACAATGATGATGATGATAATAATAAATATTTATTTTTAGTGCAACAACTTGAGAAATAATATTAAAATTAAAAGTAGACTTGTGCTGGATTTTTAAAGCAAGTAAAAACTACAATGTTAGGAATGCCAAAGAGAAAATAATATTGGCTGGGAGGAAAATCATAATTTTAAATTTGATTCAGCTAAAATAATTTGCAAGCATAAATCCATTCATGAGCTTGATTTCTTTGAAACTTTCTATATTTATAAAATCTTAAAAATATTGTTAATTGTGATTTTGCTGTATCCTGTTTGTTTCATTGTTGGAAATTTTACATTCGGTCCACATTTTCTACAGTTTTCACAACTAGTGTTTCTAAAATTTCTATTGGTCACTCCTCCCATCTTCTACACAATTCTATTGGTTGAACAGAATTCAATCCCTTTCCTATATATAGGAGCACTTCTCTCTGATTTCTTTATGCACTGAAGACGATATGCTAAAGGCTACGTAGCTGTCTGCTTCCATATATTATTTCTCTTTGGTGTTCCTAAAGTTGTAGTTTTAACTTAAAATAATTTTGCGTCTTGATATTAATATGTTATACAATTAAAATGAGTCATATTTTTATAATTTTGTTAATTTCTCAATTGAACAAAGAAAAAAAAATAAATTAAAAAAAAAAGATTGAGTTATTTTTGCCCATCAGTATAGTTTTTTGAATTGCAATGATTTAGCGAGCATGTTACTCAAGAGTATGGTATGGTATGCACAAAATTATGGAATGTATATAATAGGTAATAGAAAACATGGAAATTTCTCAATTAGTCGTGGAAATCAGGGAACTTTTTTTCGGAATTTCTGTAGCCACCCTGTTGTTCATTTGCCATCCAAGTGATATGTTAAACAAATAGCAAAACGATTAAGGGCTTCCAGTCTAAATAATTTGAGTACCATTTTTAATATTTAAAAATTATAAAATGTCATATATAAATTTTTTTTTTTAGTATTACTGCTTCTGTAATTGCAAAATTTTCACTCTTGATAATCAATAAGCACATTAAAATTGTTACTAATTAATAAAAAAATAAACTTTTTTTTTTTTTTAAGGAATTGAAACTATTAATGTTGATAAACTCAATTTGCTTCGATTGGCTCCTGGTGGTCATGTTGGTCGATTTGTTATATGGACTGAAGGTGCTTTTAGGCGTTTGGATGCCTTGTATGGTACATGGAAAAGGAAATCAATGAAGAAGAAAGATTACAAGTAATACTTATGTACACCTAATATAAACTAACTAGTAATTTTTTTGTCTGTTTTTAAAAATATAGAAATGTTCTGACTTTCTTTTTCACAGTGAGAAAATTCAGCAATCGACATTACATACTGTTTAAAGCCCAGTGGCAGAAAGTTTTGAAGCTGTCTGCGACAGGCTTTTAAAATTTCATAATCAGGGTTCCCACGGTCCTTGAAAGTCCTTAAGAAGTACTTGAATTTCATTTTCTTTTTCAAAAGCCCTTGGAAGTACTTGAATTTTGAGCAAAGTCCTTGAAAATCCTTGAATTTTCCACTCCAATAGACGGGCTTAGTGCGAATTCTGTCAAGGCTAAACTATTTCCATCTCCACATGCACACGCCATTGTCTAATATAATGATTTTGTCATAAAATTCTTATTTCATTGCATATAGTTTGCTTTTGCGTATAGTTTCAACTTATTATTATTATTATTATTATTTTGCCAGTCTCATACCTGTTTGATGGACTGTTCATTAATTTTGAGCAGGAAGTGACTAGACCAGGACTGAAACCTAAAAACTTTGGAATAATCATAATGATTCCAAATCTTGAACTAATCATTTTTCAATTCTTGTAAAAGTTAATTTGGTCAATCCATCAAAAATGTATTGTGAAAACAGGCAAAGTTATTCTGATTATAAAAAAAATATTACTAATGAAAATAGTTACTAAAGTTTTGTGTATATGCCTAGCGTTCTGCGATTTTCCCCTAGTCCTTCAAAAGTACTTGGAAAGTCCTTGAATTTTTTTCTTTTTTAAGAGTGGGAACCCTGATAATTTGTCTGCAAAATTTGCATGTAATCAGGGGGTGAAAATGGTTTACGCTCAAAAAGCCTGAAAGCTGATGGGGACGGGAACATCTATCAGTGGGGATCTCGTGCAAAAATACACGAATACAATTTTACTACAAAACAATATAGTATAAACAATTGTATTCATTCAATTCATCTCTTTCAATTAAATATTTTATAGCAATGTTTGACACAACACAATATAAATAATTATAAATAATAAAAGTAATAATAGTTTTAGTTTTGATACAGAAATTTTTATAAGTGAATTGTTATCCGAAAGTTGCGGCCAAATTTTTTTCTCAGTGCAGACAAAAACTGTTCGCAAGCCGTTTTTCTGTGTCTGCGACTACGTTGCAGTGTTTCTGCCACTGGGGTTTAAAGTTACTTGGTTGATATCAATTGTCTAGTGTTAAGGTTCAAATAATCAATTATTAGATGACAATGCTTAGGTTAGTAAATTCTTATTTGTTCAATTTTAGCATTAAAAAAAAAAAAAATTAGACGCTAGTACATTAAGTCATTAAAAAGTTGTAAAAGAAAGATAGAAAAAGATGAATAATAATAAAAATGCAAATGTACATAAAAACTATTAAAAAATATATATATATTGAAGATGAATGGATAAATTATCCTATTTTTATGAATTGATATAACAGATAAAAATTTTATGTATCAAGGATTAGATTTTACCATGTTTTTATTAACTTCGATTCTTGTGTGTTTGTTTGTGGGTTTGTCAGGGACAAATCTTGCAATCGATTTTTAACTAACTTCCCGACTAGCTAGATACTTGAAATTTTCAGGACAGCTCACAACTCGGTGACAATACATTTTTCTAATAATGTTAGTCAACTATTTCAAGTCCCGCTGCCTTTGGCAGCGCTTATATGATTCGACAGAAAATTTATTTAACTAACTTCCCGGATAGCTAGACATTTGAAACTTTCAGAATAGTTCAGAACAGGGTGAAAATGCATTTTCTTAAAACCTTTAGCCAACTGTTTCGGGTTCCCGCTGCCTTCGGCAGCGTTATCAGTACAAAGCTTGCAATCGATTTTTCACTAACTTTCCGACTAGCTAGACATTTGAAATTTTCAGAACAGCTCACAAGACGGTGACAATACATTTTTCTAATAATTTTAGTCAGCTATTTCAAGTCCCGCTGCCATCGGCAGCGCTTATATGATTCGACATAAAGTTTATTTAACCATCTTCCCGACTAGCTAGACATTTGAAACTTTCAGAATAGTTCAGAACACGGTGAAAATGCATTTTCTTAAAACCTTTAGCCAACTGTTTCGGGTTCCTGCTGCCTTCGGCAGCGTTATCAGTACAAAGCTTGCAATCGATTTTTCACTAACTTTCCGACTAGCTAGACATTTGAAATTTTCAGGACAGCTCACAACACGGTGACAATACATTTTTCTAATAATTTTAGTCAAATTTTTCAAGTCCCGCTGCCTACGGCAGCGCTTATATGATTCGACAGAAAATTTATTTAACCAACTTCCCGACTAGCTAGACATTTGAAACTTTCAGAATAGTTCAGAACACGGTGAAAATGCATTTTCTTAAAACCTTTAGCCAACTGTTTCGGGTTCCTGCTGCGTTCGGCAGCGTTATCAGTACAAAGCTTGCAATCGATTTTTCACTAACTTTCCGACTATCTATACATTTGAAACTGTTAGGACAGCTCACAACACGATGACAATACATTTTTCTAATAATTTTAGTCAACTATTTCAGATCCCGCTGCCTTCGGCAGCGCTTATATAATTCGACAAAACATTTATTTAACTATCTTCCCGACTAGCTAGACATTTAAAATTTTCAGAATAGTTCAGAACACGGTGAAAATGCATTTTTTTAAATACCTTTAGCCAACTGTTTCGGGTTCCTGCTGCCTTCGGCAGCGTTACCAGTACAAAGCTTGCAATCGATTTTTCACTAACTTCCCGACTAGCTAGATATTTGAAACTTTCAGGATAGCTCAGAACACGGTGGCAATATATTTTTTTAATACTTTTAGTCAACTGTTTCAGGTCCCTACTGCCTTTGGCAGCGTTCATATGATTCAACAGAAAATTCATTTAACTAACTTCCCGAGTAGCTAGACATTTGAAACTTTCGGAACAGTTCAGAATACGGTGAAAGTGCTTTTTAAAAATATTTTTATCCAATTGCTTCGGGACCCTGCTGCCTTCGGCAGCGTTTCCAGTACAAAGCTTGCAATCAACTTTTAACTAACTTTCCGGCTAGATAGCCATTTGAAACTTTTATAATAGCTCAAAAAAAGACGATAGCAAGGAATTTTTTTTAATACTTTTATCCAATTGCTGGGGTTCCGGCTGCCTTCAGTAGTGTTTATATGATTCAACAGAAAATTAAAAAACATGGTTTATAAATTTTTTTTTATCTTATAATTATTTCATATCAACTCAATTAATTTGAAGTTGAAAATTGAATGATTTTATTTAGAATGAAACATGTCCTGGGCCAGAAATCAAATGCGGAATTAACGTTACTGATGCTGTACCATTGAGTGGCCCCGAAAATTCCTGATTAAAATTTTACTAGGGGTAGATTGCATCCTCATATTCTGCATTTTGAATTATCTTGAACAAATAAAAAAATTTTCCTGCAAAAATGAAATTGACTTTGTTTTGAGCAAAATACATATATCTTGAATTACCCAAGATATAAGACATTTTTCACAATTGTAAATTTTAGCATTCTTTATCAATGTTTTAATGAATGCATGTAATAAATTTTACATGGTAAAATTTATTATTTTATTGCATTAATGTTTATAACTTCTTGCAACTATTTGTTTCCATTAGCTGTAAACATTAGTTGAATTATCAATGTATTCCGTTTACACTGATAAAAGCATATTACTTAAAAATTTGAATGTCTCATTTGCATACTAATTTTTATTTTGTTTTCATCCCTTATTTTAGTTTACCAATGCATAAGATGGCTAACACTGACTTAGCTCGTCTCTTGAAGGGACCTGAAATAAGAAGGGCTGTTAGACCACCAAAGTAAGTTGTCAGAAGAAAATTTCAAATTACATTCGTAATTCATATACAAATACATGTCACACCATGTTTGTGTTATTTTTGAAGATGCAGGGTTTGCACTAGAAAACATATTGAGTGTGGGGGGGGGGGGGGGGGGGGGCGTAGCCTTCCACATACTACAGTGGCCGGTGAAGTGATTAATAAATAAAACATAATAAACAGTACTCGCAGAACAATACAATTAGTCACATGGATTAAAAAAAGCATATTAATTCAGTGGTTAATGGAGTAAAACAATCAAAATTCAAGGTTTAAGGGTTTATGCTGATAAAGAATAATGAAACTATATAGCAGTATGGATATTTATTATGTGTGTAAGAGTATTATTACTAATTTTAAGAATAGTTGACAACTCAAATGAAGAAATTTACCATTTAAAAGAAAAAGGAAGGATGCATATTAATATAAAATTGTTATTTTTAATGTACTCTAAGGGAAAAAAAAAGTTGTACTTGGAAGCTTTCATTTTTCCTGTCAAAAGCTACCCAGTTTTAACATTTAATTGTGGACTTGTAACACAGTGATTTTTCTGGATATGGAATAGCTGGAACGCTATTGCCTGCCGGATACAGATATTGCAATATCCAGCAAAATCACTACCCATTTTGCCCTTATTTTTGAATGATTAAATTGGTAAATTTTCAAGTATTATTATTATTATTATTATTATTATTTTTTTTTTGGGGGGGGGGGGGTCTCTTAGTGTATGCATAGGATAGTATAAATTTTTTTTCTTTAATTAGCACTTTCTTATGATGATAATTAATCCGTAATGAATAAGTGATTATTTTACCACCAAGATCTCTGAAGGAAAGTGCTATATATATTTATTATGCATTAGATTTTTAACTTCTATTTTTCATTATATTAGTGTTTATCTGTGATATGCCTTAAAATGAATGTACAGTGAACTCTCACATATGCGCCGGCCCAAGGGACCGACAGAAAAAAGCGCATAAGTGAAAAAGTCCATTAAAAATTCTAGAACTCAGCATATATTGCAATGAGAGCACGAATAAAGATGTTTCTAGAGATTTATATACTGATACAATAATGGTTTGGCAATTACTGTAACTTTTATACAAAAAACAAAAATTGTAACATACCTTAGCATTTATTTCTTTTCAAAATAATCCATAATAGTTGATTGTTTTTGTTTTTGCCGATGTATTACAGAAACAACTTTTTTAAGTTCATACAAATAAGAAAACGGAGTTTCAGCAGCTGAATTAAATTGCAAATAGTCCCGAATAGTGTCTAAAGCTTCTAACGCTTTTGTATGATTTGGAGGAATTTTTGCATCATCTTCATTATCATCTTCTTCATCACCATCACCACTAGCCATTTCATTAGCGATGTCTTCAATATCTCTTAGTTCTGTTGTTACTAAATTATCATCGACATCAACAAATTCATTAAAAGAAACAAGTCCATCAGATATGCTTTGCCATTTGTCATCATTAAGATTTACATCCCAATCTTCTTCATTTTCGTTAATTTGGTTATGACATTCATATTCATCAGGAAATTTAAATCCAGCTTTTTTAAAGCAGTTCTTTATGGTATGCTCACTTATACTTCTCCATGAAGCACATACCATATTCATTGCATCAAGAATTGAAATTTTTACATCGGCTGCAGCTGACTTGCCTGTTTCTAATTCGGCAAGATATCGACGAATCAAAGTTTTTCTATAGTGCACTTTTAAGCAACGTATTATATTAGATCCAGAGGCTGTAACATACTCGTACAGTTTGCAGGAAAAAACTGCACTTTTACGCAATCAAATTTTGGCAGATCACGAGGATGAGCAGGGCATTGATCCATAACAAGAACTTTTCTTCCTTCTTTCTCCATTTTCTTGTCAAATTTATGAAGAAAGTTTAAGAAAATCTCTGACGTCATCCATGATGCACTGTTGCTAAAGTACTCACACGGAAACCGCTTTATGTTTTTGAAGCATCGAGGTTTTTTTGATTTTCCGATGATTAAAGGGGTAAGTTTTTCTGATCCATCTGAGTTACAACATAACAAAACAGTTAATCTTTCTTTACTGTTTTTGCCACCATGACAGGGTTCCCCCTTAAATGCCCCTTAAATGCCAATGTTTTTGTAGGCATCTTGAAAAACAAACCAGTTTCATCGCAATTAAAGATGTCCTTAGGTTTGTACTCTTTTATTAATGATGATAAGTCCTCTTTCCATTGCTGTACAGTTTTTTCATTAACAGTTGCACTTTCTCCAGATAGGGTACGAGTTTCTAAACCGTGGCGGAACTTAAATTTCTCCACCCAACCATGTGATGCTGAAAAGTTTTCAATTTTCAAAGTCTCTGATAGATGAACAGCTTTCTGTCTGAGTAGCTCAATGTTAACCGGAATGTTAGAGGCACGGGCTTCTTTAAACCATTGTAATAAAACACTTTCTAATTCTTGAAACTTTCCTCCTTGAATTCGGCTTCTCTTTGAAGATTTATTTCCACATTCTCTTTCAGCAGCTAGAATTGCTTCCCTTTTTTAAGAATTCCTTTTAAAGTAGACTCAGGAATTTTAAAATGATCAGCTAAAGCTTTTTCAGTAGTTGATGGATTTTCTTCAAATTTCTTAATAACATTCACTTTGAAAGACAAGGACAATTTCGTTCGTTTTGCCATTTCGCCACAAACCAACCAAGCAAACAAGCACAAGTTAAAAAACTGAACAGCTCAGTTGTTGGAACCCAAATAAGAGAGAAATCATCCCCTTTTTACCGTGATAAGAGAAGAATGACCACTTTCTAGTAATACAGCATTACAATTGGGGGGGGGGGGATAGAACTAGCAATAATACGAGTTCTTTTCCATCAAGATGGATCGGTTTTGAAAGTGGGTGGGGAAACAGATAAGATACCCCATTGAACATTCATGTTCATGTTGAAAGAATGTCTTCATAGAAGCGTCAAATGTCGAAAGGGTGCAGGTGGGAACTGAGAATAAAAGACTGGATTGATCTATACGTTTCATTCTATAAGCTGCAAAATTTGTTTATTTTGTTAAAATTTTCCTTCTAAAGCATTTTTTCTACAAAAAAATTCTAATTTTTAAATTATTTATATTTAAGGAATAAAATTTTGTGCTTTCTGTTATATAAAAAAAAAAAATCGTCGCATAAGTGAAATATAGCGACGCATAAATGAATGATCATACCATTATTTTCCTTTATAATGAGCCGGGACCATTAAAAATCGTCGTATAAATGAAAAAGGCGCATAAAAGAGGCGGTGTATAACTGAGAGATCACTGTATTTGATTATTTTTCTGAGTCTCGGAGAAATGCTACAAAGCAAGAAGCAAGTTTGTATTCTTCAGCCATGTGTCTTGCGACCATGGGAGCTTCTGCATATGTGCTTGCAGCTCAATGAATGCTATTATTGAAATAGAAGTGATAATCCTTGTGGTTGAGAGAAAATAAGTGACTAAAAAACAGATGAGTAACTGGATGTTTACAACATTCAAACCTGTTGGTCAATTTTGCACTCCTCTAAACCTTTAGAATCATCCTCAAATCTTTGTGCGCGAAACGTGGTTATGCTATAATTTGCTTGATAGCAACAATTTCTATTAATTTTAAAATTATTTTCTCTCTTCACAATAGATTAGAATAAAAATATCAGCAGATAAATATTTTATATGCTCCCTAATGTAGGCAAATAATGAAATGCAGGAAAAATTTGAGTAGATATTTTAAAATTAGCACTTTTTTGTGATGATAATTTTAATCTGTACTGATGAATAAATGATTATTTTACCACCAAGATCTCTGAAAGAAAGTGCTATATTATATATTAGCAGACATTTCCTGCTTCACTAATCTAATCACTACTTTTAAAAATCACTTATAGGTAGCTTTACAATAACCATTAATAAGTTTCCCCTATCTGCATGCAAGTAGTGGTTTTCAGGGTTTTTGCATGTTAGGTAGTTTCATCCCAGCAATAGATGGCAGCACTTTACAATCTTCCCTGCTAAAAAAAAATTCAAAATTCAAAAATTGGGTTTTAAGGTGCATCAAAACAGTTCAAAACGGACACTTTCATGCAAAATTCTGTAACTCTGCCACCAGCCGTTTGCCTACAGAGCGACTAACACACAATGTCCATATTACACAAGAGATTTTCGTGCAACATTTTATTAAATACAATGTGATAAACTTTACTAAAGGATGTTCAAGAAAAGTTCATTACTAGCTGACCTTCAATCTTCCCCATACGCTGCTGTGTTGTATTTTGTAAAAGGTTGCACTAAAATCTATATTTTATTTTATATTTAGAGTGATATTTTAAAATTAGCATCTTTTTGTGATGATAATTTCAACCTGTACTGATGAATAAATGATTATTTTACCACCAAGATCTCTGAGAAAAGGTGCTACTATGTTAATATTGGAAGATTTTAAATTTCTTCTACTTTTATTTCTGTTGGTTAAGTGTTTTTCTGTGATGACTTAAACATGCTTTATTTTTCTGCATATCTAAGCTAGGAATTAAAAAGTGAAGCTTCTGTTTTTTTTTTTAATAGTAATATATATAATATAGTGTAATGCATAAAAATTGGAGTAAATTTAAGATTAGCATTTTCTTGTGATTATAATTTTGACCTGTAATGAATGATTATTTTTACCACCAAGATCGCCGAGAGAAAGTGCTACCATATAATATATTGGAAGATTTTAAAATACATTTATTTTTACTTTTATCAACATACTGGTGTTGTTTTTATATGATGACTTAAAATGAACCTCTTATTTTCCTGGACATCTAAGGCCAGATTACTAAGCAAGTAAAGTTTAATAGTGATACTTATATATTTAAAAAAAAAGCAGATAAATATTTTAATTACTCTAATGTAGTTTTAATGCATTAAAAATATGAGCAATTTGATATTTGAAAATTAGCACATTCTTGTGATGATATTTTTTACTTGTACTGATGAATAAGTGATTATTTTACCACCAAGATCTCTGAGGAAAAGTGCTACCTTTATATAGAATTATACAATAAATATTTCATTCACCTTTAAGTCTGATTACTTATAAATGTTTCAAAGCTGGTTACGAATAGTATATTGATTACTGGGGTTTTGTTTCTTGTACTATTTAAAAGAAATTTTCTTCAGATTCTGTTTTCCTTTTGGTAATATTAATATTAAATGACACCTTTTAATTTTTTAAAGACTTACATTAACTTTTATTGAATTGTTTAGTGGTTTTTTATATAAATTTAAAAATAAAATCTTACTATTGAATTTTGTGTTTCTAGGTTAGGGAAATCTCTAAAATAGAATAATAATTTTAGTCAAATTCCCAGTTATGCATCCTAAATTCTTTATAACACAACTTGTAAATATTACATACTTATTTGCTTAAGTATTTGTATAATTTTATTTGATGTTTATTAATTAAAATAACTGGACTTGTTTTAACCTGAAGGCGGAAATATTTATAACATTGCACAATTGAATATCATTCATGTAAATTGCATGAGCTGGTCAGACGTTGTGCTAAAGAAAATCCTTTCGGAACCATGGTCAGGCTGCCTTTCTGTAGTCTTGCACACTGATGGAAAAGGAACATTTTTTGAAAAAGAATATTATAGCCCTAAAGATTGTCAGATGCTTTTTTAAATTTCTCTTTTCTTTACTGTATTTCACTTTAAAAGTTTATATTTTTGCTTCTAAACCCTGGATGAAAAATACAGTTAATTCTCTATGATGATTAAGCCCATGGAATAATTTTTTCAGAAACTTTTCCCTTGTGCGTACACAAACTAGGAAAATATTCACTTCTCATATGAGTGGAAATAAACATTTATAGCTTTTTTAATACTTAACCAATTATCATTGAACAAAAGCATTTTGTTTGCAGTTGGAAAATTGTTATGTTATATATTGCTAAAATTCTATATAAAGAAGTATCATTATTCACTAGTTTTCATAAATGGTTGGAAATATTTGTGAGACTTCTCAGGGCTTGCGCTGACCTTTTGAAAAGTGGGGTCCCAAGACCCCAATCACTATAAAAAATGTTGGTCAAGTTTTCAAAAAATGGGGACACCTCCCCCACCCTCGAATATATATATATATTTTTTCGAGGGGGGGGGGACACTTGTAACTGCAAATATTTTTCACAAACACAAAAAGATTTTCGCAATTCCTTTTTACATTTTGAAACATTGCATTGAAAAAATAAATAAATAAAAACTTTCTAACTTATTTTTTATCATATGAAATTAGCATTTACCTTTCTTAAACTTGCATTTGATTATGTAGTTAAAACAGCACATTACTAAATTAAATTAATAAAAAGTGTAAAGAAAATTGTTTAATGCAATTGAAAGAGGTTTTAAAGAAGTAAAAATTATGATTATTCTGACAATAGCAATAGAATTCAAACAAGATTAATAAAAATAATCTTGGAAAAAAAAAAAAAAAATTAAAGAAACTTAAATTTAGCAGGTAAAAAAAAAAAAAAAGTATAGGACCCATTATCTAGGACCAGCAAAATTGGAAATATTCAGGAATTTGGAATTTTACAGATTTTTGGTTTTTTATTTTCATTTTTATTATTATTAATTTTCCTTGAATTATAAAGCACAACTCAATAACAACAGAATATATATAAAGAAAAACTTACCGTTTGTGCATGTTATTTAGCTGAAGAATCTAAAAATTCTTTTCCTCCTTTTTTTTTTTTTTTTTTAATAATAATAATTAATACTGTAGATGCATTATTTAATATTCATTTCAACTCTATCATTAAATACGAGTAATTTGTATTTTAAATTAATATCGTTCAGGATATTTCATACATAAGCTCTCTCCCTCTCTCTTTTTTTTTTTTTCTCTCTTTAAGTAGTAGTGGTGGTTTTGTTTCTGAAAACGTTCCTGAATCCAATACTTGATTACGGGTCCTTGGGACCCGCGATTTAAAAATTTTGCGTCCCTTTCATTAAAATTCGGGACAATGGTGCGCTATAGCGCACCAACGCGAGCCCTGCTTCTGCAGATACTTTGACTTTTTCTTTAGCAAAATTTTTTGTTCGCATGCTGTTTTACTCCTTAAAATTTTTGCAGGTTGGCAGGTATGAAACATGATGGATTTAAGTCAGGTATTTAGATTACTTAATTCATAGATCTGGTATTAACATTAGAACTATAGTAACTTTCAATCCAAAACAAATCGGCATGAGATGACTAAATATTAAATGAATTTTTGTACATGTGTATTTTGAAGTTTTACGAAAAGCAGGGGTTCCACTAGTATTTTCCAGTTGTCTGCTCTGTAAATCACCATAGAATGGGGCAACCTGGAAACACAAGACTTGGGTAGAAAGGGATTATAAAGTCCATCTAGCACATAGCCTGAATGCCATTTCGAAGTATGTCCCTGTTGGAGCTTATATTTTCACACAAATATTAATTCAGCAGCTTAATTACTTATTTATAAAAAACTTTTAGATGCAAATTTAATCTACCAAATTATAAACTCTGCCTCTGCAGCCGACAAAATCGCCGATCGTGGAACCTTCTTAAAATGTTATTGTCTAGCTATTCTATTGCAGTCACCTAAGATAGAGAAGGAAAAACTCAAGAAAGAACAGAACAGAAAAACTTGCCAAACAGAAAAACATAATTATGAAAGAGAGAGAGAATAAATATTGCTAGTAGAGGAATGACATCGAGATATATTATAGCAGATGAATAACAAGTTGAGATTATTCTTATTTATCTAATTTTGAATAAGGGAAACTGAAATATTGAATTGATTAATTTTAAATATTAATTATTAAATATTTACTGGAATATTATTATAGAACTACTGGAACTTATTTTTAAATTAATATTTTTTGGTAAGGAGATTAATTAAGATAGGAAGTTATTTATTATTTTTACTATAACCTGGGCCCATTAGCTTCAAATAGAAATTTCTTATGGTATTTGCAACTACCGAGGCCATACTTCAGGCCTACTGAGGTCCTTTCATACGTTGACAATTGTACTACAGACAGTAGGGTGGAGCTTAAAAGCCATGATTTTTTTTTATTGTTATTTTTATAAGTCTCACCCTTTTAATTTGTTCCTGTTGATACAGAAACACTATATGAAAAGTTTGAACAATAAATTTTAATATTTAATGGTAGCTCAACTGACTCAAAATTTATAAACTTAGAAAAAAATAAGAATATTAGCTGTACTGTAAGAAATATGTTCGTACAATGTATTTATTGTTTTAAGTTTAACAATTTATTTACTTTACTGTACAAATTATTAGCTTTTTATTATACATTAAAAAATTTATTGGCTTTGAAACGGCTGCGACAGAGTTTTTTTGCGGCTATCTGGATACATTTTGTGACGATCTTCAACAACTTGTGGCAAGAATTGTAGTTGCATTTCATCATGAGTTATCAAACCACTGTATTCTTTAATAAGTGCAACTGCATGCTCATTTACTACTTGTAGGTATTTTATTATCCCTTTAGCCTGTTTATAGTCCTCGTTTGACTCCCACAAGTCAGGATCAACTTCAAGATATCCAACTGGAAGTTCCAACAATTGAAACAATATCATTGACTTGGCTGTCACAAAATCTTCCAAGTTTTTATTCTTGAATGAATGAAGAGCAATACTGATTCGCTTAGAGTAATTTTTAGCTTGATTTTCTGCATTAGCATCTTACTGCAAAGCATTAACCATGCGTCTTTTGGTTAATAAACTGACACAGCTGTCAAATAAAGACAAGCCAACCAAGCCCTTCTGATAAATACCACAAGTGCTTAGCAAATTTATGTGATGATGACTTGGAAATTACTGAATGTATTGATGAGTATTCTAGTAGTGATTTGAGAACAACAAGTCATTATAAGGGGCACATGCAGCTTGAGATTCAAGCTTTCAAGTATACACGGACTATGAAAACCCACACATCATGTACAGTGTACACCTTATTTCTCTTCTGAAGCCAGTTTAAATTTATCCTTGAACTTCCAGATCTTGAGCCAATATATCACTTTGGACATCTAGCGGGCATGGTGCATTGCACCTAGTGACATAAATCTGACTCCCCTTCCTGGGAAAACACCAAGCTTTATAATCCCCTCTTAGCTTTATATCTCTTTGTTCTTCTAGGTACTTCTTTGCATAGTTCATCGTATCATGCTTTACATCTTCTACTAAATTGGTGACATCCTTAAATGAAGTTGCTGGTTCATACTTTTCTCTATCAATGAAGCTACAACATTTTTGAAAGGGTTTAAATAGTGCAACTCCAGTAGAAGATTCGACTCCGATACATATTTCTAACACAGTACTAATTATCAGTTCCATAATGTGATGCCTGCAAGCAAGTAATAAGAGCTCTTTTTTAAACTTTTGCTCTATAAGACACATGCACCAGAATTTTGACCAGTATTTGAGCTGGTAGTGTCAAAGCACATTGCCCTGATATTATCTGCTATTAACCAGTCTTGAATGGCTTCGAAAACAGCTGCTGCCTGTGCTTCTCTTGTTGCAGACGGAATCTTAGCAACAATCAGTAGCTGAGAAACTCCTTTCCCAGCAACTAATACTGGTAACCTATCAATTTTTTTCTTTTCTAGTCAGACCATAGACTAATTTTCCATCCCAATGAATGACAAAAGTAGTGTTGCTTTGAAACTTTTTTTTTTCATATTTTTTAGTTCTATCAAACATTTTTGTGGACGAATCAAGTCTTTGTTTATAGTATATTCATCAATGCTCAGTATTATACTTTTGGCAGTTTCTAATAATACAAAAACAGCCTTTTGGTCTGACATTTTACTATGATCTAGTATCTAGTGCTGCAGCAAGATCTGGAGTAATTATGGTTTTACACCCTCATTTTCTTTTCCGTACTTCTCCAACATGAACTGCATTGTTTCCAGTTTTTTCCAACTTTTCTACATCACTTTCTGCTGTGTTGTTTTCACACTCATCATCAGTAGATGACATACTTCAAAGAGTGGAATTTAATTTTTTTTTCTGTGACAATGTATGTATGTGAGTATGCATACATTTATCATTCCATACATTAAAAACGTCATCATTGAGCTACCTCTAAATAATGTTCAATTGTGCTAATATTTCGCCTGAATTTTTTTTTCATAAAAAGGAACAAATTTAGAAGGTGAGAAGATCATATTTTCAAACTTAAAAAATAAGCTCCACCCTAACAGACAGCCATACTTCATGCCAGGTTGCCAGCTCAGTCCGCTTACACAAGGTTAAGCATTGTACCATAGCCCACCACTACTGATACCTGTAACGAGATATATAACAAATTCTGATTGTAAGGAACAAAATGCTTAAAAAAAATGGTGAAGTATCAAAAAAAGTTATAAACAATTTTCAAGAGAAAATTAATTTTTACCACTCGGCGCATAGTATGTTCCTACCAACTCATTAAAGATTTTTTTATTTTGATTAAATAATGTTATATTCACATTTATTAAAAAATTTTTACTTCGTTAATTTTTAATTGAAAAAGCAGTGATGATAATTCTTAATGATGATTCAGTGATTATTATCATTAGCTCTATCTGATGTTTCTATCTGGCAATTGTATTTATTATATGATTTTTATTGATTTGTTAATTTTTAATTGAAAATGCAATGATGATAAATTTTGATGATGGTTTGGTGATTATCATCATTAGCTCTATCTGATGTGTTTTATCTACAGTTATTGGAATTTTTTGTTTATGATAATCTGATTTATATATTTAAAAATCAGATAACGTTAAATACAGCAGTTATGTTTATTTAGCCAATAAAAAACTAGTATTTATTTAAAGTTGTTGATTAAAATTTTGCTTTGTTTTATTAAGTTTTATTTTATTTGTCCTATTTTACAATAATGCTAGTGCTGAGCTGAGATTAACTTTTTTTCTAGCAAGAAGATTCAACGTTACATTTTGAAAAAGAACCCATTGAAGAATATCAGGGTCATGCTTCGTTTGAATCCCTATGTTGCTGTTCAACGACGTAAAGCTTTTTTGCATGCTGAAAAAGTTAAAAAGAAGAGAGAAGCAATTTTAATGAAAAAGAGAGGAGTAAGTATCTTAATATTTAAAATAGCAGACATGCCAAGTCTCCTGCTTTTGTCAGGAGTCTCCTGCTTTTTGCTTGTTTTTCTGTGCTCTTGCTTTTCCACTCATTTCTCCTGCTTTTCTGATGTAATTTTTATCTATTCTTAGCATAATTTATGCTTAAAATTTGTGGGATTGGGTCAAAAAATTTGAAAGAAAATTGAAGTTTATCTTGCCCTGCAATTTATCAAGTTCAGTATGAATGTGAATTACTATACAATACTTTGAAACTAATTTTTGCTAAGAATAAATTTTTAACTTTCATTTTTGCATAATGAAAAATCTTATTTTCAAAAGATTTTTTTTTTTTTTTTTACTATAATTATTGAAAACTAAAAAAGTATTCAAATTTCATTAGAATATAGCTGATATTTTCATTTCTTTATTACCTTTTTTTTTACAAAGATAATTAAGATTCTTATTGTTTTATATTAAAAGCAGAATGATCAAATCTGTCTATTTTGACTTAAATTTTAAATAACTGTATGTCTGAGGGTTTTTTTTTATTATTATTGTTTTACTGCAAGAAACATATATTATTCATTTAATTTTAATACTGATGCTTTGTAAATACCTCCTAAGCTTATAAAACTTTACTTAAAATTAAATTTGCATTATTTTACTCATTTTTCTTTCAAACTTTCTTGTTGGAAAAAGTCTCGTGATTACTGTTAAAAAATCTACTGCTTTTTTGTCATTAGAAGTTGGCATCTCTGAAATAGCTAAAAACAGCTTAAAAGTTAAAATACTTATAATATTTATTAAATACTAGCTGAGCAGCCTCTTTAAATTGGGAAAAATAATTTACTTCTAATTAAAATAATTCCATGTTAAAAAACAAAAATTGGAAAGAGGGGTGGTGGTGGTGGGGATAACCCATGCCAGTGAAGGTAGACTACTGAAAGAACACACATTAACAGAAAAAAATAAAACACATTAACAGAAAAAAAAAAGTGCAGTCCTGCATTATCTAAGTTACGAAGTTATATTTTTGTAGCTCTGTGATCAGGAGCCCTAGCTCCAGAGTGTGCACAGAGCTCTTTCTTTATATAGAAAACATAACCCAAAACAGAATATTAAAAACTAAGAATTCATTTTTACTTAAATATTTTTAAGAAACCGTCATCTTAAGATTTTTGAGCATATTAGTTTTTCTAAGTAATGTACAGGGGTAAAAGGTTGAAAAATTTGTTGTCTTTGAATTTCATGTTAAATTACTTTGTTTTTAGGGAAATTTATCATTTTAATTGCCTAATAATGTATTACAAAGTCTATAAATGTTACTTAATATAGGTAGTCATATGATATATCATTAATAAATGTACCCTATCTGCATGTAAGGAACAGTTTTCAGGATTTTCGCAAGCTAGGTAGTTTCATTCCTGAATATATTAATGGCTTTCGAGCTAATAACATATTTTGTAATTTTAATCCAGTTTCAATCTCTACTTATTATTTTTTTGTTATTCAAATTAAAATATATATTAATAAAATCAGAGTTTTGCCTGTAAATTTCTCATCAAAAAATTTTTTGATATCTTCATATTTGACACTTCTTGTAAGAGGAAAATGACTTCAAAAAATTTTCTGTGTGTGTCATTGTGCCTGTATGTCTGTAATGCTATATTTGTCCTGATATCAAATGAGAACTGCTGGGCAGAATTTAACGACACTTGATAAGAATTTAGGTTTGTACCCAACTTAAAATTATATCTATCAATTTTTGTAAAATTCACCTCTGTTCCCCTTTGGGAGGGGGGGGGGAATGAGGTAGCAACAAGTTTGTAAACATAACTTGGCTTCAAATTACTTCACAGTGAAGAAATTGCACATGGAGTGATTAAACTTACAAAAAAATCTTTTTCTGCGATTTTCGAATTTTCTATTTTTAAAGGGAGGGTGGTGGTGGGGGGGGGAATTTTCTCAAATTCCGAATTTTTTAGTAGAATTCTACCAAAAATGGTACAAAGATGTTGAAACCAGCCATGCATATTCCTAAAAACCTATTTTTTAGTTTTTGTGGCTGTAGATTTGAGAGGTTATGTGGGAGTAAATTTTTTCTAGGAAATCTATGGGAGTTGTGGTCACGAATTTTAATGGGTGGATTCTTTTGTCCAACATCCATTATAGAGGAATTTTACAAAATCCCCTTTTCTTTTCATTGTCTGATACAAGATATAAAAAGACTGAGAGGTTTTGGTCTGAATAATTTTAATATCATTTGATATTTCAGGTTCTTTTTATTTGAAATTCTAATTTGTAGGCTTTCTTTTTAATCCTTTGAGTCACAATTACCCATGTTAATGTACTCACTCCTGACACTCTAATAAAACATAATTTATATAAAATTTTCTTCCTGAGTTATAAAAAATTCTGGCTTTTCTAACCCCCTCCCCCTCCTTCCAAAATAGACCTTGTTTTAACTACTTCACTAGTCAACCCGAGAACTCGGGGGGGGGGGGGGGGTAATGTCGCTTTCCACACACTACAGTGCACAGTGAAGTTGTTAAAGAGAAAAAATATTCCAAAGGTGTCGAAGGGGAGGAGAGAAGTGACAAGTGGTCAGAGAATGTAGCAAACCTAGAAAAGTCAGAGAAATTAAACAAACTTTATGGAAATAAGCCATTGTTGAAACCTTGCTATTCTAAATAGTTAAATTCCTTCTTTGTTGGTAAACTGTTTGCTAATGTTTCAATGTTTTTCACTTGTTGTTAGCATTTGGTTATTTGTATTTTAATTATTTCAGATTGAGGTTCCTGAAGAACCCAAGAAAAAGAAAGCAACGAAAGAAAAACCTGCAAAGGGCAAAGCAGCCAAAAAAGAAGCTAAAGCAAAAGCTAAAAAATAAATTATAATGGACAATGTATAAATAAAAAAGATTGAAATATTATTGTTTTGCACCTATTTTTCTTGCAACTCACAAAATCAAGAAAAATTACTTTAAAAAAATGATTTGAACATAGTTGATATAAAAATCAACCTTACACTCTAAATGCCGAGTCGGTTATCAGCCAAGGTAGCTCAGTGGTAGAGTATCAGCACTCCTTTGTTCGATTCCTGGCTCTGGCATTTTTAATATAGTTGGTATAAAAATTAACTTTACACTCCAGTTTATCTAAATGAATATTCATGGTTAATGAATTTTTGAATAAAAATTCAGTGTTCCCACGGTCCTTGAAAGTCCTTAAGAAGTACTTGAATTTCATTTTCTTTTTCAAGGGCCCTTGAAAGTACTTGAATTTTGTGCAAAGTCCTTGAAAATCCTTGAATTTTCCACTCCAGTAGACGTGCTTATCGCAAATTCTGTCATTACTAAACTATCTCCATCTCCACATGTGCACGCCATTGTCTATTATAATGATTTTGTCATAAAATTCTTATTTCATTGTCGTGCTTTTGCATATAGTTTCGACTTATTTGGTTTTTTTTGCCAGTCTCATACCTGTTTGATGGACTGGTCATTAATTTTGAGCAGAAAGTGACTAGACCAGGACTCAAACCTAAAAACTTTGGAATAATCATAATGATTCCAAATCCTGAACTAATCGTTTTTTGACTCTTGTAAAAGTTAATTTGGTCAGTCCATCAAAAATGTATTGTGAAAACAGGCAAAGTTATTCTAATTGTGAAAAATATATTACTAATGAAAGTAGTTACTAAAGTTTTGTGTGTATACCTAGCGTTCTGCGATTTTCCCTTAGTCCTTGAAAAATTTCAAATAGGCCTTGAAAAGTACTTGAAAAGTCCTTGAATTTTTTTCTTTGTTAAGAGTGGGAACCCTGAAATTTCTAAGTATAAAATTTTATTATTATTATTTTTTTTAACATCTAAATTTTAATATCTTTATATTCTCAAATCAGAAAAAATTCTGTCACTGAACTTAAAAGTACTTTTAAATTTTGTGATTAACCCTCACTTTCCCAAGATCAAGGCGTTACTGCAGAAAAATTGCTTTCAGGTGCTGCTTGGCACGTTTGGCGAAAATCGTCAGCACCACACCTGTTTTGTATCGTTTAGAACAAATCGTCGTGCAACATTCTACTAGTTATGTTTGCTATCTCTGGCGAATTAGAACATTTTTTGAATGAGGTGGGCTTAACTAAATTTCAACTAAAAAATAGGGTCAAAATGACCCCATCTTGGGAAAGTGAGGGTTGAAAAATGAGATCTTTTGAATTTGGGCAATTAAACAAAATAATTATAATGTAAATTTCAATTGATAATTATAAACTACATGCAATGCACAAAAGTAAATTTTATATCATTTATTTCAGATTATGTCTGTTATGGAACAGCACCGGCTGTTACACTTAAAAATACCATTCAGAAAAATACTGTTGTGCAATGTAGAATAGTGCATGACTTAAATAATATTGTGGAACCTCTTTAGAAAAGTAACTTGAAATTTAATTTAATGTCTCAAACTTTGTCATGCAGTTCCTTCTGATGACCGAATGCTGCAGGGGAAATAATTAAATCAGTGTGGAGAAATTACTAACTCATGCTTAGCCCTCTGCTTGCTCTGCTCACCAATTCCTAAGGGGTCTTCATTAGGGTGGAACGAAAATGGCCTTTTAAAATTTTTTTTAGATATCAGTTTGGTAATAGTGGGGAAAAGTTGCCTTTTAGGCTCAAAAGGAAGTAAAAAAAATTTGGATGCGATACTATAATATCTTGAGGTGCTGCAAATAGCTTAAAGTTTGTAAAAACATTGAAAAAATTGAAAAATAAAAAATAGGCCTTTAATTTTTTTTTTTTTTAGATTTTATTTTAGAAATACTGGGGAAAAGTTTCCATTTAGGTTAAAAAAGAATTTTTAAAAATTTGGTTGCAATATTACGTCTTGAGATGCCGCAAAGAGCTTAAATTTTGTACAAAAATTGAAAAATTATAAACTTTGATAAATTATTTTTTATGAATTTCTCCTACATATAATGTTACAAAAAATCGTTTCAAATACATATATGATATAAACATTAGAATTGGGAAAAAATATTATTTACAAAATATAATAAAAATAAAAAAAATATTTTGTAATGTTAAATTTTGTAAATTTCTTACTTCTGTATTCTTAAAAATTGCAAATGTTACAGCTGCAAAATGTTTGTTTCTACTTCATTTACAAATTAAACTGTTTTTTCGTATTAAATTTTGGCATTTTCTCACGTGAGTCAATTTTTGCTCTTATGTATCCTTCTCTTGCAATTGAACTACAGACATTTTGAGCCGATTCGGTCACCAGTTTCACAGCTCTTTCCACTGCTTGCGTGTGGCAAGGAAGCCGGGGAAAGTCGATAACCGGGTCCACTTTACTATTTGGTTCAGCTTCAAATGTCTTCCGTATAAAGTCATTCAGAGTGTCACTTGAAACATGTTTTAATAAGGGAGGTTCAGTTACGTCATTTTCAGGCCATAAGATTATGTCGATGTAATCCTTTGCATCGAAGTTTATTTTTGGAACTTTAAACTTCCTGACTCCCCCTCTACTGTCTGTTCTTGCTTTTAAAACACGTCGTAAACCAAGTTCTCTATGAATTTTGCGTTCATCACAGAGCATGGACAAAAGGAGATTTTCCGGGGCAGTAAAATACCCACTTTAAATAACCGGATCTATAACGTTCTTGAGGTCGTCTGAAAGATAGCGTGAATATGAGATAAGTTTAAACAGATGTTTGGAACCATAAGTACATGAAGGTTTTAACTTAATATTAAACCACACAGGTGCATACACTTTCACAATGTACTCAGCCAGAGTCTTAAGATTTTCAGTTGGATTTTCAGTTGCCACATACAATCTAAGCACTTGGTTGGCTAATGTCAGCCATCTAGAGTGAGAAAGTTTTCCAGGGTTTCTTAAAGATAAATCTAGGGGGCAATTTCCACTTGATACAGCTATACTCATATCCAATAAATACTTCTGATCTGTACTTAAATCATTTCTGTTATCCAAAAGAGGAAGGTTATTTTCAATTGGCATGAAAGTAACAGCAGGAAGATTAGCACAGTTTTCAAGCTGCTGACCTATTTCGCCTTTAAACTCATTGGGTCCCATGATAAAATATAAAATAAACCTTTCTTTACTTCGTAGTCGTTCTGAGATCTTTCTGCACCGGGCACCCGGTCCTCTTCGGAGAACGTTAACACTGTGACGGAGACTTAAGCTTCTGGCTGCTTCCTTGTTGACTTTTCAACAGGTGGTTCCATTCATTGGGTCCCTTCGTTTTACCATCTAAATGACAAAAAAGGTGTCGCAATGGTAGCTCATTAGCATGGAACATACAAATTAACCATTGTAAAGGTCTTCCTATTTCCTTTTCAATCAAAGAAATCACACCATTTTTATGTCCCGTGTTTACAACGGTTCCATCACAGCCAATAGCAGTAAAGTTCAAAAGTTGTTTGTTGTGTTCTCTATCTTCAAGAAACTGCAGTATACTGTCTGCTATGTCTTTTCCGGTGCCAGATTTAGGTGTTACGTGGCCTAAAAACCTTGAGTTTGGTTCCTCTATTAGTGAAACGTGCTCTTTTGTGTACAACTTAGTTCCTTTCTTTTCTCGAACAATTGTTTTGTCTTTTTTTCCATCAAAAAACAATCCTCTATTTTCGGTTATCGGACGATAATGACTGTCATTAATGAGATCTTTTCGATTTGTTGATCTTGCTCGTCTAATTTTCATCCTGTCTATTACATTGGTTTTGTCGTCTTCTGTGATTACACCCAAGTCCTGTAAAGCGGCACTAGCTATTGCTGCAGCAGCTCTATCTGATATTCCGATACGGTCAGCAATGGAAGCTACAGATGACAATTTAATACGCATTTGAGTGTTTTTCACTTCTTTCAGTTTTGAAGGCCCTGGTAAATGTGTGACTTCTTGTATATTTGATGGACCTGGTTGGTTTGCCTCTTCTGGTAAAGAACAATGCTGCCTTTCAGCTCTGTCATTGTTGCTAGTAACCGTTTCTAATGCACTGGTGTTTTTTGTTCGTTCTTGATTAAACTTAATTATTCTCTGTAGATCTTTACTTTTTCTGACTTCTTTCTTCCTCAAAGCGCTTGTGGTAGCTTTATCAATGTTTCCTATAACCATTGCCCTGTTAGAACGCTGATCTTTCAGAAACTCTTGTTCCATAACTGGTACTTTTTTTTTCTTTTATACAAGTACAAGTATTAAAGTTTGCACACTTACAGGCAGCAATATCAAATAAACGTTTCGTTTCTTCTCTAAATTTTGCAAGGTTGCAGTCAAACTTATCTGACCCTTTTCTGCTTTTAGACCTTAATAAATTCCTATATTTACAATGATAAGCTTTTATCATTTGTAAAATTCTTTTGCTAGAAACAACGGGAATAGAAGCTCTTGACCATATTTGTTTTATTTTGGGAACTAAAATGTCACATATTTCACTTACAGTAGGATCCTTCTCTGAAGCAGTTTTGAGGTTATGTCTAATATAACAGTAACACTTCATAATGTATTCGTAAGTAGGCAGTTCAACTTCACACAAATCACCAAATTTCCCAAAAATGGGACATTCCGACATTTGTCTTGTCTTCACTATTTTAGACTGAGCCATTTTTATTCTCAAAAATAAAGTATTATGCAAACTAAAACGAACAAAATATACCTTAAACGGTGCGGAGACGTCCACTCTACTGAACTTCGCAAAGCCTGACACCTGCTCTGAGCTTGTCAGGTGTCACGTGTCAGTACACGCAGACAAATCTCCGCCTCCTTCCACCCCCCTTCTCCCTCACAACATCTGCTCCGGCGATGACTCATGCTTCCTGATGCCAATGCAATAGTAAAACTGTTTCTACTCATAATAAAACGCCTATTTGATATATTTTGTTTTATAATCGAGACCCGCAAAAAAACCCTTTAAAATATAGCAAAGATTTCAATTTTATGAAACTTTAATGTCCTTGCGGTGCGGCACCTCAAGACGTACTCCAATCGTTTTCATATTTTTAATTTATCTTATCTACACCAAAAGGCAACTTTTCTGCGCTATTCCAAATTAAAAATCAGAAGTTGGTTTTATCTTTTTTTTTTTTTTCAATTTTATGAAATTTAATGTCCTTGCGGCACCTCAAGACGTACTCCAATAGTTTTCATATTTTTAATTTATCTTATCTACACCAAAAGGCAACTTTTCAGCGCTATTCCAAATTAAAAATCAGAAGTTGGTTTTTTCGTTCCACCCTAATCTTCATCCCTGACTTGTTCAGAGTTTCAAACATGAAACTGATGCAAAATAAGTGATCATCTGGATAAAAAAAGTGACAATTTTTAAAAAAAATGATGGAATAATTTTTATTCCTGAAAACATATGCTTATTTTTTAGGAAAACATAATGAAAAATAAATGGTGGCAAAATAATTTTGTATTTTTTGCTAAATTATGTATTCATGTATAACTCAATCCCTAACTTTCTTAAAAGAAACTTTGTAAAAAATAAACTTTTTGTGTATAACTCTAATATTTCTAGTACAGTGCAGCCATGTTTCCTAAAACTACCAAAGATGACGCGTCCTAAATATTGTAAGGATACCAGCTTGGCCAGCAGGTTGTGATTTGGAAAACATCCAATAATTTGCTCTCTGTTATCATTCATTTTCTATGAGCAGGATGACTGTCACCCCTATTTTAACAGTGGACTCGTTGAATTAGCGCTTGCACAGAGGCTTCCACGGTTTCATGAAATGTGGTCGAAGAATAAGATGCTGAAAAAGACATTAAAATTAGATGAATTATTTTTCTTTTTCCTTTAATTAATATTGCATTTTTCATTAGAATCATTAAAACACCAATATGGATTTATTGTGATACAAACATGTATTTTGTTGCATCTGTTAAGATATAAATTAGTTTTTAAACACTTATTTCAAAATGCATTAAAAACACCAAAGTAGATGTGTATAACATGTATGCAAAAATTTCAGCTTGATTGGACAATAGAAAATAAGTTAAAACTTGGGAGTGAGATGGGAATTGAGTTGGGAGCTTAGATTTTCAGTGCCTTCCAATAAGTGTATGCAAAATTTCAGCTCAATTGGTAGATGTAAGGAAGTAGGAAAAAATTAAATTCTTAGATTTGACACACACATATATAAGCAACATTCCAAGCTAAATAAAAGTGTGTAAAAAGAATGATTACAAGTGACAAAAAAAAAAAAAAAAAAAAGTGAAAGTGGTGTGAAGCAACCATACAACTTCCATTACCCACTATTTCACGTATTGTATGCAATTTTTAAAAATGTGATCAGAAGACATAGAATTGACTTAACGAAGTAGACAAATTTCCTGTAAGAGAAAGCTGATACATGTAGACATTTAAAACAGAGTTTACATAGCAAGTTGAAAATTAACCAAAAAAAAAATCTTTTGAAATACCAATTTCAGAGATCTAAAACTGACCTACCTAAGCAGTATTACTGTTAATTTTCCTGTAATAACGTAATATACGAGAAAGGATATCTAAAATGGATTTATGTAACAATTTTCGATAAAATCGTTAAAGCCATTTTTGAGATAGTAACTCTTACCAAAACTTGGCATACTCAATTATTGATTGGAAAACAGTAATTACATACAAAAGGATATTTAAAAGGGAGTTAATATGGTGAGTTTGAAAAACATTTGTACAGCCGTTTAAAAAAAAAAAAAAAAAAAAAAGTTTACGAGACCTGAAATTGAGCTACTTATACAGGGCACCTATCAATTTTCCTGAACTAAGTATATCATTCGCAAGGACATCTAATAGAATGTTTATGTAACAAATTTGAAGAAAATCGTTAGAGCCGTTTTTGAGATACGAACTTATGGTCCCACTTCTGGTTTCCGATGTCCCACTTCCGGTTAAACTCAATTATTGACAGGAAAACATATAAAACGAAGCTTACATATAGCGAGGTAGAAAATAAGAAAAAAATCCGTACAACCGTTTTTAAAGGAACGCCTTTGCGAGGCCTGAAATTGAGCTATTTATACAGGACGCCTGTCAATTTTCCTGAACTAACAAACTATATCATTCGAAAGGACATCTAATAGAGTGTTTATATAGAGGTGCCAATTATTACAATTTGTCCTTAATTATTACGGATTTACGGCATTACGGACAACATATAAAAATTACGGATTATATGCTTTTTAAAAAAGTAACGGATATCGTTCGTTAAAAAAAAAGTAACTCCACTAACAATCGCCGATCAAACACACAACGGAAGCATTCTAATTCACAATCTTTTTCCATCCACAACATAAATGTCAATATTCATTTTAAACTTGCTTTAGAATATTCTAGAAACTATAAAGAAATAGAATTACACTTTCTTGCTGATGTAATTATTTTTTTACCCTCCCCACCCCCCTCTTTTCTTATCTCCAACTAGCCATCGTTGATTAAAAGCTCTGCAAAAGCCTTTAGTTTCCCAGTTTTCCTCCATCAGCAACATGAATGTCAATATTCATTTTAAACATGCTTTATTAGATTCTAGAACCTATAAAGAAGTAGAATTGTCTCATTTCTCTAATTATTTATATTTTGACTGCCCTTCGCTGTTTCCCAGCTAGTAATCAGGGGAAAACGAAAAAAGTGATAGAAGAAGTGCTCAATATTTCTCACATATGTAATTATTTTTAGGCTTTATTACTGAAGTTGATGAATCTATTTGTTTTTCCTCAATAAATTTAAAATACATACTATACTATCAAACAAAAGATATGTTAGGTTTTATGCAAGATACATAAAGCAAAAAAAGAAAAAAAAATGATATTGAAAGAGAGATCCAAATGTTTTTCCCTCCTTCAAAGCAGGTTAAAAAAAAAAAAAAAAAACTTATTTTGTAAGAAGATAAAGAAATACATATTTATTTACTTGTGTTTTAGAAATTTTTCTAATTTTTTAATTAATATATTATGTATTTGCTTACAAAAACAGTGCAATTCATTATTATATGTGGGCTTTTATATGTGCCTTATAATATTTATTATATGTGCCTTAAAATAATTCCGGTCAGTTCCACTACCGGAGCTCTGAATTTCCGAGTGGCATGCGACAACAACATGTGCATACTTGACAACTTTTACGGATTGTCCGTAAAATTTACGGATTTTTGTGTAATTTTACGGACTTACGGACGGACCTGTAATTTTTACGGTTTTTCATACGATGCAAAATAAAACCATTTTTTTTTTTTTTTTTTTTTAAAGGGATTTCTCATTTGGCTAATGCATAAAAATTAAAAATCTTTCAAAATATGATTGTGAAATTCTACGAAAAACGCGCTTTCTCATTTATTCTTTTTTCTTCTCCTGTATCGGGCCTCTCCACGTTTATCCCTTGATTCTCTCGTACAACTACAATACCAATACAAAGCGGCCGCGAACAGAGCCGGGATGAGTATGTGCTGTTCCAAATATGTTTGCTACTCCCTCTTCGCTGTCCGATCGGCTGTGGCTGATCCAAGCGCCGTCATCACTCCCTGTAAATCGAATGCTGCAGTTGCACCATTTCACGCGCGAGCGGAAGCGATTACGAACGGCCGTTGACGTTAAGCCTACTACGAGTGCGTTAGACTTTGCCGCATCGCATTCGCCCATAAGAAATCGAAATGGCATCGAAAAAAAAATATTTTCAAGTGTACAAGGAATCTTACACAGAAGAATTTCCTTGCATCAGGAAATCAGCAAAAAGCGAAAAGCATGCTTATTGTGATGTTTGCAGGAATGATTTCAATATATCCCATGGAGGGAGGAACGACGTTCATCGTCATGTTGTCGGCCCGCAGCACGTGGAAAATGTAAAAATTGCAGATGGACATAAAAAAAAGCTGGTAGATTTTTTCAAACCAAATGCTATTCAGGATGATATAACACGTGCGGAATTATTGTTTACAACCTTCTTAATCGATCATAATGTTCCTTTGAGTGCCGCAAGTCACGCTGGCCCTCTTTTTCGGAAGATGTTTCCGAAGAACGAAATTGTGAAACGGTACGGGTGCGGAAAAACTAAAACATCAGCTCTAGTCCATGAAATGGCCAACGAACGTACGGTATCTATTGTAAAAATTTTACAAGAACAGGCGTTTACAGCAGCATGTGACGGAAGTCATGAAAGCGATTATAAACTCTACCCGGTTGTTGTGAACTATTTCAATCCGGACATTGGACGTATAGAAAACACATTGTTGGCAATTCCAGATTTGGAAGGACATTCAACAGGTGAAAATATAAGTTCTCTTATTTTAAATGTCTTTGAAAACCATAAAATCCCTTTCCAGAACTGCATAGCCTTCAGTGCTGATAATGCTGCTGTTATGCAGGGAAAAAAAGCTGGTGTAATTTCATTTTTAGAAAAAGAAAATGCAAATATTATTGCTATAGGATGCTGCTGCCACCTAATTCATCTTGCTTCAGAGAAAGCTGTGTCAACTCTTCCTGTTAAGGTGGATGAAGCTATAATAGACATTTTTTATTATTTGAAGAAAAGTGCTAATAGGAAAGACTCACTTAAAAAATTTCAAGAGTTGTATGGGAACGAAGCCCAAAAAATACTAAAACATGTATCTACCCGCTGGTTATCCCTTGGTCGAAGTCTAACCAGGTTAGTAAACCAGTGGGATCCTCTCATGAGCTTTTTTAAGGCAGAAGCTACTTCTTATAAATTGCCTACAACATTATTGCTTTTCAAAATACCAAAGGTGGATAAAAATAATACCACTAAAGACAAGTCAAAAGATATGCTCCTGTCGAAAGAGACAGAAACCCAAACATCAACAAATGTCAATCAAAATGTTACTGAAGAAATGAAGGCCAAAATATCAAAGGTTGATCAAAAGAATTTCACTAAAGATGGTTTAAAAGATAAATTACTACCTAAATGCACAGAAGGTAAAATATCAAGTAAAAAAGAAGTTGCTTCTGCAAGCAAACATAATTCCACTACTTCAAAGAAAAGGAAAAATTCAAATATAGGTCTAAAAAAGGTAAAAAAACAGAAAAATGAATCTAATTCAGTTTTATCGAAAGAAGAAAAGATATTTATGTTTTTATCTTCTGACTTAAATAAAGCCTACAGCTTATTTCTTCTTCATATAATACCTTCATTTGAAAAAGTCAATACAATTTTGCAGTCATCTCCGCAAATTCATAGGCTCAAAGCCCTTTTACTTGATTTGCTGAAAGAGTTGTACTCAAAGTTTGTGAAGGCTTCTGAAGTAAAAGGGAAACAACTCAGCAAAGTTAATTTTCACCTGCCTTCAAACCATAAAGGTCTCCAGGATTTAGTTATTGGAAGTGCTACATTGAATTTGATTGCAAAATGTTCTGAAGAGGAGCAGAAGTTATTTTATGCTGCATTAATTAAATATTTTGTGACTGCTTGTGAATACATATTAAAAAAATTCCCTATTGAAAATGATGTACTGATACATGCTGAAGTTGCTGACCTGAAAAATATTGAAAATTCCAGCTTTAACAGCATAAAATACTTTGTGGATTTGTTTCCTATTCTTCTAAAACGAAAAAATGGTGAAACAGATATTGAAGCACTCGATCAGCTTCGAAAAGAGTTTTGTGAGCTACAATTAGAAGATTTGTCAACTATAATTGCCCAAAATAAAGAGGTTGACATGCAATGGACTGAAGTAAAACAGATCAGAGGTGCTGATGGAATATTAAAGTATGAAAGAGTAGCAGATGTAATTCTATCTATTTTGCTCATCCCACATTCTAATGCAGAATGCGAGAGGATTTTTAGTCTCGTCAGGAAAAACAGAACAGAATCTCGGGCTGCTATGTCGAACAAAACCTTAGAAAGTTTGTTAATATTAAAAACAAGGGTTTCTCAACCTTGTTATGAACAAACCTTTAACCAAGAATTCTTAAGCAAAGCGAAAAAAGCTACTGCAGCTACTCTAAATGCAGCTTCAACTTCCTCACATGCTGCTGATAGTGAAGAAGAATTTTAAATATTCCATAATTTTGTATATAGCACCGTATCTTGTATTTAGCATCATATCTTGTATATAGAATCTTACACAATTAGTAGTATAGTATTTTTCAGTAAAAAGACAATTTTAGTATGTATAAAGACATTAAATTGGTACTACTTTAAAGGTGTTTGGAATTTTTTTTTTTTTTACAAGAATTCAATTTCAAGCAAGCAAGTAAAGTAAGGTAAATAAAGTCATTAGTTATTTGTAAAATTAGATATTATGTTATTGATTTTAATGGATAAAAATTTTTAAATTGAACTTTTTTTTTTTTTCTTTTTTTTAAAATCTAAAATTTTATTTAGTCAAATCGAAAAATGTTTTATTTATGGTCATTATTATGTTACATTGTTGCAGTTACATATTTTATTATACATATTTATGTAATAATTCATAGTATTAAAATTATCTCAAATCGCAGTTCCATTAAACGTGTCGCGAAAAGTTTTACTGATGCCAGTTTCTGAAAGTTGGCAAGTATGCATGTGGGCTTTTGCATAAGAAATATTCCGTGGCACAGTTCACTTCTCCATGTTGCATAAGTATATAACTCTGATTACTGATAGTTCTTATTGAAAACTGGCAGCTCTATTTATATAGCAAGTTTGAAGAAAATCGTTAAAGCCGTTTTTGAGATACGGACTTATGGTCCCACTTCCGTTTTTTCAATTTTCACCAAAATTTGGAAATTTCATCTGTACACCAGATGTATTTCAATTCTAAAGTTTCATATCTCTATCTTTATTAGTTTCTGAGCTATAATAGTCAGAAGATTCTCCACATACATACACATACACACACATACATACACACTGACCAATTGCCAAAAACCACTTTTTTTTTTTACTCAGGGGACCTTAAAACATGTAAATCAGGTGAAAAACCAATATCGAATTTTCAGACCGAATACAATACTTCCATTACCTACGGTAGTAGGGTAATGGAAGTAAAAAAAAAAATCTGTGGCAAACGACAGTAAATTTGTGAATAATTATAAAACATTATTAACATGTATTTAATAATGATGTTTTTACAAATAAATTTAATACAGGTTGCAGTGTATTAGGAAAAATTAATTTTTTGTACTTTGGCTGTCACAAAAGAATTTTGATTAGTTTATCGAAGTAAGGTTAGCTTAAATTCTTGCATATTAAGAAAGCATCTGTATTTTAATAGATCAGTTTCGCTAAGATTTTAAGGCAGTTTTCAAATATAATCTGCTACTTTCTGATAAATTCATGATGTCATTTTTAATAGGAATTAGGAAACTACCTGGAAGTTACTAATATTCTTATATTGATTTTTTTTAAAACTGAGTAGCATTTATAATTTTCTAAGGCAAAAAAGAATCCATCAGCTGTGCCACAACATATTCAGCCTTTATAGAAAAATAGAAAACTATTTGATATTTTGTATCTAAACTAAACTGAATCAAATAAAGCTATCCCCCACCCAGAGGATAAAATTTGTCAAGAAAATATAATATACTGCTTTCATTCAGAATAAATAAGTAGTCATTTTCTGAACTGGAAATATAGATTTCTGAGTTATGCGAATATGGTATAAGCCAACAAACTGAATAGATAGACAAAATGATAGATAATTTCCAGGCCAGCAAAAGGGACTAGAATTTATAAGGATGACATGGAACTATTTTTACTAGAGCCTCAGTTTAGTTTCTAGATGTCAATCACTTTTTTCCCCCAATGCATGTCATCTGGCGACCCCTAATGGCGTAGTAGGTTTGCCAATAGCTTAACTTTAGTGCTACGTTTATCAACACAAATAATTTTCAAAAGGGAATTAATAGGTACTGTTTAAAATATTCAAATTATTTTAGGTGGTTGCACATGAGAATTCTGATTTAAGTTGATACAGACTTGTATAAACTACTAGCATTACATTCAAGCTAAATATTTTAATCAAAAGTTTCTATAACTAAAAACAAAATTCAAGAAATAATCTCTTATAACAAGGAACAAATACAAATTCTTTCATGCGCCGTGCGAAATAATAACTGAAGATAGATCTTCAAAAGCATCATTTCTATTGAGCATTAATAATGGAAGTTGATTTGGAAAAAAAAAAAAGGGGTATTATTTAATGAAAGATGTTATGTACATACATTCAAATATAAATATATATAAATGTTTTGTAATTCTTAAGAAGGACGAATAAACTTTTAAAAAATTTAAAATACCTTTGACAATCCTTCTACTTGAGCAGCTTTGATTATATGATATATTTCGATCTGCATTCGCAGTCATCCTCAGATGTTTTCTTTGCTGCATTACTGATTCACGTCTTCATCCTCTTCCACATCACTCTCCTCTTTTCCTACGTCACTTTGTCGTCGATAAGTCTTTATTACATGTTGCCAATCTTTAGCTATAATGCTGTGCTCTCTCTCATTTACTGCAGAATTAGTGGTTAATATTTCCAAAGCTTTGCGTTTCAGGGCGTAGTTATGTGAATTGTAAGGCGCTATTTTGATGGTTTTTAGGGTATCAGTTATTATAGGGTTAGTTTTATGCGTACGAGATAAAGCGGTGGAGTATCTATTGTATTTAAGATCGCTGGTGTGCTCTATTTCCCTGTCCTTAATTTTTCTTTTTGTCATTCCTATGTATGAGGCCGGTTTATTGTTGTTTTCTAAGTCAAATGTAATTTTGTATATTCCTGAAGTTTCTTTAGGGTCAATAATGTCTTTTTCGTTCCGAATTCGTTGAATAATGTTCCTATTGGGTTTGATGGGTATATGTATATTATATTTGGATCCTTCGTTTTTAATTTTGTTTGCTATGCCGTTACAGAATGGTATGGAGGTGGTGAATTTGGGTTTAGTTTTCTGGGCGTCATTAATTTTATTAAGAGTTTTTAAGCGTTAAAAAAAAAAAAAAAAAAAATCTACTTAACAGTGAAATAAAATTCATAAAAAACATTGCTAAACATGCAGGATACAGTAACTCTCTTGTTCAAACACTCTACAAAAAACGCTTAAAAACTCTTAATAAAATTAATGACGCCCAGAAAACTAAACCCAAATTCACCACCTCCATACCATTCTGTAACGGCATAGCAAACAAAATTAAAAACGGGATTAGGTCGATTTCCCGACAAGTCAGTTTCCCGACGCCACTTTCCCGACAACTCACTTTCCCGACAGCTCACTTTCCCGACAGATTCGTTTTCCAGAGAGTTTTCTCTCCCGACAGCTTCTTTCCTGACAGCTTACTTTCCTGACGACTCATTTGCCGGAAACTCACTTTTTCATTATTTTATTTTATTTTTTTACTCTTTTTAACTATGAATTCTACTACAATGTAATATATATTAGTATCTTAAGAAACTTTAGTCTGTATAGTATGTGTGTATTTGAGCGTGTTTGTATATCACATAACTCAAAAACGGTTGGACGTAGAACGTTGCAAATTGGTATAGCATCTAGTTGTGCACCTCTCTTTTTGGTCTTTCTGTGATTATCCGTTTTGGAGACATTTACAAAAATTATATTCATAATGGAAAATATACAAAGGTTTTGGCCATTATATATGACCTACCAACATAGAGATTTCAAAATAAGCTAATGATAGAGCCAATAATGCCCGTAATGATATTATTATGAAAGTTGTCGACACGTATGCGTGTAGAAAGTAATTTGTAAAGACATAAGCAGGTTCTAGTCGACGAATGCTTTTTATTTTTAATAGTTTTGTGACTCATTTATAGAGCTTTCGAAGAATTTAGTTCTGCGCAATAAACCAATTGATTTTTCCAGAATATTCCAGAACTCTCTTATTATTGCTGTTAGAGCTTCCAAACTTTGGCAACCCTAAACTACAAGTTTTCGTCAAATTTGTTCGCCAACTCGCCAAATTCGATGCCAAGACCAAAAATCACGCTGGATACTAATTTGCAGTATGGCGAGATTAGCCATAAAATTTTGCGGCAGATTTGTGTTAGGATAGCCAGAAACCCTTTCTTTATTTTAACTGAGTTAATTTTTTTTTTTTTTTTTGGTAAAATTTATCTTTTCTTGATACTAATTTTTGCCAGAGAACAAAACTGGGCCGTCTATACTCGAAAGATTTTCGTTGAACTCCAAGTTGCGCATTTGCCAATGAGAGATTCTGTAACAAGCCGTGGAGTACTATTCCTGAAAAAACTACTATATTTGTCTCGGTGGTACATGTAATCGTATTATAGTGCCTTTTTTGATTGGAGTAGCAGTTTTTTTTTCTTGTTTTGTTTTTATTTTAAAGAATGTTCGTGGACTGAAACCTGCCACCTGCCTGTTTATTTATGAATCAGTTACCTCACATAAAACTGTGAATGTTTTCATAAAAATATGTATATTCCTATAGTTTTATAAGGAAGTCATGTGGTGGCTACATCAGAATTTTTTTTTTTTACTGCATTACCGTTTTATTGTCAATAAATATAACAATAATAAAAAAAATAAATAATAAATAAAAAGATTTCGCCTTCAAATGAATGTGTTAAATAAAAACTAAATAGCATAACAGCCGTTGCTAAGATTCGCAGACGATTACAATGGAAAAATAAATTTATGAAAAATTAAACATAGAAGCCAACATTTAAAATAGAAAAAATAAAAAAACAAAAAATAAATAAATAACAAAAAATTCTTATTTGAAATTCGAAAAAATCTCGATAAGATGCACACCTGCAGGGTCCCAGGTACCCACATGCCAAGTTTTGTAGCTCTGCGATCGGTAGTGTGAGTACCAGAGCGCAACTTAATTTTAATGTATATATTTTTTAACTTGTTACCAAAAGCAAAACCGCTTTATAGTAATCTATTTTTCCTTAAAGCAATAATCTCATCGTCCTTAAAATAAATAAATAAATTGTATCTGGGAAAGATATACATATTGTCTATGTGAGAAATATACAGAAATTGCATAGCAATTTGTAACATCTTCAGAAAACTGTAAGTAATATTCTATATAAAATTTTTTTGCGTTTGGTGTGTTTGGGTAAAAATTACATGCTGTATGTATTATACCTATTATATGTTTTTTTTTTTTTTTTTTTTTTCCCCCGAGTTAATATGATCAAAAGACAATAAATTGGCATAATGAAGTAGAAACCTAATTTTTTTTTTCGGAATGAGAAACTTAATACACGTGTTAAGATTTGTAAAGTATTCTACCATTCAAAGAATGGTAGTTATTTTAGTTCCCCATCATACTATAGGTATGGGGAACTTAGGTAATCGTGAAAAATTTCGACCTCGGTTTTTTGACTTTTTTTTTATACGTTTTCAGGTGTGAGGAATCTGAAAATGACAAAATTTGTATGGTGTCTGTGTGTAGGGTGTCTGTTAGTGTGTCAGTCCGTTAGTGTGTTAGTCCGTTAGTCTGTTTACACGATATCTCAAGAACAAATGATCGCAGAGAGGTCAGATCAGTTTTAAATTATTACTTTCGATACTGGCAAGAACCCTATTCATTTGCAACATTCGAATTAAAAAACTTCGTAAGTTATTAGAAATTTACGATTTTCTTAACATGAGAGAATAGGACAAAAATTCACTTAAACATGCATTAAATGGAAACTTTTTACTGTAAAAATGTCAGACCAGTTTTAAAATATCAGTTTTGATGCCGGAATGAACATCATTTACTATAAATATGCTACTTTGAAAATTTATCAAGTTATTGGAAATTTACGAATTTCTTAACATGGCAGTATAGGGCAAAATTTCACATAAACGTCAATTTTTAGAGATATTTTCATCGTAAAGATGTCAGACTACTTTTGAAATATTATTTAGAACACTGTCATGAATATTAATGACTATGAATTTTCCAATATAAAAATTTCGTAAGTTATTGGAAACTTACGAATTTCTTAACATGGCAGAATAGAGCAAAATTTCACATAAACGTCAATCTTGAGGGATATTTTCATCGTAAAGATGTCAAACCACTTATTAAGTATTATTTTGGATACTGGCATAAATATTATAGACTATGATTTTTCCAATTTAAAAAATTCGTAAGTTATTTGGAATTTACGATTTACTTAACATGTCAGAATAAGGCAAAATTGAGCATAAACTTCCATTTGAGGATCATAAATACATTAGACAAATTCAAAATTACATTCATGATATTTGTTTGAACATGATTGAATACAAATATTCTAATAGGAAAATTTCGTAAATTATTCGTAATTTACGATTTTATCAACATAGCGAAATTGTAAATTTTTCATATAAATATGAATTTTGAGGATTATTGCATTAAAAATAGTAGCATGGAAACTAAACAGAATTGACCCTGATAAAATAAATTAATAGATTAGAATAAGATAAATATATCGAAGTGAATGGTGGATAGCCTATTAGGCGGGGATTTCATTCTGTCACTGTATCAAGCTTTGGTCAAATTCATTTCTTTTAACATGATTATAATATGTCTCGCACTAGAAATTTATGATAACAAAAATATGATGGGGAACTGAGCAGAGTCCACCTATGCCAACTAGTTTTAAAACACCTTACAAGATATAAAATTAACCTACCTAAGCTGGATGGCTGTTAATTTTCTCCTAATAACCACATAGTACATGAGAAAGGATATCTAAAATTCATTTATGTAACAATCTTCAAAAAAATCATTAGAGCCGTTTTTGAGATACCGATCTTTACCAAAACTTAGCATACTCAGTTATTGACCGGAAAACAATAATTACATGCAAAAGGATATTTAAAAGGGAGTTAAAATGACGAGTTTGAAAAAAATCCATACAATCGTTTTTAAAGGAACGCACTTGCGAGACCTGAAATTGAGCTATTTATAGAGAACGCCTATCAATTTTCCTGAACTAACAAACTACATCATTCGAAAGGACAATTAATAGAATGTTTACATAGCGACTTTGAAGATGATCGTTTGAGCCGTTTTTGAGATACGGACTTTCAGTCTTATTTCCGGTTTTCAATTACCCCCTTCCGGACTTCTAATGTTCACCAAAACTTGGAAAATTCATTTGTGCTCTAGACTTATATCAATTCTGAAGTTTTGTACTTCTATCTTTTTAGTTTCGGAGATATGATAGTTAGAAGATTCCACACATACATATGCACACTGACCAATTGCTAAAAACTACTAATATAATTCTAATACTATGCAGAATAGTTGTACAGACTTAAATACTTTAAAGTTAGCTTTAACTTTAAACGTGTTTAAAACAAATCAGACTTAAAATAAATAAATAAATGAAATAAAATGAAAAAAAAAAAAAAAAAAAAAAACTTTCTAATAGTTTCGTTTCAATATTTTAAAACAGTCATTTATTTATTTATTTATTTATTTATTTTAAGAACATAAATGCATGTAATTTACTGACATTACTATAAAAATAAATAAAATTCGAATACAAATTGGGTAGTAAAAGGAAAGGATTACTTCCAGAGTAAGAATAAATTGCCTGCTGAAGTTCATTTTTTCTCTGCATATCGTATTGCTAAAATAAATAATCTGGTGTGTCCCTCACATGACTTTCTCTTTCCCTGAAATTTAATACTATAAATACCGGTTGGAAATTAAGAGGTAACATAACGAGTACTGTTATGAAAACCTATGTTAAAACAATCCAAATTAGGCTTCGGAAGAGTTTTATATGATAATTAGTTCTCTGTGAGGGGAGCTACTGATAATCCTCAACCTCCATTTCATTCCTGCAATTGCATTTATATAAAATTTAAATCTGTTACTTAAATTAACAGTTCACTTAAAATCATTCAGATAACTTTCCCACGCAACATTCCTTGGAACTTATCAATCTTGATCAAACTTTTCCAGCAACAAATTTATATTAATTTGAAAATACAACTTTTGGACCTCCTGAAATTATTCATTTTTAATTTCTCTAAAAGACACAGACAAAGATCAAACTTTAAAAAACTTGACTTTGGTAATCAGAAAACCTCAAAACGTGTAACTACACAAAAAAAGATGAATATTTAGCTTAAAAACATACATTATTTATCATATGTCTATGAAGAATTCATTTCCATTCCTGAGCAGCTTTCCTGCACATGGTAAAATATTATAGTAAAGTACTTCCGCTTACAATAAAAAAGAATGTTATCGCTTAAATATTTGCAACCCTGTATGTCTTTTGAGGATTATGTAGACAAACCACATGGTGCACCTAAACACAATTCTATAGTAATAATACACGGCACAACCTAAATTACGTTTCCACCAATTTTCAACTATTGTCGCACTATAATATAGTTCTCTTGTGTAGCCCTGTAAACGAACAGTGAATGATATCCCTACCATATTCTGCATGAGTCATGTTTTTACGCCTATAAAACATATATATTAATTTCATTTGGTTTAGTGCAGCCTATAGACGTTGAACTCTACTTACCTGCAATTTCCCACATAGACATAATGTATATGAATTCTTTTGGATGTCCCTGTACACGAACCATTCGCTTCCTCTCAATGAAAAGCTTAGTGTAGCATCCCTATATGATACACACTTAAAATACCAAGTTTGGACTTTCTGCTACTATTAGTTCTTGAGATATGCTGATAAGACAGACACACATAGACAGACACACATACAGACCAACCACTAAAAACATGATTTTCGGATTCAGGGGACCTCAAAACGTGAAAATATAACAAAAACTCACGTTCAAAAATTTCACCCTAAAACAAAATACTTTCTCTACCTTATTGGTAAGAGAAAGTAAAACTAATTATAAGATTTAAAAAAAAAAAAAAAAAACTTTTTATATACCACGTTTTTAAATTTTCTGAGTAATCATTTATAAAATACGTGGGGATAAAAAATAATATTTAAGCAATAATTAAGCAAGAGGACTCAGTTCAGTAAAATAATAATAATAATAGTGAAAAAAAAAAAAGTTGGTTTTAAAAATAAAATATTACTTTTTTTAGAACAACGTATATTAGCATCATGACAAAAGCGACATTAGCACTTACCATTGTGTATAAATTTTTTAAAGTGATAATGACGTCAATTTTTGTGAGATGCATAATTTAACTTTTTATAATCATTTAACGTTCACGTTGAATTAAATGTTTTTTTTTTTTTTTTTTTTTTTATCGAAAGAAAATGAACTTGTATTTTTTTTTTTTTTTTTTTTTTTTTAATTTCAGCAATTACATTATAGCTAATATTTTAGTGGCTATTTTATTGCCATTAAGAGCTTATTATTTTCATATTATAATTAAATAAAAGAAAACTATTCGAAATTCTGACTTCGACTCCGTTGTCTCCGGGTTTTGAGCTACTGTGAAAGTTCCAAATGTCTAGGTAGTAGGAAAGTTAGTTAAAAATAGATTGCAAGATTTGTACCGGAAGAACAAACAAACAAGAATGGAAGTTAATAAAAACATGGAAATAATAAATCGCACATTTAGCACCATTTTTCTGAACAAATAAATAATTAAATAAAAATAAAACACCTTTCAAATTTTTATATTTGACTACGAAAATTTCTTAATTTCATGCATTCAGAAATATGTTACTAAAGTACCCACTTTTGATTCAAATACGGAAACTAATGTTTCTTTTTTTTCTTTAGAAAAACGCATTTCCATACGTCAGACATAAATTAAAGAGTGGAAGTTTTGTTTTAAAAAGCAAGAAATTGGATGAGTAATATTTTTATTTATTTTTTGCATTTTGAATAAAAAAGTAAAGCATTATTTAAAATTCATTTTAAATAATAATCAAATAGAATTACGTATTCAGCATTATTTTTATTATTTTTTTAATCCGTCTTATTTCCTATTAAGAAAAATCTGTAAACAAGCGAAATACCGAGAAATGTCATTGGAGAAAGTCAGCTGTTTGAAAAATGTACCTGTTGGGAAAGTGAGCTGTGGGGAAACCGTACCTGTCGGGAAAGTGTGTTGTCGGGAAAACGTACCTGTCTGGAAAGTGAGTTGTCGGGAAAGTGAGCTGTCGGGAAAGTGAGTTGTCGGGAAAACGTACCTGTCGGGAAAGTGAGTTGTCGGGAAAACGTACCTGTCGGGAAAGTGAGTTGTCGGGAAACCGTACCTGTCGGGAAAGTGAGTTGTCGGGAAACCGTACCTGTCGGGAAAGTGAGAGTCGGGAAACCGTACCTGTCGGGAAAGTGAGATGTCGGGAAACCGTACCTGTCGGGAAAGTGAGCTGTCGGGAAAACGTACCTGTCGGGAAACTGAGTGTCGGGAAATCGTACCAGACCCTTAAAAACGAAGGATCCAAACATAATATACATATACCCATCAAACCCAATAGGAACATTATTCAACGAATTCGAAACGAAAAAGACATTATTGACCCTAAAGAAACTTCAGAAATATACAAAATTACATTTGACTTAGAAAACAACAATAAACCGGCCTCATAGATAGGAATGACAAAAAGAAAAATTAAGGACAGGGAAATAGAGCACACCAGCGATCTTAAATACAATAGATACTCCACCGCTTTATCTCGTACGCATAAAACTAACCCTATAATAACTGATACCCTAAAAACCATCAAAATAGCGCCTTACAATTCACATAACTACGCCCTGAAACGCAAAGCTTTGGAAATATTAACCACTAATTCTGCAGTAAATGAGAGAGAGCACAGCATTATAGCTAAAGATTGGCAACATGTAATAAAGACTTATCGACGACAAAGTGACGTAGGAAAAGAGGAGAGTGATGTGGAAGAGGATGAAGACGTGAATCAGTAATGCAGCAAAGAAAACATCTGAGGATGACTGCGAATGCAGATCGAAATATATCATATAATCAAAGCTGCTCAAGTAGAAGGATTGTCAAAGGTATTTTAAGTTTTTTAAAAATAAATATATATATATTTTTTTCTTTGTTCAAAGTTGACTTGAAAATACTTTCAAAATAAGCAGAAATTTGTTTGATATAATTATAACTGTATAACTGATGTAAACATACTATATATGCCCAAGATTATGAACACGTATATCCAAATTATTAAAGTAAACAAACATATCAGACAAAATTACTTAACAAAATAATATAAAATCATTATTATTATTAAGTATATAAGCATTAAGCACTTACCTAATGCTGACGGCAGCTTTATCCCATGTTATTCTACCGAGAAATTTGTTTTAAAAATTACTCATTACCTAATGTATTTGTTCTTAATTCCATTTTCACATTTAGAAAATTCACGACCATGAGACTGATTCATTTTTCATTCTGAGGCTACAAAGTGGGGAAAAAAAAATGCACTTAGTCAATTTTTTGTACTTGAGTGCTTTAAAATAAAATATTAAAAATAATAATAATAATAATAAAAAATAGGTATTATGTAATTTTTAAAACGAATTTCTCCATAGAATAATATGGGATAAAACTGCGATCTACTTCAGCTGATTTATCCCAATCCTCTTCACTGACAAACTACAAGTACTGAACTTGAAGCCCATTTTTGTGCACTTGAAGTACACGTCACACATTAATTGTTAAAAATTATTATTAATCCATTTTTCAGATTTTAAAACTTATTTTAGTGCATTCAAGGCCCGATTAACCTTTGAACCTAGTGGAAGAACGGTATCATTTCAGGGCCTACTTTTATTTGCAAAAATTTTCCAAGCTCTATATACATAGATTGAGAAATTTATTTATTCTATAAATTATATTTTCAGAAGTTACTTAGCCGAATTCAGATTAAAGTTCCTCCTATGTATTATTGTTTAAAAAAAATTGCAGGTTATATTTACTTGCTAATTAAAATGATTGTATGTACAAACTATTTGGCAGCAAACGTTTTGGGTTGAAGTTGTATGGCAAAAGTTTTCATTGGATAAAAAAGGGCAAGTGTCAGTGCAACAACATTTCTGCTTTCACACTGCACTTGTGCTTATTATTATTATTATTTTCAAACCAGATGAAGGATTGAACTGAATAATTTCAGGTCGAAGTAATTGTTAAGATGTGTGCTTTTCAATTTGTAAAGCATTTAAAAATTTTTCGTGTAACTGTGCTTTTCATGGTATTAATTTCAAAGTCCCTATGCATCATCTTCATTCCTTATCAGTGTGTAATATTTTTAATTGCATATGCTTACCGACATCGAAATTTCCAGTTAGCTGTAGAGTGAGCTTTCCTATAATAGTGAGTATTTTCTTTTGCTTTAGTCGAATTCCCCCCCCCTCCCCCCCCTTAAATAACAATATGAAAAACTGATATTAGGAATTCGAAGCGATATTTTTCAGCCATTTTGTGGACCCTCTTAATTTTTAGAGAGGAAGCTCTTGCTTTCCGACTTTTTGGGTAATCAAGCTTTGAGTGTATTAGTAATTACATTTTTAATTCCTTTTAAAATGGTTTACTAGTTGTGTGGCAATGAAAGTTTACATTGTTATAATTTAAAAAAAGTTTTGCATAATTTTTAGATGAATTCTTAATGTTTATTTAGGTTTCGGGTTGAGTGTGGGTCATCAAAATTCTCTATTAAGGATTCAAGTCAATTTTCGGGTTGATGAAAATTGATATGAACAGATCAATGTGACATATATTTAGTGTTATATATTGTATTATGTTTCATTGTAAAAAATAAAATTGTGTTCAGTTTGTTTGAATGCGACATTTTATAACATTTGTTGATTTACTATTATTTAGTAGTGTAAAAGCATGATTATAAGCCTAGGACACACACATAATCATTTACATCTTTAAAATTCAAAATGCCTTCTATGAAAACCTACAGGCATCCTAACCTTTGTTGCAAAGAAAAATGTATTGTATTTTTATCTTTTAAAAATTTCTCACTTAATATTTCTAAAATATATATGCTTAAAATATTTTGTTAATCAAAACAGTATTAATGTGTAACTGAATGAACTACTTTTTTTCTAATCCAGAATGTATTCTATTTTGAAGAACAGGGAAAACATTTAACTGCAAAGTTTGAGATGTATACCTATTTATTTTAGTTTGATACTTCTATTATTAGTTTTTTCGTGAGAGGGGGGGAGTGGTTATATTTGGAAAAAATAAAAATAAATAAATAAATTACGATGCATATGCTCTTCTCCTGAATGCAAGAAAAATAAATGACAGTTTTCAAATCCTGAAAAAGACATAATTGTAATAATACAGGGCATTTAGTGTGGTCCCTAAAAGTCCCTTATTTTGACAGAATGGTCCCTTAGTCCCTTTTGTTTTCTTTACTGATAAAAAATATTACGATTTTCAACTATGCCAATAAAATGTTATTCGAATGCAGTGAAGTAGCTTAGGCACATATTTTACAATAGAATATTGAAATTAACTTTTGACAGCCAATGATCTGATGTGTAACGTGTACATTAATATTCATAGATAACTCAGCAAGTAGGCCATGTGGGTAGGGGGGGGGGGGGGGCTAATGTTAAAGAGATCATTATGCTGACTGTCCCTTCACCATTGCTAGTGCTAGCACAATTGCAGTTGCACAAAATGTATTCAATCAGGAACTAAATTATTTTCAGTAATGAGTCCAGCTACAAATGCAACCATGATGACTAGCAAATATATACATCTGTAGACATATAGGATAGCAGTGGATATTCATTTGACTCAGAGATGCTACATTTTTAATTTATTCCGTAACATTACTAGTACCCACTTTTTCTTTACACTATTATTTTTATAAAATAATTTTCTCTAATATGTAATTACGATAAAATAAGAAGAAAATTATTATAAAAAGGAAAGTGGTGAGAAAAAAATGTGGGTACTAACAATGTTTCAGAATAAATTAAAAATATGGCAACTCTGCTTGACTGTCATCCGCTTCATGGTCGAACTTTGAACAACTAGGAGTTGTGGTATGGGGTGCTATTTCATTTAACAGCCAGACTCCTTCAGTTGTCATTGATTCATGACACTTTTACATCACAGAGTAGAGAATCTAAGTTTTGTTGTATTGTCTTTTTTTTTTTTTCATGAACCCTGGATTACATTTAGTACGTATTACATGCATGAACAATGTGTGTCACTAATATTGCATATTTTGTTTACTATATTCATCTTCATGTCCATTGTTCATATCTTTAGGTAACAAAATTGCTGCAGTACTGTAACATCACTATTTTGCAATAGTCTGGTTAATCCGGATTTATATCTGAATGGAAATCTGGTGTCTTTTATCTTGGAAAACCTGAAATAGTCAGAGAATTTGTCTTTTGTTAATATATATATATATATATATATCTGGGAAAATAAAAATTTTGGAAAATTTTTTTATAAAACCTGGAAAAACGAATATTTCCTTTCTCTCATCTATATTTTCCTTATTTAGCTTCATATCAAGTTTCCGATTAAGTATTATGAAAATATGCTCATAAACAATTATTTCTTTAGTGCAGCCACGTTTCCTAAAACTACTAGCGACGACGCGCCCAAAATGTTGGAGGCGATGCCAGCTTGGCCAGCAGGTTGTGATTTGGAAAACATCCAATAATTCGCGCTCTGTTATCATTCGTTTTCTATGAGCCGGATGACTGTCACCCCTATTTTAACAGTGGACTCGTTGAATTAGCGCCTGCGCAGAGGCTTCCATGGTTTCATGAAATGTGGTCGAAGAATACCTGAATTTCTTACAAATCGGCAATAACATGATGTCATATAGTAGAAGTAGAAGTATTTTCTCCTCTCTCGAGGACATAGATATAGTAATAATATATAGATTGATCAGTGGGGAGAAAAAAGTGATTCCTTTTCACTTGGGTAAAGACGGCGATTTTACCAAAATACGTCTTTCCCCTAGTACATACGGGAATACACATGAATATTTTAGCAAATAAAATTTATGAATAATTTATTTACTAAAGGTGAATGAAAAACTCCAGATACAGTTTCAAATTCATTTTTCTTTCTTTTTTTTTTTTTTTTTAAAATATCACTTAATGGCTGATTCCAAAGTTTTTGTTTTGGCACCAAAAATCTTTGCACGATAACATGGGGATGATAGATCTATACATATTACTATATCTATGCTTGAAGAGTGTTTTTCGGTTTTGTAATATGTTGCTAATATTTTCTTGAAAATTATTTTGAAAACTCCGGGAATATTTGTTCTATATTTGAGTATGAACCCTGTTGTGTGAGGGGAACGCAGTCGATGCATTAAGCTCCTAAGCTCCTGTTGCGGGAATATCTACTTTTTTTAAAATTATTATTACTAAAATATTTCAATTCTATTTATGAAATATATAGTTTATACAAACATTTGCATTATGGGGTATGTTATTTTTTATCTGAGCAACATTTTTCAATTTAATTTATTTTTTCATTTTTAAAAAAAGTGAAATTTTGTGTTTATGACTGTCTTATATAAAACTAACAGTAAATAAATAAATGATCGCTTAAATTTTTTCAAGTGCAATGCATATTTAAAAACTAACATACTTAAAATAGAACATAAATAGATCCCTTTAAAGAAATGTTGAAAACTCGTTAATTTTCATTGGTCCACCAGCAGCCCAGCGTTTCTGCGCTCAAAGTTGGTAGACGTGAGGTGCCAGGTTCAATCCCAGATCGTGCTCGAAAGCCTAGCCGTTCGGAGTTTTCTGTGATTTTCTCCTAAACTTGCGTAAATACGGGCGCAATAGTGTAAATACACCTTAGAAAGATCCCACGGAGGGCACTCCCCCTCCGGCCTAGGACCTTCGAGCAATCAATCGGCCTTAATCTCCACAACCTAACTCTCATTTTTTATTTTTATTTTTTGTTGCCCCGTAAGACACCAAAGGCCCAGTATGAGAACATGTTATATTTCTTAAACGGCCACAGTTAAAAAGAAAATTTCAAGTGCTCAGTAATAGAGGTATGCAATGTATGAAATATATATACATTGATAGCTTTTAATGTGAAATTCTGTAGCATGCATTGTCGTGTTCATTAATGAGATTGCATTTAAAAAATCAAACTCATGGCCTATTTGTTAAATCATGTCCCTAAAATAATATATATATATATATATTCCCCCCCCCCCCCCAAATGTTACATTACTGTGATGTCACATTCGACCATCGAAAGATTTCGATACGTTCGTGGTAGTACCCTCAGTTAGTACCAAAATATGACTAGGAAGCACTAAGTATTGTCACAAATTGTGCTTCCGTGGCTGAGCAAAGAGGTAACATCGTCGCCTACTATATGCGGAGGACACTGATTAACACTTTATAAGGTGTTCCACTGATTCAATCCTAGTTTGTATAGAACTAGAAAATTTTATTTTTATTTAATTCGAGGTTTTTTACAGTGTGTCCTGCAGAAAAATTTGATTGTGTACGAATATTTTCTTTTACGGAAAATTTTTCCCCACACGCTTTTTGCATAGTTTACGGATGTTTTCTGGCAACATTGCTGCCAGGAATTTTCTGTATTATTACAAGATTTTTTTTTTTTTTTTTTTTTTTTTTTTTTTACAGTATAAAGTTCAAAAATGTGAACTCCTGTACTGCTTTCAGTTATCACGGCGACACAAATTCTATTTCTGTCTAATGTAACTTAAGTATTATCCGAATTTTGATCGAATAATTATTAATACAAATTCTATAAAAATGTTGTTTTAATGTTTTCCCCCCTATTATTTTGTATCATTTTTATTTATTTATTTATTACTAATTAATACCCGTTAAAATTTGACGGATGATGTGCAACTAAAATCTTCTCACGGCATAAAGTTTAAAACACCTTTGCTTTAATATTTCGCATTACTTTTAACCTGTTTAAAACCCCCCATGCTTTAATCAATTATCTTTTGGTTGCAGCAAGGAGGGATAAATTTCATGAAATTTTAATATACAAAATTTAAGCATACTCCATATAATAAAAATAAAATCCCAAGGTTTTCCTAATTTTACTCTAAATATGACCAAAAGAATGTTAGGAGTAATTAAAAGAAAGTCCGAATTTATATAAATTATCGAAAGAATCAATATTTCTTAATGAGATAGTTTCAATATTTGTGATAATACTTATCAAAGCATCAAGCATGTAAATTAATCCCACGTATTCTAAAAATAAACTGTAAATCGGAATAAGGTTAAAATTTGTTTTTACTGGAATAGTATTATAACACTTTATTTTATCAAAATAGTATATTTCAACAAAAGTATACTGTTAAAAATAAATAAATAATTAAATAAATAAGAATGAATTTAATACTTTAGTAAATTAATTTGCTCTTTAAATTTTTAGTAATAAATTATACTATGTAAATTTTTACTCGTATAAAATATCAATATTTTAATGTTATTCTTTTTAAATTATTTTTACTGTAATATGGTATCGAAATGAAGTATCAGAGATAGAGATTATAATAATTAGAGTTAAAAAAAAAAAAAAAAAAAGAAAAAAAAAAAAAATCTTTGATTTTAAATATCTATCTCCATCTTTTCTAAACAAAGTTTTCAACTGATAAAAGTTAACTTTAAAGAACAATAAACAATGACAATTTATTAATTTTAAAAGATTTATTTATTTATTTATATTTTTAAAGAGGTATAATATATTTACATGGCGACAGATGGCGTCCCATCTTGTATAAAGAAATTTTCGGCGAAAATGTACTCCGATCATAGATAAATGTAACCGATAAATATTCGCGAATTGCTTTGTTTTTAATATACTTCCTTGGAAAGTAAGAATCAATGAATTAATCGTGTGAATTATTTTTATGATTGAGCTTTAATTAAGCGTCTGCCATAGAATAGACATATGAAATCTTCATGTCGTCTGCTCGACCTTTATCATCGGTATTCGTATTGCGCTGCTTAAAGAGAAAGGAATATTTCCGTTCCGAATTGGTTCAACATTTTCTCGTGCATGCCCAGATCGTACGATTTTGGTCTTACAGAAAATGCTTTGTGTTTTAATATTATAGATTTTTTTTTTGTCATTTAAACTCTTGCAGACACATACTATTTACTTTCTTCTACATTCAATAGAAGAAAGTATTGGATTCGTAAAAATTTTCGACTTCCGATTTTCGACGGATTTATATGTTTTGAGGTTTCTAGAACATGATTTGACTATTTTTAGAAAATGTCCGTCTGTCTGTATGTGTGTGTGACAAAAATTTTGTGGCGGCTGTATCTCCAGAACCACTGCTCAGAATTTTATATAAATTTATATGTAGATGCACCTTTACCTAAATTAGTGCCTAAGAACTTTTGGTGTCAACTGTTCAACAGGTGGTGCTGCTATACAGTGATTTCAACAATTTAAGGGGAGGCTATATCTCAGGTTCTATTATGTATAATCAAACAAAACTTGATATGTGAGAAGGACATTATGAGACATTATGCTGATTCAATTTGAATGATCACCGGCCAATAGGTGGCGCTTCTATACAGCGATTTCTGAAATTTAAGGAAAATCTATATCTCAGAAATTACTGCACAGAATGACATATAAATTTATATGTAGATGCTTCTTAACATATATTAGTGTCTATCAACTTTTGGTGTCAACTGCTCAACAGGTGGCGCTGCTACACAACGTTACCCACAATTTAAGGGAAGGCTTTATCTCAGGTTCTATTGCGTATCACCAAACAAAACTTGATATGTGAGAAGGCTATTATGAAACATTATGCTGGTTTAATTTGGATGCTTATCGACCAACAGGTGTCGCTGCTATAATGCAAATTTCCTTGATAACGGAAAGGCTATATCTCAACTTTTATGGCTTATAACTGTACGAAACTTAATATGGGATATAACCATTATAAAAACGCAGTTTTTAAGATGTTATTTATAGACAATAAAACTGTCTTTCTTCGGATATTTAGTATTAGTTTTCTCTAAGATGAAAATCATTTGCATTCATCATGTTAGATAATTTTAATAAATAATAGTTTTAATAAATTATTTGCTCTTAGTGAATTTGTATAGACAAAAATTGAAAAAAAGGGGACTTAAGGGACCTATTCATATTACTCATAAATACCATATATATACTAATTTTTTTTTACAACCCTACCTTGTGTAAGTCAAGTGACCTGAAATCACCTGAAATCAAATAATTAAAAAATATATGCAGCCAGTATCAAAGGAATTCATACATTTTTGGTCTTGTTGAATACCTTAAGACATAAGCTTAGTAGAATAGTTGTATCGTTATCGTTGCAAGGGTTTAGATAGCAGAATGTGGTGCCACCTTCTGTTGGGAGCTGCACATCGATGTTCACAACATTGAACACTTGCAATTGAGTTGAAAATTTGGTCACCATCTAACGAAATTTATAGATTTTGGTGATTCTTTATCATTTATAAATTTTTGCAGGGACGCAAGAAAAAATTCTTTATCATTTTGACCTATGGGTTTAGACTATTTAAAGTGCGACCGCGTCTAAATTCCTTATCCAAATGAACTGAAAATTTATATACATTTTATAGGTCAGCGTCACACGAACTGTATGAATTTTAGAGAATCTAGCACTTCAAGGTTATTATTATTATTATTATTATTATTATTATTTTAACAGGGACACAACGAAAAATTCTTTTATGGCACGGACTCAAATTTTTTAAAGTGAGATAGCGTCTAAATTCCTTATCCGATTGAGCTTAAAACTTATAAATATATTGCAGGTTACTATCGCATGATTTTGGTGAGTTTAGCACTTATAGATTTTTACAGGGCACAACGGAATATTCTTTATCATTATGATCTATGGACTCAAATTATTTTAAGTACAATAAAGTTAAATTAAATAACATACTATATCGAGAAAAATATTGAAGCAATTTTTGAATTTTCTCTTTTGCTTATTTAGCGACTTCGCTTACTTTACTTTATCTATACAATTGCTAATTACTTAATATTCGGAAAGTCAAGTGGAGTTACTCCAGACTTTTTTTTTTTTTTCTTTTTTTTTTTTTTCCATTTGTCATACGGGACAAATTTTGATTTGAGTATTCATTAATATGTTAAATTGTTCTGTGTGACCATAATGCCATAATGCATCTTACACTTTCTGTGAAGTGTATTGGATTGACGATGTTACAAAGGGCGTGAAATTTCAAAACCATTTATTGAAATTCTATGAAGGGAATAAACGGACAAGAAAGAGTTCGACTTGTTTTTTCTACCACAAATTTTATTATAAAAATTCCTATCATATTTTTACATTATTCTTTTAGGATATAAATGGGGTAGAGAAAAAGTCAAAACTCAGAGTAATAACAAAAAGAAGAAGATGAAGGGGGAAAAAAAAAAGTTAGATAATTTTAAGAGATTTTTAGGATTTCTATTTTTATGAATCCATGAGCAATATCGATTATTTTAGCTAAAATCTTTTTAGAAGGAACTTTTATAGTTTTATTTTGTATTTTCTTTGTTTATTTCCATTATTTTTATTTATTTATTTATTTTTTGACGCTTGCTGCATTTTATACTCATTTTTTCCCCTGAACCCAAATAAAGAAAGCTAAATCAATCTCGAAAATACTTTTACTAACATAATCGATTTCCCATATTAGACAGGAAAATTATTCTTCAAAATGGTTCCTGAAGTAAATATTGTTTAAAAACTCCATGAAAAAAAGTCACTGTAGCATCTCCTACATTCACAATAAGAGGAATATTTCTCACTGAACAATTGCTTTTTCCGAAATCAAATAATAGTGGATTTAATGGTGAGGTTCACAGAAACTATATTCATGCCTTTTTGCCCAGTAAAAGCTTTCTGTGTAATAAACCTTCTGTTTTCAAGTAGAAATATATAAAAGACACTTCGATTCCTAGATTCCATATTTCGGTTACTGATTTCTATTTTCTGTTTTTTATTCTTTTAAATTCAAATAAATCGGCTAAAAAGGTTTGAAATTCTTTTCTTCAAGAAGTATATTTCAAATTGATTTCTATTACGTATAGTTTCAGAATAGCTTGTTTTAAAAGATATAATTTTATTTTTTATTTTTTAATTTTAGGTAAAAATAATAATAATAATAAATAAATCTGTTATTTGATTTAGCATCAAAATGACTGAAAGTAATAAATATTTTAAATTTTGTTATAAATGGTACATTTACTTATATATATATATTTATTAGATTATTATTTGTCTTTCTTTTTATCGTGTATATTTAGTCTCTCAAATTGTTTGTTATATTACATTTTTGTTTCATTTTGAAAATTAAGATAATTAAATTAGCATTATATCAGTTTTTTAAACTTTGAAAACAATATATATATGTATAAAATTCATCATTTCAATGATCAAACACCAGGAAATAAGACTTGAATTAATCAGTAAAAAATTACATATAAAAGTGGAGCTTTATACAAAGCAAAAAATATCAAAACAGTTAATCTTATACTATTATCTTATACTATTAAGTGAGCAATATTTGTATATTTCACTGTTCTCGAAAACGGTAGTTCGGACAGTCACGAGATTTAACACAAAGGTGCCTCCCGAAGGATCATTGTGCACATCGAAGTCAGAATTTCGAATTTTTGTTTAGTTTTCTTTTAATTAATAAAAATATGAAAAGAATAAGCTAATAATAGCAAAAAAATAGCCATTTAAATTTAATCCATGATTTAATTGTTGCCAAAAAAAAAACCTTATACTATTAAGTGAGCAATATTTGTATTTAAATTTTATCCACAATTTCATTGCTGCCAAAAAAAAAAAAAAAAAAAAAAACTTATACTATTAAGTGAGCAATATTTGTATTTAAATTTTATCCATAATTTAATTGTTGCCAAAAAAAAAAAAAGAAAAAACTTATACTATTAAGTGAGCAATATTTGTATAGGGCAGTTCCTTGTTTGTAAACAAACATCTCAACTTTTATGAGTGGTTGGCAAAAAGGCTTGATTACTTGATTACTACCAACCACGGAGTAATATTAATAGGAGTTGAAGGTCCAATGGGAGAAAGCTACGAAACTGTGATGTAAATTTTTGGTAAATATTGAGGGCGCCACTTGTCATTACTCCCTACCTCGGCGCGGATATAGTGTTGTTTTCAGTAGAATTTTGCTGGAGTACATTTTAAATTTTTTAATTTAAGCAATTTAATTTTTTTGTAAGTTCTTAAAACTGCATAATTCAGATGTTTCAAATAAATGCTTCGTTCCTAGTTGTAAAACAGGCTATGATAGTGGTAAGAAAAAATAAAAAAAAGCCCCAGGAGAGAAATAATGTCCGAGTTCGTGTTTTCTGCACCTAAAGTAAGTTTATTTTTTTTCTTTACAAAATTTCATCCATTCTCCTTCCTCCCAATTGTCTGTTTTAGCTAGCTTCGGTTCATAAAGATCGTCATTTTTTAAAAGCTCTCTTTCAAAGTAAAATTAGTATAAAATGGCTCTTAAAAAAAACATGTTGGTTAGAATACTCTATTTAATGAAATTTGCTTTCAATCGAACTTTTTTCAGCTTGATAATATTTTTAAAAAAATAATTAAAACGAGACATTTCCCCATTGAATAACATTGCGGAAGCTGGAGAGAAGGAAGTAATGTACGCTGGCGCCATCTATAAACATTATAAAACAACATCACAAAATTTCAGCTTTACCTTCTTCTCCTGTCTTTTTACTCCGTGCTACCAACGGAAAATCAATGGTGGGCGGGGCGCGGGAAAGTCGAGCGCGCTTTTTTGCCAACCACCAGACGTCACGAGGAAATGCTCTATTTAAATTTTATCCATAATTTAATTGTTGCCAAAAAAAGAAAAAAAAATACGAGTTTATTATTATTTTCTTTTTTCAACAGGAAAATAAATGCATTTATCTAAACATGAACAATAAACTAGTTGGCATAGGTGGACTCTGCTCAGTTCCCCATCATATTTATGTTCTCAGAAATTTCTAGTGCGAGACATATTACTAGTGGATCTGCAGAGCAGGAGCCTCAACGTCCTATTTGCATCAGACAATATTCAATAGGTCATTTTTATTTATTCCTTATTATATAATAGTATATATTGATTCGATCGACTTATTACCAAAATCAAATACATTCCTGAGGGTGGCGGCAGCCCCCCTCAACCCCCCGTTGTATCTCTCTTTGTATACCTATTTGTATATGATATAAAGTGTTACGAAATTGTAAATAATTACATTTATTTTTGTATAAATTCTTTCAAAGAGGTTTAGTAAGTTGATAAAATGCTAATTTTGTGCCTTTATAGTCGTTTTAGCGTTAAAATAGCCAAATTTTCCTTTAAAAACGCATTAAAAAGCTCCTATAAGGGAAGAAATAAATTTGGCGACTATTTCCCTCCTTGGCGATTTTTTTGGCGATCTTAGCGAGAAAATCCTTATTAGGGATATACCAAATATGGAAGCTCTAATCTCATTGGCTGATGTGATACGAGAATTTTCCAGAACAGTCTGTTTTCGATAGAAAAGTATAAAAGGAGCATTATTTTCGCCAAGGCGGTCAGTCTCAGATCTATATCAGTTTCGTCAAATGCTTGCTCAATGGGCTCATGAATATGTGTACCAAATTGCAAGTCAATAGCGTTATTTTGGGGGCCGCTATCGCGATACATACAAATTCTTCCCATAGGCCATAATGGTAAAAAAAACTTTGGCGTGTCCCTGTACACGAACTTACAAATGGAATGCACACCGAAAACTATACAGCTAATTTCGTGGGCATCATGAACATGTGTACCAAATTTCAAGTCAATAGCGTGTTTTTTGCGGCCGCTATCGCATGACAGACAGACAGACGGAATCCAAAATCCTTTTGAGTCTCAACAGAGGGCCTCCATTCACATTTCGGCAAAAATTGGAAGTCAATAGCTTGATTTTTGCGGTGGCTATCGCGGTACATACAGATTTTTCCCATAGGCCGTAATCATAAAAAAATCTTTGGCGTGTCCCTGTACACGAACTACAAATGGAATACACACCTAAAACTATACAGCTGATTCCGTTGGGCTCATGAACACGTGTACCAAATTGCAAGTAAATAGCGTGATTTTTGTGGCCGCTATCGCGGTACATACAAATTCCTCCCATAGGCCGTAATGATAAGAAAAACTTTGGCGTGTCCCTGTACACAAATTACAAATGGAATACACACCCAAAACTATACAGCAGATTTCGCGGGGCACATGAACACGTGTACCAAATTGCAAGTCAATAGCGTGATTTTTGTGGCCGCTATCGTGGTACATATAAATTTCTCCCATAGGCCGTAATGATAAGAAAAACTTTGGCGTGTCCCTGTATACGAACTACAAATGGAATACATACCAAAAACTATACAGCTGATTTCCTGGGGCTCATGAACATGTGTACCAAATTTCAAGTAAATAGCGCTTTTTTGGCGGCCGCTATCGCGCGACAGACAGACAGACAGACACAGCCCAAAACCGTTTTGAGTCTCAACAGAGGGCCTCCACTGACGTTTCGGCAATAATGTTAAAAGAAATCAATCTGACCAAAGCTTCATACAGTGACAGAATGAAATCCCCGCCTAATAGGCTATCCACCGTTCATTTCGATATATTTATCTTATTCTAATCTATTAATTTATTTTATCAGGGTCAATTTCGTTGTTTAGTTTTCATGCTACTATTTCCAATGCAATAATCCTCAAATTCATATTTATATGAAAAATTTACAATTTCGCTATGTTCATAAAATCGTAAATTACGAATAATTTACGAAATTTTCCTATTAGAATATTTGTATTCAATCATGTTCAAACAAATATCATAAACGTAATTTTGAAGTTGTCTAACGTACAGTCGGCTGCAAAATTATTTGAGCAATAGTCAATAATTCCTATGTTTAAAAAGTACACTTAAGACTGTTTTGCTAAGTAAATCCTTGTCGAATCATGGTCTTAGACTGATTAAGAACATGACTCGACAAGGATTTATTTAACAAAACTGCATTAAGTGTACTTTTTTTTGGCAAGGATTATTGCTAGTGCTCGAATAATTTTGCAGCCGACTGTATTTAGAATCCTCAAAATGGAAGTTTATGCTCAATTTTGCTTTATTCTGACATGTTAAATAAATCGTAAATTCCAAATAACTTACGAATTTTTTTAATTGGAAAAATCATAGTCTATGATATCCATGCCAGTATCCTAAATATTATTTCGAAAGTGGTTTGACATCTTTACGATGAAAATATCCCTCAAGATTGACGTTTATGTGAAATTTTGCTCTTATTCAGCCATGTTAAGAAATTCGTAAATTTCCAATAACTTACGAAATCTTTATATTGGAAAATTCATAGTCATTAATATTCATGCCAGTGTCTTAAATAATGTTTCAAAAGTAGTCTGACATCTTTACGATGAAAATATCTCTCAAAATTGACGTTTATGTGAAATTTTCCCCTACACTGCCATGTTAAGAAATTCGCAAATTTCCAGTAACTTGCGAAATTTTCAAAGAAGCCTATTTATAGTTACTGATGTTCATTCCGGCATCAAAACTGATATTTTAAAACTGGTCTGACATTTTTACAATAAAAAGTTTTCATTTAATGCACGTTTAAGTGATTTTTTGTCCTATTCTCCCATGTTAAGAAAATCGTAAATTTCGAATAACTTACGAAGTTTTTAAAATCGAATGTTGCAAATGAATAGGGTTCTTGCCAGTGTCGAAAGTAATATTTTAAAACTGATCTGACCTCTCTGCGACAATTTGTTCTTGAGATATCGTGTACACAGACTAACAAACTAACGGACTGACCCACTAATAGACTAACAGACTAACAGACTAACAGACACCCTACAGACAGACACCATAGAAATTTTGTCATTTTTGGATTCCTCACACCTGAAAACGTGTAGAAAAGTCAAAAAACCGAGGTCGAAATTTTTCACGATTACCTAAGTTCCCCATACCTATAGTATGATGGGGAACTAAAAATAAATAAATAAATTATGCATCTCACAAAGATTGACGTTATTTTTAATTTAAAATTTCTTTTACACATTGATAAAGTGCTAATATAGTTTACGATGCTAATATATGTTGTACTAAAATCAATTTTATTTATAGATCTTCCTGGGTGATTTTTAGGTTGATTTCTTTAGAAATCGACCTATTGCATTCACTTCGTTTATCTATCTATATTAATATTATAAATACGAAAGTTTGGATAGATGGATGTTTGTCACTCAATAATGCCACAGCGACTAAACGGATCTGGATGAGATTTGGTACAGAGATAGAGAATAGTCTGGAATAGAACATAGGCTACTATTTATACCGGGAATTTGATTAGATTTTTTTAAAACTAATTAAAATATGAAATTAATAAACTGGTAATTGACATAATATAAGCCAACGAGATATATAAATTAGAGTGCTGATTCAATGGATGAAGGATTAACTTTCCGTGGTTCAAGATGAATCACGTGACATGCTCGAATAGGTTGCTGTGTTTGGACCTTTATCGCTATTTTGGCATTTAAAATATCAGTTCGACAAATTATCATTATTATTACGTAATATGACAGTCCTATGACCGAAATAAATTGTTTTTAAAATAATTTTACACATATTTCACATTTTAATAAATAATAAAATACCTTTTTTTTCATCGTTTCCCGACAAAGTTTAAAAGTGTTTATAAAAGAAAATTTAAACTTTTAAAGAGCTAAATTTAACAACAAATAATAATTTTTCAACTACTTTTAAGCATTTTGTCGGCTAAAGTTCAACTACACGAAATTAAAAGAGAAGTAAAATCAAAATCAAAATGATTTAGAACAAAAGAATATTAAACTACGTAAGTAAACAAAAACATTGGCGTTTATGACTTATGCGAAGAACAATCTCCAAACCGTTGCCATAGAAATTTACTGAAAATAAGCTGTTACCAAGGGAACCATCGAATACGCAGGTGCAAGGAGAGCATGTCACATGACTCATCTTGGACCTTCTCAAGGGTTACCATTTATCACTCTACTTTATATATCTCGTTGATATAAGCCAACGAGATATATAAATTAGAGTGCTGATTCAATGGATGAAGGATTAACTTTCCGTGGTTCAAGATGAATCACGTGATATGCTCGAATAGGTTGCTGTGTTTGGCCCTTTATCGCTATTTTGGCATTTAAAATATCAGTTCGACAAATTATCATTATTATTAGGTAACATGACAGTCCTATGACCGAAATAAATTGCTTTTAAAATAATTTTACACGCATTTCACATTTTAATAAATAATAAAATACCTTTCTTTTCATCGTTTATCAACAAACTTTAAAAGTGTTTATAAAACAAAATTTAAACTTTTAAAGAGCTAAATTTAACAACAAATAATAATTTTTCAACTATTTTTAAACATTTTATCGGTTAAAGTTCAACTACACGAAATAAAAAAGAAGTAAAATCAAAATCAAAATGGTTTAGAACAAAAGAATATTAAACTACGTAAAGTAAACAAAAACATTGAAACCGTTGCCATAGAAATGTACTGAAAATGAGCTGTTACCAAGGAAACCACCGAATACGCATGTGCAAGGAAAGCATGTCACATGACTCATCTTGGACCTTCTCAAGGGTTACCATTTATCACTCTACTTTATATATCTCGTTGATATAAGCCATTTAAATTTTTAATTGTTGCCAAAAAAGTTTACGAGATATTTTTTATTTATTTATTTATTTATTTTTTCTAAAATGAAATATGCTTTCATGCAAAAAATAAAAAAATACTAAATGTTAAATTGGTCGATGAGAAAATGACACTTTATAATTTTAAAATAAAATAGTAATATTACAAATCGAACATTTTCTTCTGAATTTTATTTCACAGCATTTTTTTTATATGCCTCAACTTCACATTTTTTTTTTTTTTTTTTTTTTTTTTTTAGTACGGCGGATGAAACACGCTTGGCATAAAAGCTAATTCAGCATTATATTAAAGGTATTTTCCTATTGATAATTCTGGACATTTTTTTTTTTTTTAATTTTGATGCTGAAGTAGATCAGACATTTTTCGCCGATGAAAAGATAGAAAGAAATACGCAAGCGAAATGATGATGTCACTCGCCGTTCGTGGATGCAAGAAAAGTATTTCCTATGTTAAACGCCCATTGGGTTTTTGTAAAAAATTATTAAAAATCGAGGAAAAATATTTCCCGATTTTAATCCCCATATTTATGTATATATATGTATTAGTTATCATGTCCATCCGTTAGATAAAGTTATTTTTGTTGTAAAATTGATAAAGTTTGAATTTTTAATTTCAGAACTCTAGAGAAAAAAACATGGCAAACTTCCATATTCGATTGAAAACACAAACACATCATTTCAAAGGATGATATTTACACAATAAATATCCAAATAATATACTAATTAAAAGGAAAATGATAAATATTCTATCATAATTTGAAGTCAAATTTGTTTTCAAATGTCTAAATAAAGTATCTGATATAAGATACTAATATGTTGCAGCGGAATAGATTTGATATCGGTCATCCTTGGCAGAAAAAAAAAAAAAATATCGCCAAATTATTTGGCGAACATAATTTAATTCCTTTCAAAAATCATGGTTATTTTAACAACTTATATTAAGAGAGTAATGAATAATATGAAACAATATTTCGTACAATGGATATTACGAAAATATACATCTGGCATGTATATTTTCGCATTACGTTTTTGATCACCAAATACAATAAGCGCCAAGAACGACAGAGTTTTGAAATTTAAAATTAAAATTTTGTCAATTTGACAGCAAAATAACTCAATCTAACACATTCACATGATAACTAATACATTTATATACCCAAATAGGGGGATTAAAATCGGGAAATAATTTTCCTCGATTTTTAGTAATTTTTTACAAAAAATCCAATGGGAGAATAACATAGGGAATCATTTTCTTGCATCCACGGACGGTCAGTGACGTCACACTTCGCTTGCGTATAGAGCACTTAATGGAACACTGGGATGTGTTGTTGCTGTTGTGTTGTCGGGCCTATATTTTTTGTCAACCAGCAGTTTTTTTATTGTCATTCATATTTATTGATCGGGTAGAATTTTTTAAATTTCAGAACGAAAATTATAAAATATCGAAACACATTTGATTTATAAACAAAAATTGAAAATACATTTAAATGATCACGTGGTAACCATCATGATCTAAACATTGTTTTCAAGATTTATCGTTCACATTCCGTCATTTTTGACGGGTTATATACTAGTCGTATAATAATTAAACACGTTTATTTCATTAGCGTTGACAAAATACTTCAATAAACAACCACTTAAAATAAAGAAAAGGGCAAATATATAAAACACCTGGGAATTTCAAATATTACATAACTTATATATATGTTCCTTTTGTTGAAACAAATAAACATGGTAAAAATTGTATCTTATAAAAGCTTGAAGATCAATAATTTTCCGTCACGAAAGAACAAATCGGTTACATCTTTTTTGTGTCCAAATGTACATCGATTTTAAATAAAAGTTCGGTGAAAACATATCACACAGGTGGAAGCTCCACCCTCCATTAATACGTAAACACAAAATTCTGTTATAGAAAGAGATAGAAAGACAAAAAAAAAAAAAAAAAAAAAAAAAAAAAAAAAATCTAACTATCGAGACATCGACGGTGACACTTTTTCGATAGACATAAGACATGATAATGTTGCAACGCTGAAAAAAAAAACGATATTCAACTCTGTTAACTCTTCACGTGATATTATCTTTCTTTAAAAAAAAAAAAAAAAAAAATAGATTCATTATACTAGTTAATCTTGATCTGTAGGGAAAACTTATCAGAAAGAAAATAAAGTAACCTATTCAACTTAAAAAGAATTTGCTTAAAAATATTAACAAAATCTAAGTTATGATAATATGTACATTTTTAGGCAATTATTTTTTTAATGTCAAATATAAAGATATGAAGCAGCCAAAATATGAATTAAAATAATACTGAATTCGTCACCCCATAATTCGAAATATGGGTGCTGGTTTGTCCGGTTCTTTCTCACTTAATTACTCTCATATGTTGTCTTTTGCAAGTTGTAAGTAGAGTTATTACAATTCATACAATAGAACTTAACATGGTAGAGAACTTGATAAAATACTTGCTTCTTTATTGTTAAAATTGTTAGTAAAGGTCTGGGTGTAGCTGAAGTTGGTATTTGTATTTGCGCCGGAATAAGTTATTTGTAAATACATGTGAAGGAAAGTGCGTGTTGCGATAGGTTGTATTCGAACCGAGGTCGTTTTGGTAGTAATCCAGAGACGTACCTCTGGAGAAAAGGTTAACCCCATTGTCCATCGGTAAGTTAGGATTATCTACACTTGAATTGCATTGATGGCGTCGCTACAGTACACCCCCTCCTAGAGAGTACGACGTCGTACGAGCGATATTACTGGTTTGGACGGTAGCGGTTACCAGATTACGCTGTCAGATGCCCGCTTGTAAAGTTGTGGGGTGTGACATGCTTTTGTGCTGTGAGAACAGCGATTCACAGCCTTTGTTGATTGGAGGGTTTTTGTGGTGCTGCCATCTATTGCCATAGAACGAAGTTAATAACTCAAAGCGTCCATGGTCACCAATTAAGGAGAATGCGTGCTGGCTATAGGTTGTATTTGAACCAGGAACGTTTGGGTAGTAATCCAGCGACGTACCTCTGGACAAAAGGTTAACCCCATTGTCTATCAGTAAGTTAGGATTATCTACAATTGAATGGCATTGATGGCGTCGCTACACATGTTTTATATCATATGTGGTTAATTATGTTTCGATAATATCATTGAGAAGTTCCAAGCGGGGTCGAAACAACAACTGTCTGAGTAATTCAAAGTGAAATCTTTTTAAGATGTCTCCAAATAGCTACAGAAAAACCCGAGCAATACTGCTGGATAAATGTAATTTCAGTACTTATGACTATACGAATGTTTATTCAATAAATACATTTTATTGCATGGTGTAATATAAAGCATAAAAAACCATCATACATTAATTTAAAAAAAAAAGTGTATAATAATAATAAAAGATTTCCCATTCTTGTAATACCACATCAAGTCTGTCGTAGCTTCACAAAGAAATGAATAAATAATAATAAAAAAAAATTCTTAGAAAATCTCAAAGATTTTAGTGAAGTATCGGAACATTGTGTATTCATAGTGCCTATGAACAAGACCTTAGTGTTCCGCACTGCCTATTGTTCATAGGCACATTGAAAAATTTTGATAATTACTTCTAATTTTAACTTTCTTCTATATTCACAGGAAGAAAGTATTGAATTTGTGTAAAGTTTCAGTCTCCAGTTTTCTAAGGGTTTACTCGTTATCCTGAACACGACATGAACATTTTTAGAAAAATGTCTGTGTTTGTATAACCGAAATTTTGTGAACGCTATAGCTCACGGACCAATCAACGGAGTTTATCCAAATTTCATATTTAGTTGAACCTTGACTAAAATTGGTGCTGAATATATTTGGAGATCAGTCGCTCAACAAGTGGCGCTATCATCCCATTTTTTTCATAAATTTTATAAAGCAGTATGGGACAAAATTTAGTATAAATGTACATAATGAGAATTATTTTTAACAAAGAATTATTTTAACATACATGTGTAAGGAAAGTATTGTAATCCTATAAAAAATACAACTTTGATATATTGGTGTATCTACACGTTTTGAGGTCTCCTGAATTCATATTTGTTATTTTTACGGTGATGTATGTATGTGTACGTATGTGAGTGAACACGATAGCATCTGAACGCTTTGTTTGAATGAGCTGAAAGTTGGTATGTGTGCTATAAGTTACCGCAGCACGAACTCTATCGATTTTGGTGCATCTAGCACTTATAGTTTTTTTACAGGGACAGAATGAAAAATTCTTTATCATTATGATCTATGGGCTCTCATCATTTGAAAACCAATAGTGTTAAATTAAAAAACATATATATACAGAAAAACACCCTATTATGATATCCTTTTTTATTTATTTAACACTTCTCTTACTATAGTTCTTTTTAAAAACCGTTAATTACTCAATGGGGAGAAAGTCGAGTGAAGTCAGTCCAGATTTTTTTAATTAATTAATTTAATTAATTTAATTTAATTTTTTAAAATAGAAATAGTCATCCTCACAATAAAAATATTTCGTGTATGCAGGGGGCGTCGTTTTCAATATGGGTACCTTTGAAAAGAACTCGTCAATAACTTTAAATCTAAAATTTTAACAACAGATCTGTGATAATTAAAAAGCAAATTTAACATTTTTTTTTTTTCATTTTTAACAAAAAGAAAAAAAAAAAAATTCTGTCTTTAACAGAATTTAATTTAGTACGACGGGACTAATTTATATATTACTATCTATCTATCTATCTATCTATCTATATAAATAAATAAAATAATTTGAAAAGCTTTACCAACTATTCGGAAGATATCACTGACATATATTACCGACTTATATCACCGACATATAAGAAGACATATATTCAAAAAACTTTATCAATAAATATCCAGAAAAAAAAATAGCCAATAAATATCCAGAAGCCATAAACCATACATATTCTAAAGGTTTCGTCATCAAATATTGAGAAATTATTTTCTGTACATATTCTGAAGTTATAGCCAACAAATATTCAGAAGCCATAATCAATACATATTCAGAAAGATACCGCCAATACATAGTTAGAAGCCATTATCAATATGTATTCTAACGATATCGCTAACAAATATTCAGAAGCCATCATCATTACATATTCATTAGATATAACCAACAAATCTTCAAAAGACAACATCAATACATCTTCAAAAACTATCTCCAAGAATATCCATAAACCATTATCAATACATATTCAGAAAGTATTGCTAATAAATATTCAGAAAGCAATAAATTTTAGAAATGTTGATGGTCTCGGATACATAGATCGTAAATTCGTTTCTACATGTAAGCAAGGAATAACCTTGTTTAACAATAGGTTTTGAAACATGTAAAAGTTTTTACGGATTTGGCAAAATATTTTAAGATATTTTAAGAAATGAAATGTTAAAACTAAATGTTGAAGGGCACCTTGACAAAAATGAAAATGAAACTGTGACAAAGTAAAATCGCTGTCTGAATGAAATAGTCCTGTCAAATAAATAAATAAATAAAATAAAAATAAAAAATAACAATAAAAAATATCAATAAAAAATTCTTAGATGCAGTCAATTTTTAACACTTAGTGCCATACTACTCTGAGATGAAAATGGTCTACATTCCTCATGGGAAATAATTTTAATCTATAAGTCCTACACACATGTAAATTTCCTGTAAAATAACTTTAAGTCCTGCACTTATCAAAATCTATAGAAATCGTGCGATGGTGACCCATAAGATATATACCAACTTTTAGCTCAATCGGATAGGGAATTTAGACTCTATCACCACTTCGAATAATTTTAGTCCAGTGAACATAATGATTAAGAATTTTTCTTTGGGTCTCTGCAAAATAACTATAACTTATAAGTAATAATTTTAATAAATAATTTGTACTGCGTGAATTTGTAATATATATATATATATATATATATATATATATAGAAGAGAGTTTTGTGATGGCTATAACATACTAGTTTTGATAATTTTAATTCAGGGATTGAAATAAAACTTGAAATGTTAGGCGCCCATGGTTAGAAAACTTAGGAGCCAAAAAAATACACTTTATCTATAAAAACATTTGATGAAAAATACCAAATAAAATTAAATCCTGTACACGTTGTTTTATGCAAATGTTCGCATGACTAATATCTTTTGTTTTGAAACCAATTATTAACAGCTTTTTCAGGTTTAAATTTGCTTAAGTCCGTTTCCTCCAAATTTATCATAAATAAATTTTATTAGTTATTAATTTCTAAGCAGCTTCTTGAATTAGTTTTTTTACTTCCTTATACAAAGTTGTATCTTTTATAAAATGTAGGATGGCTAACAAGTTCCTTGACGCAACCATAATGACAATCTCTTCAACAGGTTTATTCTTAAAAACTTTCAGGTCCGATGGACCTAACTGTTGTTAGTCCATACTTGTTAGTGATTTCATCACAAAGAATAATTCCTAGCTAACCTATTCTTTTTGGTACTCATCTAGTTCTGATCACAATCAATACCTTCTTTTAATGTTACAGGTTTGAATGCGTGTCGAAAAGCAACCATAATGTTTATTACCTTTACCGAATTTGTACAATATTATCCAGAGTGCAGGACATAACAGGTCGCACAGCATACAGTTCCCGACAACTTAGTCTTTTTGGTACTCATCTAGTTTTGACACGCACTTCTATTCTCAATTGTAGGGGTAATACTTTCCTTGTTAAGCTTTGAACTATTTCTTGTCACTTTTCTTTTTGGTACTCATCAAGTTTTAACCCGCGTCAATTTTAATTTACTTGCTAATTATTTGCTTAATTCTAAAGAATTAATTAATTGCTTAATTTCCTTTACTTACTCTTTACGAATTTAGTTAAAAATACTTACCAGAAATTTAAGTACACTTGATTCAACTTAGATTAACAACTTACCAAAAATTATCTCAGCTATCAAATGCAACTAACTCTCATAAATTAATTCCTATTAACCTTGCTAATCTCTTAAGATATAAATACCGTTAAAGTAAATCAAAATTAGTTAACCTTTTGTCGTCGTGCTAGTTATAATGTCAGTACAACTAGTACCTCCAGCAAATTCAAGCTAAAGTCCGCTCCACTTAACTTTCCAGTATTACTACTGTTAATTCACAGAAAGTTAATTTCTCACTCTAAAAAATTCAGTAAACAACAAAACTTTGCTCTCTTGTCGTTGCGATAGCAATTCGGTCAGTACAAGAAGAACCCACTGATTCAATAAGCTACCATCCACTCAGCTTCCTGTTACTTAGACTACAGTACTTAGGAAGCCTCAATTTATATTTTCTATAAGCAATCTACCAACAATCTTCAAATATTAAATAAGTAATATATTTATTTACTTAATTACTTTAATTTATTAAATTAAATTAAATTATTGTTTTTTTTACGAGGGTGTGGCGGTGTCTGGTCCTCGTTAATCTGTGCTGCACCGTCAAGTGCTCGATGGGGTCGTTTAGCAGTCATCGGGCTACCAACGCGGGGTACCATCCCCCCGCCCTCCCCGTGGTGGATCACAATTGCAATGGTCCCTCTTTCTCTTCTAAATTCGGCCTCCCTGCGCATAGTAATTTCCCTCCCAATTAGGTGTAATTAGGCCTTGCCACTTCAAAATCTTCTAAATTTTCGCTATGCGCCCAAAAACTATCTTTCATCCCCCAGGGGCTTCACGCATTCAAATTCATTATTATTATTTTTAATTATTATTATTATTATTTTTATAATCTAATTGTTCCTATCTCGTTCAGCTTCTCTTTCTTAAATCTTAAGTGTTGTCCCCTTCCCCTTTTCAAATGGTCTCCACTTTTGGCTTTAATTATTGTGTGCACTACTACCTTTAGAGTCTCCCCCACCGTTTTTTTTCTCTCCCTCCCTGCCTAAATTCAAAATTGTTTTAATTTTTGTTGTATTCCGGTTATTTCGACTCTCAGCTAGTAAGTGCACTTATTCCAAATTCCATAGCATCCAGGAGCGTGTCTGTGCGTTTCCACCGTGGCTATCTTGGAGGGTGTGGTGTGCAAGTCGAGCTATGTGTCCAAGAAGCAGAAGTCGCTACCCTGCAATTCCTGAGCTCTGGTGTTCTAGTCACATTGCTGCCCAGAAGTGACGTAGCAGTTCCATCTAGTTCCTTATGATTATGGATGAAGTCTGAACGAAGAATCATCGGGCACAGCTCGTTCTATTTAGCGACTAGATTACTGTCTGGTGTAGGCAGCTTCCATGCGGTGATCTGGCGATTTATTCGCTCCGGCGGACGGCATCCAACCCGTTAAGCTTGGCCAAGGCCAGGCAGGCAGGTGCCGTCCAAAGGTTTCTAAGGAAGTATTGTAATCCCGATTAGCGAAATGGACTTGCTCAAAATCAAATGATTGTAGAATGCTGCAAACTATTCTACTCAATTTTAAATGGATATTGAACAGAATATTTTAAAATGTTTTAGTTATGAGAAAGTAATGATACTCCATTTTGATTGACCACCATTTTGGTTTTATTTAAACCGAGTGGTGATTGTACCTTGACACATGTCCCAAGAAATAACATATGCCATACACATAATTCTCAATAATTTAGGTATTATTTTAGTATAAATATGTTTTAGTATGCTTTAATATAATATTATAATAATAATAATTGATAGTCTTTTAGTATAATTTCCGACAGACCAACTGATTCAACTCAAGCGTTAATTGAAACTGTTGAATCTACAACAGTAAATGTTACAAATGAGTTAACAGCTGTATGTGTGGCATGTTCATCTTCAAATTCTTAAGGTGTGCCAACACCAATAATCATTTGGGCATTCCCCAAAGATTCAGCTCGAAAAATCAATGGCAATAGAAGCAAAGCAAAATCTTGCATTTAACAGATTCTCTTGTAAAATTTAAATTGAAACTGCAAAGCAGAAAACTACTGCATCCAGAATGAGGGGAAAAAATCACATACACAACAAATTTGGAGTTCGGAATCTGCTATTGATAAACCAATTTTATCAAGTTCAGATGATGACAACATTAGATATAATCAAACCACAGACACATAAAAAAAAAAAAAAAAAAAAAAAAAAAAAAAAAAGATACAGATATATATATATATTTTAAACAAAAGTATCTGAAATAATGATAATTTAATTATATTAACTCCTAGGTTTGAATCTCCAGAAACACCCCTTGTTTACTATTTTCATCTGAAATACTGCACAATGAGGATTTTAGAGTGCACAGGGGACAACAACAAATTATTTATTTATGGGTATGAAAATTATGATGTTTTATCAGACATTGCGTGTTAAACTCCCAATGAGGTCTGAACGAGAAATTTCATAGTTGACTTTACATCATATGTTAAAATATAGACTTTATCAATACTTAATTAATTTATAATTAATATTTGAACTTTCAAATTTATTATTATTTGTGTAATGCATCTGCAAGTGTATTTTTTAAATTAATGCCTTAAAATAAAAAAAATTTAATTATTTATACAAAACTAGTTTAGGCTAAGACTATTTCATAAAATTTGAAGCATGTCTCTAGGTACAACAAAGCCTGTCCCAAGGTACAACAAAACGTGTCCCAAGGTACAACAAAGCCTGTCCCAAGGTACAACAAAGTATGTCTCAAGGTACAACATGGTACCTTGAGACAGTTTACGCTTACTATTTAAAATGGCTGGCAATAGCTTAAAAAAAGAAATCGACTTTCAATTTAATTAAGTATTTTTGTCTATAAAATCAGAAATTTTCGGTTGGAAGAACGCTAGCTCACATATTATAAATTGCGTAGTGTAATGTTGGCCTTGTATTTAATTAAATATTTTTCTTTAAAATCTTTAATTTTGAATTGCGAACTCATATTCACTATTTTTAGCCAATTTTTAATTTATATGAAAATCAACTAAAAATTTGCGACTTTTTACAATACAATTATTTATTGAAAAATTTTTTTTTATAGTTATGATTTTTGAAAATTGACTTATTGCATATTTTATTTAACTAAACACTGGTTTAAAATACAAGTTACAAATATACATTGACTTTCGCATTTGGTTCGGAAGTCTTCATGACAAGCAAATTTCGAATTTTGGGGAATATATATATATATATATATATATATATATATATTGAAATTCTGCAGTTATTTACATAACCGTAGGTATGTAAAAAAAATAAAATAAAATAAAATAAAAATAAAAAAAACAGTATCCTAGAAATGGCTGCGGTGATAAATGTTTGAAACACGTTCAAAAAAGTTTGCTTATTGACGTAATAATGCGTTTAAATTGTCGTTTTAAAAGAATGTTAATTTCATTTGAAAGGATTATATTTCGTTTATGTGAATTCGTTTCTTAATTACGCATAACTTTAATTTGCACTTTTCATTTTTAGATGAAGAAAAATATATATATATATGCTTTTCCCCAAATTTTAAATGTAATTAAAAAATAAAATAAAATAAATAAATAATAATTTTGTAGAGAATTGTTTCGTTTACGATGTTAAAAAAAAAAAAAAAAAAAAGGAATTACAGAGTAAGTGCCCATTACTCCAATTATAAACCTCTTGACATTTGTTCTTGAAGTTTAAAGGATTAATGGGATTATGGAAGTTTTTATGCATTTTAGAAACAGTAAGTACTAAAAGATATACCTTGTTGGGATTTATTCTTTTAACCAAAGCAGGGTTTTTTACCTTTTATTTGTTAGATAATTCAATTCCTTTATCTATTTCAACTCGCTTTGGATCTGTGGAATTTTTTTTTTTTTTTTTTTTTTTTTTAACAGGATAATTAGCAATTCAAAGTGCTGCGTTTACAACAAATTATTCTAATGCACTTGTTGCAGACAATTTCGCTAATTTTTTTTTTTTTTTTTTTTTTTTTTTAAGTTGTTATTTTGCTTTCACAGTTTTAATTTATTTAAAAATACGGGAAATATTATTTTGTGTTAATGGGATGACTAGGTATTACTTTACAATTTTAGTTTTGTTCGTAATTACTTTTTGATTGTCAAAAGAAATTTAATTTTCCTTATTTTGGATAGGTTAATGAAATAAAACTTGGAATTTTTTCACGAAGAGATTAACTTAGCCATATTGAATTTGCTGGTTAATGTAATGTAAGACAAGTTATTTTAGTTATTTATATATTTTATTTGTCACATTTGAGTTTATATTGCTCTTCTTATATTACCTGATAAAACACCAATTCTGTTTGTATCTTATGAAATAGAATTTTAATAATTTTCAAATTACTTTTCTTTCCATGCATGCAATGTTGCATTAGAGTTATCTGAAAGGTGTAATTTATTGATTTGTGAGAAGCTAAAATTAAATATTTCTTCATGTTAACTAGTAGGTGGTGCTTTTGTATACATAGTTGCCAACTGATACTTATTTTAAGTACCACTATTTTTTAAGAGAAAAATATTGGTATTTCTTTTCCTTATTAAATTGGAGAATTTTAGTCTTTAAGTTTACGTTGGATTTTAAAATTAAAGTTCTCCAACTTAATAAGGAAAAAAAAATTAAATATGAAGACAATTTAAGGAAAAAAAAAGAAAAATTAAATATGAAGACAATTTAAAGAAAAAAAAAAAAAAAAAAAAAAAAAAACTGTCCTATACAGAAGTTAATTTAGTATGACAGGACTATTTTGTATATTACAAACTTTATGTAGATATTTTGAATCATGATTTTTGATTTTATTTATTTGTTTATTTTTATTTAACTGTAATAACGGGTAAAAACTAATTTATTATTTCATGACTTTGAATCCAATTGTCTACAAAAGACTCAGTTAATGGAAATAAAGCCATAAATAATATTCGTGATACATGTAAGAAAAATGGCTAATTTGAACATTTCATTTTCTTTTTAAATCTAATTTTAAAAGGTTTGAAAAAAAAAAAAAAAAACATTTTTTTCTCAAAAATAGGAGACTTTTCTTTAACTTAATAATTTTACTATTTGTCAATCCAATAGTTAACAGTCTATTTTCAAATATAAGATTAAAAAAAAAAAAAAAAAAAAAAAAAACTTTTTATATACCATGTTTTAAATTTTCTGATGAATCATAGAGCTCTTATCAATGTGCATAAAATTTTTAAAGTGATAATGACGTCAATTTTTGTGAGATGCATAATTTAACTTTTTATAATTTTTTTACGTTCACGTTTAATTAAATGTACTTATTTTTATGTCGAAAGAAAATGAACTCGTAAAATTTTGGCAACAATTAAATTGTAGATAATATTTTAATGGCTATTTTAACGCTATTAGGATGTTGTTATTTTCAAATTTTAATTAATTATAAGAAAACTAATCAAAAATTCGAAAATCGGGCTTCGAAGTATTGTGTTGTCACCGGGTTCTGAAAGTTTCAAATGTCTAGCTAGTGGGGAAGATAGTTAAAAATCGATTGCAAGATTTGTACCGGACAAACAAACCTACAAACAAACAAACAACAATAGAAGTTAATAAAAACATAGTAATGTGTATATTTAAATAGTGGTATTGAAATGCGTAAAAGTTGAAAATGACACAGAAGAAAGTTTTGTGATGATCACAGATATCCTCGATTATTAGTGCCATAGGAATATTTCTTTCAATATGCAATTTTGCGTCATTTCCCATTTAATAGACAATATCGTCGGCCATCTCATGAACGACCGGATCTCACTTTTCATAATTTTACAGGAGACGGACTAATATGTTTTGAGTGATTTTTAGAAGAAGGTTTTAGATATAAAAAAATTTAAAAACGAATTTGAAATACACAAACATACACGTTTCAGCTAAGTTTAAATTATTTAAAAAACATATAAAAAGAAACTCTTATTTACACTTAAACTCTTTAAAAACAGTTAAAATACGCAATAATAGACATTTTAAATATGTTAGAGTTTTTGCTTCTTTTACCGGCAGTTATGATAGTCGAATTTTTCTTGAGGGTTTATACAGGAAACTGCAATCATAACAGCTAAATGAATCATCGGCGTTATACCTGCTATGAATAACCGATTTTATTTTAATGTGTTTGAATTTGAGTTTGTAGTTGTTTATTTACCACATATTCTTTTTATCTTTAACACGGCTGTTATTGTATATGTTAACTGTTTCTATTCTTCGACCACATTTCATGAAACCATGGAAGCATCTGCGCAAGTGCTAACTCAACGAGTCCAATGCTAAAATAGGGCTAACAGTCATCTGACTTAGAGAAAATGAGCAATAACACAGAGCGCGGAATTACTGGATGTTTTCCAAATTTCAAACTGTCGGTCAAGCTGGCATCCCTCCAACATTTTGGACGCGTCCTCACTGCTAGTTTTAGGATATGTGGCTACACTGTAAGGTGCTCAAGTGTAAATAAAAGTCTCTTTTTATATGTTTAAAAAGTATTTTTAAACCTATGTCAGGCGCATCCGTAGGACGAACAAAATCGGGCGCCTGAGAGACCAGGTAAATACTTTATTGTTAAAATACTTGCACTACAATCAATAAATTCGTACTTATGAATCAAATTTCCATTTATTACTTTCTATTCACTCCTAATAAGGTCACCATATGGGTGTTTTTGAATTAAAAATCATGTGTAGGATATTTAGAGAATAAAAACCAGAACGGGCCTCTCAGTCAGGGTGCGCCCGACGGAGGGTTAAAAACGGTTTCGTTAGCACTGTTTTATTAGAAAGGTTTTATTTATTCAATTAATTTAGTGCTAATGTAGTAATATATAATGGTTTTGTGAAATATTCTAACAATCCCAAAACACGGTAAATATTTTAAACAATACAATTCCTAAGCTGTAAAAACAAAGCTTTGTGTTTGTGTGGCTTATTCATAATCTAAAATCTAATGTCATGGGCGACTTTTCCCAAAATTTGAATTTTTTAAAATGTGATAATTTGTGAGATGATAGACCAAATAATTTTGCTTTCATTGGTTTACGGCACTTTGACACTCCCATAGAAATAATTAAGCCATTTGATAAATGAAAACGATAATCTCTTTCTAGCGCCATAAGCTTATATTTTTCAATCGGTAAATTTGGTTGTTTCCCATTTTATAAACCATAAGAAATATATTTTGATGGTCTAACAATATGAACTGTTTAGATTTTTATCAGACTTTTTCAAAAACTTTTGAAGAATCTTTATGAATATATAGACTTTTGGCAGTAAATGAAAACCCGTCAAAGATATATTCTTCTTCCATCCGTATTGAACAAATTTTTGCAAGTATATAATCGGTTTTCAGATAATCTCAAAAAGATCACGGATTAGAGGTCTTGGAGAATCTAGAAATCGATATGTCAAGATCTCTTTTTTAGATTACTACATTTTGAAGGGCTTAGTAAACTGTTTGAAGTGCTTAGTAAACTAAAATCGTTTTTAAATCGATTAATCAAAACTGTTTGACTAATATCTCGAATTAGATATTTCCTTTCCTTTCCTTTTCTCTCTCTCTCTTTCTTTTTAAAGATTGATAAAAATATCATTTTTGAAAAAATATAGTTCTTTAATAATTTCCAGTAGCAAATCCCCTAAATTCACGGTTAATAGTTTTCAGTATGATATCGAGTGAAGTTCAGTCAACCAAATATTAACAATTACATGTCAGAGTATATACTTTCACCAATTATTTGCAAGAGAGATTACAAAATAAATTACACACGTATTAAAACTAAAAATTCACCAGGAACACGATTCTTAATTAAAATACATATGTATGCATAATTCATATGCATAGAAAGTATTTTTAAAAGTATCTAGTTGGATTATTGTGCTTGGATGATTGTTTTCTGAAGTTCGTTTTTAAAGCTCTGTGTATTGCAGCTACACTAAATTTTAGTACAATTAGAGGGTAAGTACACCAGGGATTGACACTTTTAGAGCAATCTCTGATGTTTTTAATGTTCTAGTCATCAGAAAATATTTTTAGAAATTTTAAGTTAGTACATATGGTATGAAAGACATTCAGAACCATATCTATGTTAAAATATATACATTTGATAACCTTTTTTTTCTTTTAATGAATTTTTATTTGACACCCGTTCCAGTAATTAACACCGCCAGTTTTTCATTTTATCAGTAATTGGCACCCTATGTTCCAGTGCTTGACACTGCTAGTTATTCATTTTACCAGTTATTAGCACCTTATGCTCCAGTGTTTGACATAAAGTGTTAAAATTCTTATATGCAAAATATATGATTTTCTTATTTTTCTTATTTATTTATTATTTCTCGATAGATGTTAATTACTGGAGCATGCCAATAACTGGAGCACCCACCCTATATAGCGTATAAATATTTTATATTTTTATACAGAGTCATCCAAAGAGCTCAGTATCACAAGCAATTCTTTCAAATAATGTTAGATGTTTGAATGTGAAATTTTTTTTATTGCAATTACAAAAAGGCCAAAAAAATGGCTTTCATGTATATATATTACTCTTGCTGTAAAAGTAGAGTTTTATATAGACGTATTCTAATAATAAATATGTTATACTGATCGATATAGAGATAGCCTTAGTGAAAAATTTCTAAAATTTGTCTTTTAATCTTGAGAAAATTGTGCACAAATTATGCAAAATACTTGTTTTTCTTCTTAATTTTTGTTACTAAATAAATCAAAAAGCAAATTAACTATTAATAATCTTTTTTATACATTATAAATTTGTATCTCATTTCGGATCGCTAAAGAAAGTAATTTGAGACTTCAAACAACAATGCTTAATCCTTTCATTCTCAATTTTTTCCCTCCATAAATCAAATAAATTTTATATTTAATCATAAATTTATTTCAATTTTTACTTTCCGAACACTATAGTGAGGAAAGTATTGTAATCATGTCAAAAATCCGAATTCGAGATTTTGATGTTTCTATACGTTTTGAGGTCCCCTGAGTCCGTTTTCACTATTTTTACGATGATGTATGTATGTGTGTGTGTATGTGTGTATGTGTGTATGTTTGTGAACACGCTAGCGTCTAAAGGCTTTGTTCGATTAACCTGAAAGTTGGTACGTATATTGTAAGTCACCATAGTACGAACCCTATAGATTTTGGTGAATCTAGCACTTATAGTTTTTTTACAGGGACACAAAGAAAAATTCTTTATCATTATGGCCTATGGGACCAAAATCTTAAAAGTGCGATAGCATCTAAACGCCTTATTCAATTGAGCAAAAATTTTATACCCATATTATAGGTCACAGATACTCAATCTGTATAGATTTTGGAGAATCTAGCACTTATAGTTTTTTTACAGGGACACAAAGAAAAATTCTTTATCATTAAGGCCAATGGGGCCAAATTTTTAAAAGTGTGATAGCGTCTAAACGCCTTATTAATCTGAGCAAAAAAATTGTACACATGTTATAGGTCGCATTTGCACCAACTGTATAGATTTTGGTGAATCTAGCACTACAGTTTTTTTACAGGGACACAAAGAAAAATTCTTTATCATTATGGCCTATGAGACCAAATTAGCATCTAAACGCCTTATTCAATTGAGCTGAAAATTTGTATGAATATTATAAATCACTGTTGCACTAACTATAAGCATTTTGGTGAATCTAGCATCTATAGATTTTTACAGGGACAAAACGAAAAATTATTTATCATTATGATCTAAGGGCTCAAAGTTCAGTAGCGTTAAATAAAACCTCGTGTGATATATGGAGAAAAAAACACTCTATTATGGTTTTCTCTCTTTTGTTTGTTTAGCAATTCCTCTTTCTTTATTTTATCTACAAAACTGTTAGTTACTCAGTGTTCGGAAAGTCGAGTGGAGTCACTCCAGATTTTTTTAAATAGGAGTAATAGCAGAATACGAATTAATATAGCTAACAAAGCAACTGAGAGGTGTTTATTTATGTTTAATATAACCCCTGATGCCATTAAAATCCTAACTTTTCAATAAATAAAAATATCAAAATTTTGGAAGAAATACATATTGTAATTAATTAAAATACAAATTATAAACATTAAAAAATAAAATAAAAAATCTGGAGTGACTCCACTCGACTTTCCGATCATTGAGTAATTAAGAGTTTCGTAGATAAAGTAAAGAAAGAGGAGTTGTTAAACAAGCAAAAGAGAGAAAACCATAACAGAGTGTTTGAGTATTTTTCTCTATACATTACACGATGTTTTATTTAACGCTACTGAACTTTGAGCCCATAGATCCTAATGATGAAGAATTTTTCGTTGTGTCCCTGTAAAAACCTATAAATGATAGATTCACCAAAATGCTTATAGTTAGTGCAACAGTGATTTATAATATTAATATAAATTTTCAGCTCAATTGAAAAAGGCGTTTAAGTGCTATCGCACTTTTAAAAATTTGGTCCCATAGGCTCTAATGATAAAGAATTTTTCTTTGTGTCCCTGTAAAAAAACTGTAAGTGCTAGATTCACCAAAATCTATACACTTGGTGCAACTGTGACCTATAACATGTGTACAAATTTTTTGCTCAGATTAATAAGGCGTTTAGACGATATCACACTTTTAAAAATTTGGCACCATAGGCCATAATGATAAAGAATTTTTCTTTGTGTCCCTGTAAAAAAACCTATAAGTGCTAGATTCTCCAAAATCTATACAGATTGAGTATCTGTGACCTATAATATATGTATAAATTGCTTGCTCAATTGAATAAGGCGTTTAGATTCTATCGCACTTTTAAGATTTTGGTCCCATAGGCCATAATGATAAAGAATTTTTCTTTGTGTCCCTGTAAAAAAACTGTAAGTGCTAGATTCACCAAAATCAATAGGGTTCGTACTATGGTGACTTACAATATACGTACCAACTTTCAGCTTATTCGAACAAAGCGTTTAGACGCTAGCGTGTTCACTCACATACATACATCATCGTAAAAATAGTGAAAACGAACTCAGGGGACCTCGAAACGTATAGAAACATCAAAATCTCAAATTCGGATTTTTAACATGATTACAATACTTTCCTCACTATAGTGTTCGGAAAGTAAAAATAATTCAAACAGTTAATTTACTTAAACCTTTATATCCCAAATTACCTTATTTTTGTAAAAAAAAGTTTTAAACTTTTTTATTATATTTCTTTGCTGCATGAGAAACATCTCATATTAAATTTAGCTTAAACTATAGCTTAACTATAGGAAAAGCTTAAACTATAGGGACTTTGAAGTTCCAATAAAATCCCGTAGTAAATTTAGGCAATATTGAGGAGTTTTTTTAATGGGACTTTAAAGTCCTGGTGGGATACAAAGGGTTAGTGTCCACAGAGACTTTTCTCAAAAGCTCTTCCTAAAATTAAAATAATATTTATATTTACCTTCGAAAGAAACTAGTTACAAAAAACAAAATGTTAGATGAACATACTTTTGTTTTTCTCTGAAATACTTTTCTAAGAGTTATAGATAACAGTTTTTATAATACTGAGTGAAGCTGGGTCAACCAAGTATTGACTATTATATTATGGATATTATAAATCAGAGTACATACATGTACAAGTTTACATAGCACAAAAATAATGCGCGAAAAATCAAATACAAGAAAACTTAAGAAATAATAGGAATTACAATTAAAGATTCTAATTGAAAACATTTTTTGTTTAACTTACGTACTTAAGAAGAGTCTCTACATATCGTCGTCGAAAACCAAAGCCAGTGTTATTCTATGGAGAATTTTGCCCCACTATAACTCATTAATTAATGCATATTTTTAAATTCTATTTTCATATTCAAAAAATTTACAACTGTTAAACTGGTTATCGTTTTCTACAAATTAATTATTTAAATTTTAATATTTTATTTTGAAGCTGTAATATGCGAATTTTCACTATGTAAAATTCTGCATTTTTCTGATTCAAACTAAAATACTGAAAATTAAAAAAAATCCATTTTTAGAAAGCGATAACCAGTTTAACAGTTGTGAATTTTCTGAATGCGAAAACGGGATTTAAAAATATGTAGAAGTCAATGAGTTATAACGGAGCAAAATTCCCCATAGAATAACATTGGCTTTGGCTTACGACGACGTTAAGTAGAGATTCCTCTTAATCGATATGCACAGAAGAGGTTCATAAAAATGCTTAATTAATCCTTTATCTATCGTAATATGAAACAGAAAAAAAAATGTATTTGAAACATATTTATTTTTTAGTTAGTTAAAAGTATTTTTAAAAGATACATGCAATAAAAGTTATGCATATCATTTCGTCCTAGCAATTAATAAGGATTTAGTGAGGTGACACTTTAGTGTACCATTGGTACATAGAGGTCGAAAAGGATATTAGGACCTTAAAAATGTGTAAAAAAGTATTTACTTTTCATGTTCCTTGTATTTTTTCTAAGATTAATGGGAGATTCTTGCGGTAATGTGTAAGGTAGACGTAGAGTCGGGTTGAGGAGATAAAAGTCGCCGAAGGAAATCAGTATTGAAGGTGATAAGCGTTGAGTTCGGATTAAAATGTTGGTTGAGGATGGGTAAGTCTCCCTGGATCCAGCATAGTTTGGCGACGTTAAAGGTGAAGTTACTAGATTGAAGGTGTCGAGTAGAGGTGATTTTAGGTAGACATTGAGTGTCTAGCGTAGTTATTAGGATCTACGTAGATTGGGAAAGATAATTGAATATGATTAGTTTAAAGAAGTGGCTAGGTGAAATGAAGCGAAAGGGTATGTCTATTCTGAAGGAGTTTAAATAGTGTGGTATTTGCGTCGTGAAGTGTGGTTATGGAATAGCTGATATTATGGATAGTGGTGTATGGAGTAGTGGATATTAAGCGATAAGTTAGTAGAGAGTGCATTATACTTGTTAATACTGAGGAGTTCGATCAAATGTTGTTCAACCGTGACGACAGAAGTTTAGAAGGCTAGTTTTGGATGAAGATTAAGTCGTAGCGTAAATCAACGATCTGGAAGTTGTTCGACGCTATCAGCGCTCTTCGAAAGCCGAAAGTTTCCGATAAGCTATCGGATGTAATTTGATAACGCTTTAAATGTGTGAGCACTATTTATTTATAATAGTTTTAATTTATCTAAGTTAAGAAATTCTGTGAGTTTCTTTAAACCCCTCCACGTCCTTTTATTCTGCTAAAATAAACCTTGATGGTTTTATATTTAAAGTTTCCTAATTGTCTCTTAAGCTAAACATTTCTTACAATGAATTCTAATGAAAGCGGTGCACAAACCTTACAAATATAGGGATTAATCATAACACACGTAAAGATTGGAAAAAATATGAAGCAAAAACAGCGAGAATGTTCTACGGCCACATGTAGAGTCCAGCGCTGTGTAGTGAGATCAAAATGAGGTATATAGGGTAAGTGCACCAGTGATTGACACCTTTAGAGTAATCTCTGATGTTTTTAATGTTCTAGTCATCAGAAAATATTTTTAGAAATATTAAGTTAGTGCATATGGCATGAAAGACATTCAGAACCACATATATGTTAAAATATATACGTTTGATAACAATTATTTTTTTTAATGAATTTTTATTTGACACCCACTCAATGTTCCAGTAATTGACAAGGCCAGTTTATCATTTTATCAGTAATTGGCCCCCTATGTTCGAGTGTCTGACACTGCTAGTTATTCATTTTATCAGTTATTAGCACCCTATGCTCCAGTGTTTGACATAAAATGTTAAAATTCTTATATGTCAAATACAGGATTTTATTATTTTTCTTATTTATTAATTATTTCGGGATAGATGTTAATTACTGGAGCATGCCAATCCCTGGAGCATCTACCCTACATTCTATTTTTGTATATATCTTTCACATTTCATACCTAAATTCGATTCGATTTTATATGCTTTTTAAACTAATGGTACGTTAAAGTGCCATCTGCAGGTAAAGGGTTAAATACTTACGCATCAATATACAGATCAGATCAGTGAAATTTCCTTAAACCTTTTTTATCAAGCTTGCCAAAATGTTGCATAATCCACGTAAAACACATAATTTCCCCTCCTTTTTACTTTCCGAACACTATAGTGAGGAAATTATTGTAATCATGACAAAAATCCGAATTTGAGATTTTGTTGTTTCTATACGTTTCGAGGTCCCCTGAGTCCGCTTTCACTATTTTTACGATGATGTATGTATGTATGTATGTGTGTGTGTATGTGTGTGAGTGAGCACGCTAGCGTCTAAACGCTTTGTTCGAATGAGCTGAAAGTTGGTACGTATATTGTAAGTCACTATAGTACGGACCCCATTGATTTTGGTGAATTTAGCACTTATAGTTTTTTTACAGGAACACCAGGAAAAATTCTTTATCATTATGTCCTATGGGGCCAAATTTTTAAAAGTGCGATAGCGTCTAAACGCTTTATTAATCTGAGCAAAAAATTTGTACACACGTTACAGGTTACAGTTGCATGAACTGTATTGATTTTGGTGAATTTAGCACTTACAGTTTTTTTACAGGGGCACAAAGAAAAATTCTGTATCATTAGGGCCTATGGGACCAAATTTTTAAAAGTGCGATAGCACTTAAACGCCTTATTCAATTGAGCTGAAAATTTATATGAATATTATAAATCACTGTTGCACTAACTATAAGCATTTTGGTGAATCTATTATTTATAGGTTTTTACAGGGACAAAACGAGAAATTCTTCATCTTTATGATCTATGGGCTCAAAGTTCAGTAGCGTTAAATAAAACATCGTGTAATATATGGAGAAAAATACTCAAACACTCTATTATGGTTTTCTCTCTTTTGTTTGTTTAGCAACTCCTCTTTCTTTACTTTATCTACAAAACTGTTAATTACTCAATGATCGGAAAGTCGAGTGGAGTCACTCCAGATTTTTTTTATGATAATAATAATAATAATAATAAAAACTATTAATAATCTTTTTGCACTTTACAAATTTGTATCTTATTTCTTGATCGTTAGAGAAAGTGATTTGAGAATTCAAACAACGAGGCTTAATGTCCACAGAGACTTTTCTTAAAAGCTCTTCCTAAAATTAAAATAATATTTATATTTACCTCCGAGAGAAGCTAATTACAAAAATGTTAAGCAAAAAAAGTTAGTCAAAGAAATGCTCTTGTTTTTCCTTCAAATATTTTCATAATAGTAAGATGTAACAGTTCTTAGCGATAAAATAACTTAGGAAATTGGAAACACGGATATTCCAGAGGGGATTTTTTTCTTCTTATTTTAGGGAAATTCTCTTATGAGATTTTTGTAAGAAGTCTTGAATAATGACAAAGTAAATCGCAAAAGAAAATCAAGTAATTGTAAATACGTAGATTTATTCAGAATTTTATTTATGTTTTTATTTAAGAAAATCATTAAAAATAATTAGCATATGTGTTTTTTTAAGAGTATATCAGACAATGACAAGCAATTCATAGTTTTGTAGTTTGTTGTTAACGTGGTTTGATTTAAAAAAAAAAAATCTTATTTTTATTTATTTATTTATTTATTTTTTTGTATATATATATAGAAATGAAATTTTTGGAAATATGTTAAGGCATCCTTCTGTTTACGAAAATATTTCTATAGTTTGAGAAGTTTTCTTTATCAAAATTTTAAATATTTGAATGTAATTAATATTACTGAAAGATATATATATGGAAAATTTCGATATTTCATTTAATCCTTTTTTAAAATATAGGTGAATGCAGATATTAAAATTTGTTACAGTGTAGAGTGGAAGGGGGGGGGGGGAGGGTTAACGCCGCACTTTTAAATATGTTACAGAAATTCGGGTTCATAAATTATAGATAATAATAAATATTTATAAAAAATTTTTGCTTTGCTGTAGTGTTTGTAGTTATTATAACATCTTTGGTATTTCAGGATATCTGTGTGCTTAAAAAAATATGTATTAGTTAAAACTCATTAAAATGGCTTTAAAAATGCATATATTTTGAACAGTTGCATTTCTAGTTTCTTTTCTTTTTTTTACCAGTTAATAATTAAAATAGTACAATATTATGCTATATATTTTGATCAAAAGTTTGTATTAAAAAAATATGAGTAAACAAAAACTAGAAGCCTATAAACAATGATTAATTTATATATATATATATATATATATATATATATATATATATATATATATATATATATGAAGATTGTTATTGAACAGAGCAATATTTTTATAACCTATTTGGTATTTGAATATCAGCAAATGTGGAATATTTATTAAGAATTATTACAGAAGTATATATTTTTTAATTTTTGGGATTTGAGATTCTTTATAATTAGCATTTACGATAGAAATACGAAATAGAGTTTTTTTAGTAAAAGCAACCCTAATATAAGTATGTTTATTATTGAACTCAACAATATTTTTATAACAACGCTGATGTTTCCATATCCGTAAACGTAAAATGTGTGTTAAAAATAATTGGAAGAAATGATTAAAATTTCTAATTGTTGCAATCACAGATAATTTATAATAACTATTTATTATAAAGATAAGTTTGCTCATAAAAAGCAATAAATTCTTTTAAAAAAAAATGTTTGTTATTAACTCATCAATACTTTTGTAATATAGTTGATATTTCAATATCATCAAATAAGAAACATTCGCAATGAATAATTTCAATGGTGCCTAATTTCTAATTATTACAGTAACGAATTCTTTATAATAATTATTTATGACAGATATAAGGGATAAAATTTTCTAATGAAAAATAAATAACCTTTATATATATTTTAAATATGTTTGTTATTAAACTCAGTAATAATTCTATAAAAATGCTTTCTATATCAGCAAACGTAAAGCGTTTGCTGTAAAGGACTTCAAGGCTATATAATTCCTTATAATTTTTAACAGTTAGTCTTTATAATAATTATTTTTGAATGCAATTAGATATAATACTTTGCTTGCAAATTCATTATGCAATAAATACACATAAAATATTTTTTCTAGAATAAAGTACGCTATTTTGTAAACATCTAATTAAATTTTATGAAGAAATAAAATCTCAAAAATAGTTCTTGCTAAGTGCTTGAAATTTAATCTTAAACTTTGCAGTTTTTCTATCTTAAATCGGTTGCCAAAACATCGCTTGAGGTTAAATGTCTCACCCACATGGCAAACGCATCCATTATTTTCTAATTAACCTCTAATGGAGTCAAACGCTTGTCAACTCCTAATGGATCTCTTGCTTTTTTTTAAGAGTTTTTTTTTGTCTTTTTTTTTTTCTAATTTTTTAAACACAGCTTTAGTTTTTAACATCTTACTTCTTGTGAAGACAGTACTTGAGGCATAGTATAAATATTTCATCAATTTAATCTTGAAAGAATTATTTTTGAATGGTAGATTCATTTCATGTGACAAACCGAGTAAATAATAGTTTTAGTTTTTTCCCCTATTAGTTTTAGCCACAAAACATTATTTTTTACAGTTTAAAATGCCTATGAATTAATTATGATTTTTTTTTTTTTTTTTTTTTTTTTAGCTTGCAATATTTACTTACAAAAATAATAAAAAAGAAAGAAAGACAGAAAGAAAGAAAAAACTTAACAAATTTAAATTAGAAAATATGATATATTTATTATTATTATTATTATTATTATTATTATTATTGACATCCCCACACTCATTACGTAAGAACCTAAATTTCATATTTAAATAGAAATCGAATTTGAATAACGTTTACCTATTTCAAATGTAAACTTCTTTGTTTCTTTTCTATTATTTCAACTTTATTTTGTATTCAACACAAAAAAGTATTGGATTCTTAAAAATGTTTTACTTCAGATTTTCGACGGATTTACACGTTTTGAGAGTTCCAGAATGACTATTTTTAGAAAACGTCTGTCTGTATTTGAGTTACCAGAATTTTGTAGGCACTATATAAAACGAACTAACTTCAACATAGCCTTATATTTAGTTGGGCCTTGACTAAAGTTAGTGCTGATTATATTTAGCGCTGATATATCACTCAACAGGTGGCGCTGTCATTTTATTTATTCATAATTCTTAATATGTTAAAATTAAAAAGAAAGTGGAAAAATAAAATGAATGAATGAATAAATTAATAAGAAATGGGAAATTACCACAAAATAAAATGACAAGAGTAAAACACATGGAACATCGATAGACAGCGTTTAGAAAGTTAAGTGGATAATTGAAAACATATAAAGAAATTTTTTAATAAAAAATATAACATTAACGAAATATCAGTTCATGATAAAATTTAAAGACATTAGCTTATACAGAGGCTGTTTACACATTTTTTAGACGATTATATTTCGCCGTAAGAAAAAATCGTCTGCATAGAAAATTTTATTTTCACAGCAGACTTTTGGAAGTTTTATTTATAGTCTGATAGTTAGAATTTTTGTTTACATGCCAAAATGGCGCTTTTAAAAAGGCATTGGATGGAAGGATACGTTTCTGCTTTTTCCGAAGAGGGTTATAGTCTTATTCAGTAATTGAGAAACGCTGTAAAAGCCATGGTTTTTCGATATCTAAAGCCACGATAGAAGATATAAATAAGAAAGGAAAAAATCGTCATAGTCTGACATCTGAAGGGAAAATTCTTCCAAATGCTTATCCAAAGAAAAAACGCAGTTCTTCTAATATTGTAAAGGTGAAATTTTTAGTACTGAAAGAAAATCCTCCAACTCAAAGGTATGTTGCAAAAACATTAAGCTGCTCGATTTCAACTGTAAATAAAATTGTTAACTCTGATATGAATCTTAAAAAGGCCAAAAAAATATAGTGTTCATCGTCTTTCTTGGCGTCATATCTATGAACGTAGAACGCGCTACAGATCTCTTTATGAAAAACATTTACCAGGAGAAAAATGTCGTAACAATAGATGAAGCTTGGGTCTATTTAAGTGATTAAAAAAAAAGATCAATTTATTATCATAAAAGAGGAGAAAAAATTTTTTGCTACAGGGTTCAAAGAATAAAAAAAAAATGTTTTTCTAATGGATTTATGATTGTCGCTATTTTTTCAAACAAAGGCAAGATAAAAGTTAAAAAAAGTTGACGAAAATGTCAAAATAAACTTTAAATACTATCAAGAACATGTTTTAACTCCAATTTTTAAATATGAAATTCCAGTTCTTTATCCACAAAGCCATTAATCCGTTGAACTGCATCAAGCCAAAGCAAGCAGCCACACAATCCACAATTGCTTTTCTAGAAAAAATGGAACAAGAAACAGGAATTAAAACTATATCCTTCCCTGATATTCCTGCTATATCTCCTGGATATATCACGATGGATTTTTGTGCTTTTGGACTCTTAAAATCTGCATTGTCCAAACGCCGACCTACAGCGCTTTGTGGACTTTGGAAAACCGTTCAAGAGGAGTGGAACAAAATACCTCTTCCGATATTACAAAAAGCATTATTATCATGGAAATTACGATGTAGAATGATAGTTAAGAACAAGGTCTATTAAATTGAACATTTTAAACACAAAATATGGGTGTAATTTTTTCAGTACACTCCATCAAAATCGTCTAAAAAATGTGCGAACACCTCTGTAATATCACATTAAAATATATTTAAACTACGTTTTAACCGTAAATTTAACAGACAAAAATAAAATAAATAAATAAATAAATAAAATAAATAAATAAATTGAAACTAAAGGTACATATATATTTTTATAAAATGTGTATAATCTTAAATATTTTTTAACTGTATTAAATGCAAAATTTTTGACAATGATAAAAAATTTTAACCTTTGTTACAACAGAATTGCAGCATTTTCTTTTACCAAAGTAATTATTTTATTATGCAAAAGTTTTTACAAAGTTTTTAAAAAATAATTTTTCAGGACCAAAATTTCACAAAATTTTTAGCACATGCAAGCATAAAAAAGTTTAATGTTTCATCGTTTTAATTTATAGATTAAGCGTAGTTTAATCAAATGTACTTTCTTTACCACACTGCAAATAAAACAGTCTTAAAGTAAGACAAAAAAAAAAAAAAAAAAAAGTTTCGAAAAGCATTTAAGATACGCAAAGATCTTAATTTAGAGCTTAGACATAACAGATATCTTAATTTAAAACAGTTTTTGTATCTTAATAAACTGGTGGCGCAAATGAATTAACATAAAATGTTTTAACATAGTGATATGTCTTAAAAAAGACATTCAACACGAAGGTCTTAATTTTTAAATGTTTAAAAATGAAACATTTAGCATTGCATCTTTAGCGAGTCGAGAGAAGAGTAGTGGCGCCATCTATTGAAAATTATAGTAAGGTAAGGTTTTAATAAAATAATAACACTGATAATAATAATTTCATTTAATTATAAGAATTTTTAACTTAATAGCGGGCGAAAATATTTTCTAAAATTGAAAATATTTTAATAATGTAATTTAATATTTTAATAAAATATTTTAATAATATTATAATAATTTTATAATGAAAATATTTTAATTTAAATCTGTTTTATTAAAAAAAAAAAAAAAAAAAAAAAAAAAAAAACTGAAAAATTTCAGTAAGTGATTTCATTTGAGATTTTTCTGAAAATCATGTTAGCCAAACATCGGGGACTGGAATTTTCCTTAGATAAATAATGAACGAGATGAGGCGTGTCAATTCTCAAATGCTTACAATCCCTGATTAGCGAATTGCCAGCGCTTGCACGTAAGCTCCTAACTTTCTTGAAGTAGGGTACTCATCTTTAGTGCATTTATCGCTGTTTGTTGTGGGGGTTGCCTTACTGATTGATTAACAGAGACACGAAACGATTCAAAAATCTTGCCAACAAGTCGCCCAACCAATCAGATTGTAGCATTGTTACAACACAACCACAATACCCGGCATTCCTTAATTTAACAAACCGGAACCAAAAGACATACGCTATATCTTGTTCATTATTTATCTAAAGAATTTTCACATAATTGTTATGCAATTTTCAAAAATTTTAAACCTCTAGATATGAAATTTAAGATGTTAATATATTAGGTCGTTGCAAAAGTTCGTGCGGACGCGGATAATTTTATTGCCTCCAAAGACGAGAGCTTCTATCGCCGTGGTATACATTTGTTACCCGAAAAATGGGCGAAGGTTGTACAAAATAATGGAGAGTATTTTGATTAAAAATTGTCATTTGATTTGATGTATTTTTATGAAATGAAGCAATAAAAAACTGCACGAACTTTAGCAACGACCTAATACATTAATTTTCAAATACCATATTATCAGTAGTTTTACTGGAAAATATACGGATTAAGGGAACTTCGTACTGAAGATTTTACATAAAAGCTTATATTTCCATTTAATATTTAGAAATTGTTGTCTGTTATGTTTATTCAATAAAATATGTATCAAGGCAACGATTTTTGGGGGATTTTTTAAATATATTTTTTACATATTTGAAATCTTTAAACTGCGTTTTCTCAGTTTGCATTTTCTTATGAATTCATAATCTTCGAAATGCTTAAACTTCCCCAGATATTTAAGGAAAGACTTAATAATTTTTTGTGATCTTTAATAGATCCTGTTTAAAAGACTTGGGATTGATTTTACAATATCTTAAAAAAAAAAATAAATAAATAAATAAATAAAAACATTAAAAATAAAAATGTAACAAAAATCATGTTTCCCCCCCCCCTTTTCTTTTCTTCAAATTTTTTATGTATGCATGCATTTAAAAAAAAATTTTTTTTCATAAAAAACTAATAAATAAACTTCAAAATCCATCACCAATTTTTTTAACTAGGCTCTTTTAAACATCCAAAAAATTATTAAGTTTCTCAATAAGAAGTTTTCAACTATAGAAGCTTTAGCATTCTGAAAGTCATAAATTCATGAAAAAATGTAATCTGAGAAAACACAATTTAAAGATTCTAAATCTGTAAAAAAGACATCAAAAAACCATAAGAATTATTGCCTAAATATTAATTTTAATGAACAAATCTAATGTAGTTCAATTTATATATATTAATCGGAAATATAAGCTGTTATATGAAACCTTCAGTAGTGCCAATTCTCTTTAAAACATAAAACTGCAATATTATATTATCAAACTTTGCCGTTTTCTGTAGTGGCATGATTGATAAAACCATGATTTCGTCAGCAGCTTTCCGATGACAAGTCCTACGGGCTAGGACCCCTTAGAACGACCTCCGCTGTACGCATTCCTCCTCAGACTAGGACCCTAGTGCAGTCAGTTAGCCTTACTCCCAAACACCAACAACAACACCGATTCCAAATCCGGCATGGGTTCAATTCCAGCTCAGAGTAATGGAACTTTTCCTTTAAAAATTATTGATATTTTATTTATGCTCCAGAAAATTTTAAAATATATTTTTAACAGTAAAACAGAATCGCATGCCACCTTTATTCAGTTATTAAAAAGCCCTAAAAATAGCGGTGTTTTTAAGCATAACATGGCGGTGTTTGTAAGCTTAAAAAAGATGGCAGCGTTTTAAGACGTTTGCAATGTCTTAATTTCAGATGCAAAACTGTGTTTTAAAAAGTAAAACTTTTTTTTTTTTTCACTTAAAATGTGATCATCCGTATATAAGACACTTTTTAACACTTTCCAACAAGGTTGAAAAGTGTTAATGACTTCGGTTTGTCTGTCTGTCTGTCCGCGCTCTAACTCCCGTAAATATTTATGGAATTTCCTGAAACTGATATATGTTATTCAAGTTCACAATAGGATGTTCCGTATTGAAAATGGAGTGTGTACCTCTACTGGTTTATGTACAGGGACACCCAAAATATTCCAAAGCATTGCATTCTATGAGAGGTATTTCTATAAACGAAATTTTAATAACTTTACTTTGCACAAAGCTTAATGAAATTGAAATATGTAATTCATATGCACAAAAGATTGCTTTCTATAGAATATAGTATGATTAGCATTAAATTTACAGGGCCACACAAAAATAATCAGTTACTTTAAGAAATATTAATAAAAGTTTGCTGGAATTGCACTTTCGTTTATATTAAGTATTTTTAACACTTTCTAACAATTTTTAAGTGTGAATATGATTTCAGTTTGTGTGTGTGTGTGTGTGTGTGTGTGTGTGTGTGTTCGTCTGCCCGTCTGTCTGTTTGTCTGTCCACGGTCTAACTCCCTTAAATACTTATAGAATATTTCGAAACTGATATATGTTATTCAAGTTCACTATCGGATGTTCCCTATTGAAAATGGAGTGAATATCTCTGCCGGTTTGTGTACAGGGATACCCGAAAGTTTTTTCAAGAGTATTGTGTTCTGAGAAAGGTATTTCTATAAACCATATTTTAAAACCTTTACTGTAGACAAAACTTAATAAAATTGAAATATGTCATTCCAGATCACTATCGAATCTTTCTTATGTAAAATGGCGTAAATACCAGCACTGGTTTGTGTACAAGGACTCTCGAAAGTATTCCAAAGCATTGCGTTCTATGTGAAGTATTTCTGTAAACCAAATTTTAATAACTTTACTTTTCACAAAGCTTAATGAAATTGAAATATGCTATTCATATGCACAAAAGAATGCTTTCTATAGAATATTGTATGATGAGCATTAGATTTAGAGACACAAAAATATTTAGTTTCTTTAAGAGATGTGAATAAAAAATTGCTGAATTGCACTTTCGTTTAGATTAAGCGTTTTTACCGCTTTCAAACAATTTTTTAGTGTGAAAATGATTTCAATTTGTGCATTTGTCTGTCCGATTGTTTATCTTTCTATCTGTCTTTCACCCGCCCCAGCGTCCGTTAATATTTTCAGAATTTTTAAAAAATGTTATGTATTAGTCAAGTTCACTATGGTATGTTTCCTATTTAAAATGGCATTAATATGTACTGTACAACTAGTTTATGTACAGGGACAACCAAAACAAAATTCCAATACATTGCGTTTTAAGTGATACATTTTTAAAAATCACATTTAAATATCTTTCTACTGTAAAAAAAAAAAAAAAAAAAAAAAAAAAAATGTATTGTTAATATTGTAACATAATATTTTGTAATATGATTAACCTTCAGATTTCCAGGGCTACATCCAGATTCATTCAGGGCTGCAATTATAATCTAACGGCTGCATTTTCTTTTGTGTTAATATGCCTTTTTAACACTTTCCAACAATGTCTAAGAGTGATTTTAAATTCAATTAGTCTATCTGTATACTTTTCAGTACTTCTGTCTGTCTGTTGTGTGATAACGTAGACAAAGAATATTGAAAGATATATCATACAACAAAGACGTACAGTTGGAAAATGTTAAAAATCAATGCGTACTGCATGCTTTTTCGTTCTTGTTAAAACTGAATTTAAGACGTTTACGTTTACAGATATTGCTTATGAAGCATTTATGAAATAAAAATCAGCTATGCTAAAATGTGAGATTCGTAGGTCAAATTTCAAATATATATATATTTTTTTTGAATTTTGTATTATGTTACAATTTTATTTATTTCCTTTTTGAAACAGTAATAATAAAAATAGAGTTTTATAAAAAAAAAACTTATTTTGTATTTTTTTTAATACATAGAAAATATTTAAAAATGTGGTATTTATACTATTTCAAGTTTTAAACTGCCATTAGGTTTTTTTCACATTTTGCTAAAGGGTATGGTATTTTTCTAAAATATGTAAGAATTTTGGTAAAGAGTAAAAACCGGATAATTTCATAAAATATCTCTATATAATAAACTTTAATTTTTATTTAAATATTCACCGAAAAAAAAAAAAAAAAAAAAAAAAAAAAACTACAAAAATACAAAATATTGAAAACATCGTTAATCATTATTTATTTAGTATGTTTGGATTCAATTTCGATTTTTAATGATTGAATTTAAATGCAAAAATATTTACAAATTTGTCAGAATTCAAAATTTCCTTATTAGAAGCGTTCTCATCACAGTTATTACACAATGACTAACATAATTCTACGCTTTACTTTCTTTTTAAATCACTTTTTCATTTTGCATATAAGATATACCCTTGTGCACTTTAGTTAAAATGTTAAAGAAACTTTTTTGCAAGATTAAACCCTGTACTATTTGCTAAATTACATATGTTTAATAAATTAAAAAAAAGAAAATTAAAAGTTAAAATTTTGGACCATTTATTCTGAACATTTCGAATACAAGATTAAACAATTTAGTAAGCAGCTAATGCGTAAGAAAACAAATGTTTAAAAAAAATAAAAATAAAAAAATAAATAAAATAAAATAAAATGTTTCAAAAATGATTACAAATATTAGCATTTTTTAATGGTCGTAAATAATTAGAGAAATCCAGCATATGTAAATTAAACTTAAAATTATGGTATTATAATTACTAACAACTTTTTTTCTTTTTATACATTTTCCTGTTTAGCGTTTTGTGAAAATGAAATTTACAAACAATTAGTTTTCACTCGAAAGTTATAATTAGATTTTTTTAGATAGAGTTAAAACATCCCCCATGAAACAAAATTTCGATTAAGGATAATCCAGAATTTATCGTATTCTCAAATAATTATGTTTAGAAAATTATTTTCCAAATTTAATTAAAATATTTTCATTACATTTTAAACAGCAAAACGAACCAATGAACGCTACTTTGAATATAATCATAGATTGAAAAAAATAAGAAATAAAATAAAAATAAATAAATATAGGGATATGATTGAAAATTTTAGACTTCTGCAAAGCATTATAAAGTTTGTGTAAGTTTTCGAATTAGAATAACAGAGAAAATTGCGAAAGTAACAATATGTATCGATATTTTAATTTTATTTTATAAAAAATATATTTCAGTTATTATAATTGTATAGTTTAGAAACAACTAAATTTTCTACAAGCAGAATTAAAATAATTTTCAACTAATTTTAAAATATTCATTGTTATAATTTCATGTTTGATTAGACTTTTCAAAGAATTTCGGTTTTGTATTAATTATATATATATATATATATATATATATAAATACCTCCAGAAATAATTTGAATTTTTCATGCACGCTCTAGAGATATTTTATTTTAGAAAATTTCAGTTGAACATTTGCATGTTTAATTTAGAAAGAAAAAAAAAGATGCTTTTCTCTCTGTGTAGAACAAATTATTTGTTTTATTAAATATTTTGTAAATTCTAATGAGGGTTACTTTAAAAGAAAAATATTAATGATATTTCTCTCTTTCTTTTTAGCAGAAATGTATAATTATAGCAGATATTTATAATTATTTTAAATGTATAATATATTGGTTAGATAAAATAGCTCAAATTATTACTCAGTTTGAATTTGTTTCTTACACGTAAAAGTATAATTCTTGATGTTTATATACATCTTCTCTCTCACATACAATTTTTACAGGAACGCATTATAAACGTAAATAACATGAGTAAGATAACTGGATAAAAATCATCTGAATATGTAATTTAAATGCGCACAAACACATACAATGAAAACTTATAGAAAATTGCAAAGTATGAACAGATGGAAATGATCAAAATAAGACAAAATCTTAAAATAATGAATCTTACGATATTTGTAACTTCATCTGGGGTATTACACGAACAGAAGGAGCAAAATTTTGTAATGTTAATACATAATGCTATTGCATCTTAACTTTTAATGCCCGAACCCAAAAAACAAAAGTAAAAAGATGTGAAAGTATGGAAAGAGATTAAAAAACAATGCAAGACTAACTTACCAGCTACATGTATAGAACAAGCGATACAGTGTTCCCAGATAGGAATTTCAAAATTTCCCCAGATCACAGTTAATTTTACTCCTAAAAATCAATATTTAAAAAAAATTTCCCCAAATGTAATTTAACTACTTCTTTTTTTTTTTTTTTTCATACAATGTACAGTGATTTAGGGTTAGCGCACGTGATGTAAATGAACTCATTTACTAAATACAATACGGAAACTGATGATATTTACAATACACTATTTGCTTTTTCACATTCTTCTATATATATAAGAAAAAAGTATAGGATTTCTGAACTTTTTCGACTTTTAATTTTCAATGAATTAAGACGTTTTCAGATGTCCTGACTACGATTCAACCATTTTTAGAAAATGTCCGCCTGTGTGTATATGTGTGACCAGATTGAATGATAGACCAGATTGTTTCTGCCTAATGGTTGTCTGAGTGAGTAATGTCGACCGGTTGTCGGCCTGGATAGCTCAATTGGTAGAGCCTTGACATTGTAAGTCAAAGATCCGGGGTTCGACTCCCGGTCCAGGCATTATTTTCACTCAGTCGAAAAAATAAAATTTCAATAAACATGATTTTTTTCCACAGTTGATTGTGTGATTTTATTAAAAATTGTATATGTGTATAATGGTGTGATTAGTTACTTTAGCTTTTCTCACCATTATTTTTAAATTTAATCTCTCTATCCTTTACATACATAGATTTTCCTCATATTACTAAGTTGCTTTAATCAATTCTAATGGCTCTTTCTTTTTTTTCTTTTCTTAAAGTTGATGCTTTCTTTAAACAAAAACTATTTACACTTTATGAATGATATAAACTATCAATTTGCTTCTAAATTAGTAAATTGAACTCTGCCTGGATTTTTTTTTTTTTTAATCTTTACAAATAATAATTTTAATTTCAAATAAAATTTATCAAATTACTAAATATTAAGAATCAACAGATTACAACTTTTTTTTTTTTTTTTTTGTATCTAAAAGATTACAAAATTAAATAAAGAAATAAACAAAAAAAAAAACTCGAGTATAAATTTAATTCTAACTTATTATTTTTACAAGTAATTTAATATATCTATGTTTTCTGATGTAAGGCCAAAAGGTTACAGTACAGGGTTTGCCCTGGTTTTCTACTAAATTACCAGAACAATTTTAATAATACAGATCTGCCTCCAAGCAGGTTCATATCCCAAAGATTTAATAAAGAAAGCATCAGAATTTATTAGACTTTTGTACGTATAGTGTAATAAAGAAAATTCGAACTCTTTATCCCTCAGATTGAATATTCAAAAAATCAATGAATAATTTTCTTTAATAATAACTAAAATAAAACCGCGTTGTGTAATTGCAATTTTAGACCCAGGTAAAAACACCAGTGATAGCAATGTCCAATTGTTATCTATCTTGAAGGAAACAGAACATGTATGTAAAAATTCAATCCTTTAATCTATTTAAGTATTTAAATTATCAACAGGAATCGGGTAGTACTTAAATCAAATAAAAATAAAAATAAAAATAAATATAAATTTTATTTCTTCTTAACTCCTGGACCTGAAAAGAAAAATGTTACTTCAGTCTTCCTCTGGAATTGCTAACAACAAAAACATTACCTTTACTTTGTGAACACCACCAATTCTCTTAGTCTAAATTGTTAACTTGACACCCCCTTTTTTTTTTTGTTTAATAATAAAATTAGCAGTCAAAACACAATTCCAGATCAGAGGACTGAACTAACTCACTACCCAGATTCCTGATCATATTTGTGTTCGATACACCTGTATTTTTACTTGGTAAAAATTTTTTTAACCGACTTCAAAAAAGAAGGAAGGTTCTCAATTCAAACCGTATGTTTTTTTTATGTTTGTTAGCTCATAACTCCTGAACGGATGCTCCGATTTTGATAATTTTTGTTTTGTTGAAAAGGTCTTGGTCTGCAATAGGTCCCATTGTAATATCTTTACGATCTAAAGAAAATACAGGGTGCAGCAAAAAATCAGTCCCAACTCTTTTAACTGCAAAATGGCAGCAGCTATAATGATAAAAATGGTATGCCAGTATAGAAAAGTGGCCAAGCAACCCAAGGTTTAACCGCTTGCAGAGCCACCTGGTGGAAAATAGCGGAATTAGTTTTCCTATCTCGAAAACGGTTCTAAAGAAAAAAGTGAATTACAAAGTTGAAAAGTATCATCGATTTAGTACAAAAAGATAGTTTAGACATTCATGCTAGCTTTCCTATCTCGGAAACGGTTCAAGACAGGGGTAAAAGTGAATTATAAAATTGCAGAGCATCATCGATTTAGTACGAAAAGATAGTTTAGACATTGATGCTAAAAATACAATGCTAAAAACGTGCATTTGTTTGTTCGCAATTTCTTACACTATGCACACTTGAGCTACATTGCACACGTTGTAGCGTAGCTGGTGAGACATGCGCTATATAGTTCAAAATACGGTTACTTGATACTTTTTGTTTTGTTGTAAAGATCTTCGCCTGAAGTAGATCCCATTGTAATATCTTTGCAATCTAAAGAAAATAAAACGCTATCTGGAGAAAAAAAACGGAATTAGCGCTCCTATGTCAAAAACGGTTCAAGATGGGAGAAAAGTTAATTACAAAGTTGTAGAGAATCATCGACTTACTACAAAAGACAGTATTTACACATTATTGCTAAAAATAGAACGCTTAAAACGTGCAGTTTGTTCGCAATTTCCTACACTATGCACACTTGAACTACGTTGCACACTTTGCAGCGTAGCGGATGACACGTATACTCTGTGGTTCAAAGTACTGTTACTGTAAGCGGTCACATGCTGGTGGAAAACAGTGGAGTTAGCGTTCCTATCTCGGAAACGGTTCAAGATAGGGGAAGAAAGTGAATAAAAAAATTGCAGAGCATCATCGATTTAGTACGAAAAGATAACTTAGGCATTAATGCTAAAAACAGAACGCTTAAAACGTGCATTTGTTTGTTCACAATTTCCTATTTTGTGTACACTTGAACGACATTGCATACGTTGTAGGGTAGCGGGTGACATTTATGCTATGTAAAATTCAAAGTATAGTTATTGTAAGCGGTCACATCGATTAACGCATAGACGTTTTAAACTGACTTCATAAAGGAACAAGTTCTCAATACAAACCATGTTTCTCATTGTTGTTGTTGAAATTTGTTAGCTTTTAACTTCGTAAGAGATGATTTAATTTTAATACTTTTTTTTGTTGTATTGATCTTAGCCTGAAGTAGGTTTCATTATGATTTCTTTAAGATATAAACAAATTACAGGATACTCACAAAAGTCTGTTCTCACTCTAACTGCTGAACGCATGCAGCTACACTGGTAAAAGCAGTATGTAAGTATCGATGTTGAAACTTCTGTCCGTCAGGTGCAATGCATATTTTGTCCTTTGTTTGAACTTTACGCTGCGAAATTTCCAGCGCAGCGGGTGACACGTATTCACTGTAAAGTTCAATATATATGCCTAACAGAATTTTTGGTTACGAATACAGCGTATCCGTTCTTTGCATTTCTAAAGACTTTTTAACTTAACGTATGTTCATTCAACAGTCAGTTTTTTGCTCATATCCGATAAAGGCAAGAAAAGTGACACAAAAATGCAGCATTTGAGAAAAATCAACTTAAAAATAACTTGACTAGAATAAAACTGGCACAACTCTCAACTGTCATGCCTCTCGAGTGGATAACTTTATAGATGAAGATCTAACTTTTTTGTTCACATTGGGTGCATTTTATGTATTTTTCAGTGACATAAACCATTTGTTGAGTTATATCACTTTTCTTGAAAGTTGTGATTTGTGAAGCTGCCGTCGAATGTTTTTTGATGTTCTGCTATATGAATAAGTTTTCACTGAAAAGAGAAAAATAAAATCTTTTTGTAAAAAAAATAGAACCGACTCCAAAAAGCAACTATTATTCAAACAACTAAAAAAAAAGGGGGGGGGGGTATGAAATGAAACAGTAAATTGCGCCGAAAAGTATAAAATAATTTCCTTCGCCAAACAACCTATAACACTACAATTAATCATAACTTTTGAAGTCGGCGCAAAATTAAATAAAAATTGATACCTTTATTCAATACAAAAATCAAATCCTATTCAATATAGACATCTCACATTGTCACCCGCAAAACGCAGCCGAAAACTACTTTGATTCAAGAAAACAAATAAGATTTCGTAAGCAGCAAATGTTGGTGAAGATGCTGGTATCTGACGTCCTTGGTGAAAGAAAAATCGCAAAATTATCTGGCAAACATATTTAATTTCTTTGGGATATCATGATTAGTTTGATAAGGTATATTAAGAGAGTAATCAAGAATATGAAACAATACATCGTACAATATATATTTTGAAAATATGCATCTTGCGTGTATATTTCGATCGCCAAATCCAAAAGCCACCAAGGATGATAGTTATAAAAGTTATACCAAATTTGCAAAGGAAACTCTAACTTCGTAGAAACATAAATACCGCATTTTAAAGAATGTTTACTGTTCTATGTAGATGCTACTAATGGACCAATTCTATACAGTGATAAAATAATGAAGGTAACATGAAAATGGATCATTCGAGACAACAGCATTTGTTCCAACCGATCTAAAATAAAACCTTTAAAAAATAATGAAATTTTAATTAATTTTGCGCCGACTTCAAAAGTTATGATTAATTGTAGTGTTATAGGTTGTTTGGCGAAGGAAATTATTTTATACTTTTCGGCGCAATTTACTGTTTCATTTCATACCCCCCCCTTTTTTTTTAGTTGTTTGAATAATAGTTGCTTTTTGGAGTCGGTTCTATTTTTTTTACAAAAAGATTTTAGTATTTATATATATGATAATCATTATCAACTACATTTAAACTATATTAAAGTTTTACTATTCAATTTTCATGGCTTCTCTGATCTATTAGATTATTTTGTGTTTAATTATGTGCTTAATTATTCATTAATCATATACAAAATTAATAAGAGGACACCGCCATCACTGAGTATTAAATAAAACTTTTTCTTGTGCAAAGTTACTAACTTCATAAATTCTTTATCTACTATAAGGTTTCTACCCCTTTTCTTCTCCCCTTTTTTTTTTTTTTTTTTTATTAGAACGTTACCCAAGAGCTCTTTAATTAATGAATTAGAGAACCTCTTTCAATAAAATAAATAAATAAAAATAATTATATCCATAAAATTTTATTACATATTTTATAAGAAATAAACTCTTATTTAATGACAAAATAAAACTACACAGTTTTTAGTTAATAAACAAGAATTTTTTTAGTACATAATTTTCACAAAATTGTTTCTACTTCTTTATATATATATATAAACCCCTTTAAATAACTTCAACAGTCCTGGGATTAGTATTTAAACATTTTAGATTATAAGTTAATACACAACAAGGTATGGAATACTAGAAAAATAGAACAAAACTTACAAATTCAGAAAGATTCTTCCAGTCGTGGAGTTGCTGTCCTAAGAGGTGGGGGGCTTTCCACGCCTCTGGTCCTAGGCAGGGGCTCTCGCTCAATGCGGGGGTTGGTGTCGTCAAACTTGAAAGTAGGTACTGGGACATTAGGAGGATTTTATAATCAGGTGATGTCTTGAACTCTCACTTGGCATTTCGGTAATTCTTACCCAGCAGTTCCTTCCAGCCACACAAAGGAGAACATCAGGAGTTCCATATTAGCTATTAAGGTGCTAACTACATTTGAAAGTGGGCTTTAGATTTTGAATCCACCCGAAACTTTGATTGCCTATAAACTGGCGGATATTCTTTCAAAATCCATTTTCTCTAGGAAACTGCTTTCTGGACCAAATTACTCGTGTCTGGAACTCTCTGCAGGACATCTCACGAACCAACTTCTAGCAGCAGGTCGGCGAACCGGATACATGTCTTTAGAGGCCGCGCACAGCTACGTAGATTTCTAGGCCTAATATCGGGCCTCCGGGAGAAGTATGAAGGGAAGACCATGCAGCTCGAATACTCAAAAACTTCTGACATTTTCTGGGGAGCCCGCGAGCTCCCCTTCCTTTTATGAGCCGCAAGTTTACATGTCCTCTTGCATCTCTGTCCTACCGTTAAATCATTAATTTTTACCCCCCAAAAAGGGAAGAGTATTCGGGTCAGTGTTGCCAACACAGCTCTCTAAATTATCCATTCCCCAATGAAAAATAACATAGTCACAACCCCTCCCAGTCTCGTAATTCGTAACGTACCCCATTGGTTAGAGGCCCCTGCTTGGGGCGTATCTAAATTCACCCCACACTGATGAAATAAAAAAAATTTTCTCAGATCGCGAAGTAAAAGAACATATGGGAATTCTCACAAAATCCCCGAATTAACCATTTTTGAACTCGACAGATTTACTGAAATCCCCCTGACATGGAAGTGAATTTATGCAATTCCCAGATAACATTAAAGTTTAACGTTACGCACCTCTCTGCCATTTTTACGAGCAAAATAGCAATTTTGCGACTCCAAAAACACAAAATTCATGGAAAGAGGTTTTAACCTTACGTGAAAACATTCCTAACGCTTGTTTTTCTCAGAAAGCTGGGGGGGGGGGGGTTTACACCTCCTTCAACAACATCTGTTTTTCTGAAAGGGATTCTCTACTTCCCCGTAGAAGGAAAGACAGACCGCCACACATATCTTGTTCACAGAGAAGAGAGAGAGAAAAAAAAATATAAGAAAATTCTTACGTGCAGCTACATACAGCCAAGGCAGGAAAAACTTGAGTTTTTATAAAATTTTAAAAGAGTATGTATAAAAGTTTTTAAATAAAATTTTAAACCGTTCGTGTAACATTTAAAAATTTTTTTTAGAATTGATAAATTTTAAATAATATAGTTTTCTGAGAAAGGGTCTGAAAAATGTAGTTTTTGTAAAAATAAACAAGTTTTTGAATAAAGAAAAAAAAAAAAAAGGAAACAGTTCCAGTAAAATTTAAATTCTTGTAATAATATAAAAATTTTGAATAAAGATGAAAGAATTCTAGCAAAATTTTAAAATATCAGCAAAATTTAAAATAAATTCAAAATATTAAAGTAAAATATTAAAATTTAAAATATTAGCAAAAATTTAAAATATTAACATTTAAGAAATATAGTTTTTGTAGGAAATCGAAATTCATTTTAACATGTGTATGTTAGCAAAACTATGTAGATGCTGTTATTAATTAACGCATTGATTTAATTTAACCAAACTTGATTGATTGGACCTTAACTTAACTTGATGTTAATTAGCTTTTAATACATATTAACCAAAAGTAGGCGCTGATATACTGCAATTATCCACACTTCAGGGAAAGCTATATCTAAGCTTTTGTTGTGCATAAATATACCAAACTTGGAATGTGAGATGGATATTACGTATTCACTTCAGGTGCATATTGGCCAAAAGGTAGCGTTGTGGTACTACAATTTAATCAAAGCAATTTCTACGCTTCTATAGTGTATAAATATACATCTCAGTTGCTCAGTAATAAACGTCAAGCATTGTACATTTGATAAACATTATGGAAAACTGTGCTGATTCAGTCTGAGTGTATATTAAAAGACAGGTGGTGCTGCTTGCTATGTTGCAATATTTATCGTTAACGGAAAAGTTGTATCTCAACTTTTAACAATAAGTATTAAAAGATTACATCCACCGAATGAAGAAGGCCATCACAATTCTGTGGGTGATGGGATCAGAAGTTTTGATGTGAACCTTCACTAAAATTTTGAATATTTTCAAAGGTTTTCGAATTTTTTTTTATATTACTAAGTGATATTTAATTTTGAGAATTCATTTAACTACAATGACCAGCGGAGCGGGCAAAGCCTGCTAGTGTTATACAAAAGCATCAAACTCGGTACATGATAAGTAATTGTTTATTGATTAATTCAAGTCTTTATTTTCTGTGATTTTTTCAGTTGGTTATATCTCAGCATCCATTCAGAAAAATTGCCGCAAATTGCACGTATAAAATGTCAATTGTCAGAAGCTAAGGCCACTCGTTCACCAACCGGCAGGCAGCACTCTGTCTACCAACTTCCGGAACAAAACATTTCGGTTACTGATGGGGCTTAATTTATTAAGTTGTTTCAACCAAAATGTATGATTAAATTTTGGAATTATATTAAGCATCAGGCATTATACTTACAAGGAGACGGCAAGGGTGTGGGGTCCTCAAATCGAACGGAGGTTCCGCGTGTAATTAGTACTCAGTGAGTGTATTCATATACTCAAACCCTAGAGCGCACTACTTAGCCATCGCCGAGAAAAAAGTTCCTGAAGTTTGAATTTTTTTTTTTTTTTTTTTTTTTTTTTTTTTTTTTTTTAATTTGTATTAAAATTTAATGAATCGTTATAAACAATTTTTTTTCAACTTTTATACATTGTTAAATCGCGAATTTAATGATTTCTAACTTTTTAACGATTAGAACTTAGAACTGTAGATAGAATAAATACAAAAGCCGCAGTTCTTTTAAACATTGAATAAAGAAGCATCACAAAACTGGCGTTGTAAAAATTATTACTTACAAGCTTTGAATAAACACCATAAAATGCAATAAACTCGCAACAATTGTTTCGGGTCGAAAAAACACACGACCCTTCATCAGGCGAATAAAGTAAGCACGAGTGCTGCAGTGCTTTATTTTTTATAAAATAACATATTATTAAATACAATGAATATTTATGATTATACATTTATAGCATTAGCAATTCTTTCAATCATTCATCTTTACGAATACACAAACCTGAATGATATTTATCATAAAAACAAGAAAAACTCAAATTTTGTCGACAACTTGCACAACAAATAAATGCAGCTTTTTTACAGGAGCACGGTGTTTTGAGAATTTCTTCTAAAAAGCAAACTTCGTTCACATTCATAAATATTTCTCGATGTTCAGATATTTGACGCATACCAGGCATATTTGATCATTTTTGAAAAAAATTGGAGAAGAGAGCTGATGATGAGCGATTGATTGAATTTTAATTGTTTAAATAAGAAATTGATTATAACGATTTATTAAATTTTAATACAAATTAAAAATTATTTTTTTTTCAAACTTCAGGAATTTTTTTCTCGGCGATGGCTAGGTAGTGCGCTCTAGGGTTTGAGTATATGAATACACTCACTGAGTGCTAACTACACGCGGAACCTCCGTTCAATTTGAGGACCCCACACCCCACACCCTTGCCCGTCTCCTTGTTAGATATTTCTGGAAGCAGATACTTGTAGTCTAATTACGATGGCTGTAAAAGATTACAAATAAAAACTGGTACTCTGGAAAAAATAAAGACGGTTTCTCAAATGCATTTCAAACGTAATCCAAAGCAATGAAGAAAATCGTTAAAGATCGTACATCTATTACAAAAATGGTGCATATCAGAACTGTAAAACTAACTGGATGATCGATCGTTAAATACTTAATTTGTTAATTATTTATTACTTAATTCGTTAAATACTTATTTTGATGGAAAAAAAAAATTAATTCTTCCGAGTTTTCTCACCCAACATTTCCCTAAGAATTTATTTTTTCCCCAAACGTTTTACCAACTCTGGCACTTTAAATTTCCCCACGGGCAAAATATTTCCCCAAAATCGCGAAACATTTGCCCAATCTGGCAACCTTGCAAGTGAATACAAATTGAAACTGACGTCAGTTTACACGTTTACAGTTAACATTTAAACCAAACAGTACGACATAATATTATCATGGAGTGAAGTTAAATAAAAAAAGGTACTACTTACATAGAATGAAGTGAAAAAAAAAAAAAAAAAAAAAAAAAAAAAACTATAAATTTATTTTTACTCTTTGAGATCTAGATACAATTCAATGTAATAAATATGAGAAAATATATTTTTAATTAATGGATATATATGTTTGCAAACTTCTATAACAACGAAAACATTACAAAAAAAAAAAAAAAAAAAAAAAAAAAATTAAAGCACCTGTTAATCTGTAAGTCCATTAACTTGGTGGCTTCTGATTTTTTTTTTTTTTTTATGTAAGTGATACTCCATCACTTTCTGGATTCAGCTTCATCAAAAACATTTCCATTAAAAAAAAGTCATAAAGCACGTCGCGTCGATGAAAAAGCATCTATTAGAAGATGACAGCTGCGCTTAATGTGAAAAAACGACGTTAATTGCACAGCATAATGGATGTGTTTATTTTGTATAAGTTAACGGTTAACCGCTGAAAATATAACTCATAAAAGAATGACAAATGAACAGTCCGGTAACTGAAACAGCGTTGCCATACTAAAAAATTTAAAGAATAAAAGAGTACTTAAAAATAACATTATAGATTACAGTTCATAGATTTTACTTTTTCTTTGCATTTATTGCATTTTCAATTTTTGTTGTCGTAAAAAGCATGTTTCGTTTATAAAGTATATTTATTTTAACTTTAATTTATACGCTTTTACATCCAAAACAAAAATAAAATAAAATTATCAACTTTTTAGTTACAAATTTTGTTCTTTCACTTTGGAACAGCAATATTCAACCGTTATGCTGTAACAGAGAAATGTAAATTAAATAATTATTCTTTGGTTACGCCTCAATAATAAATTTCTAAATATTAAAATAAGATAAAACAAATATACGTAGTATTTTTTTAAAATATAATTTGCAATATTAACAAATATCTTTATATATATATTTCTTTTGTGCGTGTGTATGTCACTGAACTCCTCCTAAACGGCTGGACTGAGTTTAATGAAATTTTTTGTGTGTCTTCAGGTGGATTCGAGAATAGTTTAGATTTACAAATGAAAGTTGTAACTTAATTAGTTCTTTCTTAATTAATTTTTAACCAACTCTTTCAACAACTTTTCCACCTAGATGGCGTGAGTGGTCGTAAACACGATATCAGAATTTATTTAATGTTGAAATGAAAAATGAATTTTTAACCGTATCTTACGAAGTGTTTAAAATATTTTTTCAAAATTAATATTTTTAGAATCGTAACCGTATCTTACGAAGTGTTTAAAATATTTTTTCAAAGTTAATATTTTAGAATCGTAAACACGATGTCAGAATTTATTTAATGTTGAAATGAAAAATGAATTTTTAACCGTAAGTGTTTAAAATATTTTTTCAACGTTAATATTGTTAAAATGTTAAAATGAGTTAAAATGGTATATTCTTTTAAAAAATTCGTCAATATCCGACGGAGTTATTTTATGTTAAAATAAAAAATGAATTTTTAGGCCATTATTATTTGTGCAGATGGAAAATGTACTAAAAGTTTTCCGAAAAATTTCACGATCACAAATGTTGACGGATATCCAATATATCGTCGAAGAAATCCCGATAATGGCGGACAATCTTATCATCTATGGCGGTCATCTATGTCAACAACATAGATATTGACATTGATAACCGTTGGGTGGTCCCATATTCGCCTCTGCTGAGCAAAACATTCAATGCTCATATTAATGTTCAGTTCTGCAGTTCAGTGAAGAGCATCAAATACATTTGCAAGTATGTGAATAAAGGCAGTGATATGGCTGTATTTCGAGTTGAAAATACCAATGTGAATGCCCCTCCGGTGAAAAACAACGATGAAATAACACTTTACCAAATTGGCCGGTACGTCAGCTCCAATGAAGCTGTTTGGCGTATCTTTGGTTTCCCAGTGCATGAACGGGATCCAGCAGTTCTTCATTTAGCCGTCCATCTTGAAAATGGCCAGCGCGTACAGCGATTGATCCTGCTATAAATCCACCAAAAACTACACTCACCGAATTTTTTGAATTGTGTAATCGTGCGGATGCTTTTGGTGCTTTTGCACGGACATTACTCTATTCAGAAGTACCACGCTATTTCACATGGGCTCCAACAAAAAAATGGATGCCCCGCAAGCAAGGCAAGCCGATTGATGCATGTCCCGGTTTATTCAAATCAAACACCTTGGGACGAGTATTTACAGTCAATCCAAGACAGACTGAGTGCTTTTATCTTCGACTGTTATTGGTTAATGTCATCGGCCCTTTGTCATTTCAAGATTTACGTAAAGTGAATGGACAACAGTATCCAACGTATAAAGATGCATGCCTTGCACTCGGCTTGCTGGAAGACGACAACCAGTGGGAGTGTATGCTTGCTGAAGTAGGACTGAACTGTACAGCAAAAAAATTCGTCTACTATTCGCTATAGTGTTGACTACATGTTTCCCGGCCCGAGCAGAGACATTATGGGATAATCACAAAGATTCAATGACTGATGATATATTGCATCAACATCGTTCACGGTGCAACGATCTAACGATAGTATTCAGTGACGCTATGTACAATGAAGCATTGATTGCTATTGAAGATCTTTGCATTATCATTGCCAACTTACCCCTCAGTCATTTCGGTATGCATTCAACAAATCGAAATGCATCTGATTTAATAAGCACTGAATTGAATCGTGAACTACAATACAATACTGTAGAAATGGCAGCGATTGTTGCTCGCAATGTCCCACTAATGAATGAAGAACAAAGAACCATTTACGACCGCATCATACTCGCAGTTTTGGCAGGACAAGGTCTTTTTTTTTGGGTGCACCAGGTGGACCTGGCAAAACATTCCTTATTTCGCTAATTCTCGCCGAAATACGATCAAATAATGGCATCGCATTGGCTGTTGCATCATCTGGCATTGCGGCAACTTTATTGGATGGAAGCAGAACAGCTCATTCATTATTTAAACTGCCACTAAATATTCAAAATAACCCAGACGCAGTGTGCAACATAAAAAAACAATCGTCCATGGCCACAGTGCTGAAATAGTGTAAAATTCTTATCTGGGATGAATGCACTATGGCACACAAACATTCGATTGAGGCGTTGAACATGACATTGAAAGATATAAAAAACAACGACAAACTATTTGGCAGCACTCTGTTACTCTTTTCAGGTGATTTCAGACAAGCACTTCCCGTTATTCCGCGTTCAACATACGCTGATGAGATCAACGCGTGCTTAAAATCAACGTCATTGTGGCTTAATGTTGAAAAAGTACAACTGAAAGTAAATTTGTGCGTTCAAAAGCTTCAAGATCCATCCGCTGAAACATTCTCAAAACAATTGTTAGATATCGGCGATGGAAAAGTTACTACAGATGAAACTGGATGCATAAAATTACCGACTGATTTCTGCACAATCATTGATTCTCAAGATGCTCTTATTGACCAGACATTTCCCGATGTACACAGACGATACACAAATCATGAGTGGCTGGCAGAAAAAGCAATTTTAGCAGCAAAAAATGTGGACGTCAACGAATTGAATCTCAAGATACAACATTTGTTACCAGGAGACTTGGTGTCATACAAATCTAATGATACAGTTTGCGATGCCACCGAAGCTGTAAATTATCCAACAAAGTTTTTAAACTCATTGGATTTACCAGGCATGCCACCGCATATTTTACAACTGAAGGTTGGATCTCCGGTTATTTTGCTTCGTAATTTGAACCCACCACGGTTGTGCAACGGCACGCGATTAGTCATAAAAAAATTAATGAAAAATGTTATCGAAGCCATCATTTTAAATGACAAATTCCGAGGTGAAAATATATTACTACTGCGAATCCCTATTATACCCACACATGTGCCAATTCAATTTAAACGCCCTCAATTTCCAATTAGATTGTCATTTGCAATGACTATCAATAAGTCTCAGGGCCAAACGATGTCTGTCTGTGGCTTAGATTTGAGCACATCATGTTTTTCACACGAACAATTATACGTGGCTATCGAGTGGGCAAACCATCCAGTTTGTTTGTATTGGCGAAAGATGGGATAACAAAAAATATTGTACACTCTGTTGCATTAAGGGATTGATATTGTTTTCTAGTAATATTGTTATAAGTAGCGATATGTATATAATTTTAAAGAATCAATTTTAATAAATTAAAAAAGTAAATGATTGGTGTTTTGCTATTTTTATATTCTTTCACCGTTCACAGCGCTCCATACATCTTCCACTTATATACCACATCCTTACACACTTACAATAAGTTAGTTATTTTTTTCTAGCAAAATATTCTCTAGAAATAATTTATATGACAAAACAACGTTTGTCGGGTCAGCTAGTATTATATATATTTGAATAACTAAATACAAAATTAAATTTTTAAAAGGAATATTTTAAATATTTTTAAATGAAATACATATACCAATTTAAAATGTGTGAATCTTATATCTAGCAGTACATATTTAACATTACAGAAAAAAAATCACTACAGATAAATTAAAAGTTCTTTCGAAATTTATCAAAATGAAACTATTATTCTTCTAAATAAGAAAACGTTCTTGTTTTTTTCCCTATATATTTAATTTCATTGTAATTTTGCTTAGCATACACTTATAGCAGTCACTTGTTCAGTTAACTGAGTACGGAAAACAACTTGCAAAACTCCTATCTTAAATTAAATTGAAAACTATACTCACCATAGATATAGTAATATATATAGATCTATCATCCCCATGTTATCAAGCAAAAAATTTTGATGCCGAAAAAAAGTTCTAAAATCAGCCATTAGAGAGTATTGAAAAAAAAGAATAAAAAGAAAAATGAATTTGAAACTGTATCTGGAGATTTTCATTCACCTTTAGTAAATAAATTATTCATAAATTTTATTTACTAAATTATCCGTGTGCATTCCTGTGTGTAATTTACTCGGGGAAAGGCAGCCATTAGAGTGACTTTTCCCGAAAAAAGGTATCCCTTTTTCCCTCTCGCTGATCAATCTATGTCTTATTACTATATCTATGATACTCACAAACTCACAGATGGAAAATGAACATTTTTACGAGAAGTAGCATCTACTAGCCGATCACTTTCCCAGTACACTGTGTGTATTTAACATAGGACACACAAATAAATATAATACCTATATCTTTTATTATATCATACATTTCGTTCGCTGATTCACACAAATTGTTTCACACAACCAATTTGAACTGCGTCGGCGCGTCAGACGTCAGTCGGTGTTGGTGTTTGGATTAAGACCAATTGTCTGTACGACGATCCTGGACCTAAGAGGGGATGCCCTCTTTGGGGGTGAGGTCTTTCGAAGAGGTCTTAGCCAATATTCACTTAAGTTTCGGAGAAAACCACGGAATACTCAGAATGGTCAAGTCGACGACGTCAGACTGACTTAAAAGAAAAAAAAAAAAAAAGAAAGAAAGAAAAAGAATGGCCTTGCTAATTAAAATAGTAGACAGAACAATCATTTTAAAGGAAAAAGACTGATTGGCTGATTTTAAAGCTACTTTACGAAAGGATAAATAATTCGTATTTAATCCATTGCAGACCCCTCCTCTATGCACGACTTGCCATCCTGAGGAAGGAACAGCGCTTAAAGTCTTCGTGATTCGTGAACGTCCAATTACTTCATCAGGATGACCGGCACTACTTGAAGACTATGAATTTCCATTGCTATTGCCTGAATAGCAGTTAGAATTATAGTTTCACTGCCTATTACGTCCAGAATTTCGTGGCTGAGTACCTTTAAGGAAACTGTTTTTGAAGATTTTCATCACCATTATTCCGTTCACCATCTGGCTGAGTTTCATTTCCTCTACGTCCTGGTGAACTTTCATTCACTTGAAATTTTTTTTCGTGAATATATACTTTTTTCCCCTGAATATAATTTTTACGAGAGTGCACATCACGCCTATCCTCTGTTTCAGCAACATAACTAATTTCAGAAGCAGTTTTCTGCTCTTCATTTGCAGCATCAGATAAATTTTCTTTATACTACTTTGTCCCTTTTATTTATAAGTCGGTTGTTGCTGCCTTGGTAACTCCCATTTCTCCACGGCCTCTTCCTCGGTAGTTATAAAAGAAATTTCAAATTGTCGTTCTTAAAAAAAAAAAAAAAAAAAAAAGAGGAGGTCGATCAACATCAAATCTCCTAGATCAACTCTGTTCAGGCCCCTATGTGAACGAGATTTATTATGCTTGTTTTAGGAAACAAATTTGCATTTTGTATAACAGGAACATTTATATTCACCCTGATTAATGTGATGTTTCATAAGAGGTTTCGTCAGAAGATGCTTTTATGTTCGTTAAATAAGGCGTTCAGTTCATTTTTCTGAGCTTCGGTTTGAGCTTTAACTCCTTCTTTTTGTAATGCAAAGGAATTTATTTCACTTTTTCTTTAGAGTTATTTTGAACAGAAACATCTTTAGCAAAACGAAATTTATTGACGTGGGTAACCTCTAGTTAAAAAAATAATAATAATCAAATTCATTGAAAAAACTCGTTTATGAATTTTAATAGGAACTTATAGTGACCCTATTAGAGCACCTTTATAATTAGCATTAAATTTTTTTTTTTTACAATAACTCAATTACGAAGGTATAATCTATTACGAGTAACTTAGAAAAACAATTTCAAACATGGATATTTTCGACTCCTAGTCAACACTTTAGAAGTAATCTGGTAACTGTCAATTAAGAACATGGTAATTTAACCTTCTTTTGAATACTTAATCACATTTTATTAAAAAGCTATACATAAATTCTCAGCCAATAGTCTCCAAGAAAATAAAAAGAGATATTAAAAACGGAATTAGCTGACCGTGTAGAAAAAGAGACACAGTTGAAGAACGCACACAACCTAATAGTCCTTAAACCAAACGGAAGTATTAGGTTGTGCGTTGATCATAAGAAGCTAAATGCAGTCATTGCTGCCTTTTTTTTTTTTTTTTTTTTTTAAAAAAAAAAACCTCGCTTTCCCTTTTGAAATTCAGTTAAGCCCGCCTCATTCAAAAAATGCGCTAATTCACCAGAGATAGCAAACGTAATCAGAGGAATGCTGCACGACGATTTGTTCTAAACGATACAAAAAGGCGCATTGCTGGTGATTTTCGCCAAACTTGCCAAGCGGCATCTTGAAAGAAATTTTTCTGCAGTAACGCCTTGATCTTGGGAAAGCGAGGGTTAATAGTATTCTTTTAGCATAACATTTTAAAAACGGATACTCAATCCAAAACCGATACAAACTCACAAACATTTCAATTCATTTTATTTGAGCCTGAACAGTATAAAAAATTAGAGCTAATGTAAGTGAAGCAAAAGGCACAACAATTACTTTCGAACAAACCGGACCACAAATTAGGACAAGTTCGGGTAAAAATCCGTCTATCCGGCCCAGTGCATATTTCTATCCCTGAGCGTTTTTATAACTATATTCGTAAGTACATTTGCCAACTAATGAAATTTTAGTCGAAAGGTAATTTCTGATGGAAGAAAAGTGAGAAATGAATACATACACGCGCCTTTAGTAATTTTTCCTCGAACAGGAAAAAAAAAAGAAAATCATTAAAGTATCTTCAAATTTATTGTAGTGTTAGACATATTATGGCTGACGACGATAAGCCATACGATCCATCACTGTCTAAACTGGCTTTATGAGAGAGAATTTTTTCCTCCTCAAAATGAAGAAACACACAAAATTTATGAGTTGAATAAGTTTTATAACAATTTTGTAGAAGAAAAAAAAAAAAAAAGTTATTTATTAGTTACAATTTATAACATTTTATTTGTGGAAAATATTATGTTATTATTAGCAATGTATTTATTAACAAATGCAATTATAAACATAAAAGTCTTTATACGTTTTAAAATAAATATTTACTCATGAGCATTTTATAGAGCTTTTTTATTCATACAAGTAACTAAAAGAAGAAAATTCCTCTGAAATTATTACCATTATGATTGCAAAATTTTATAAGTTAAAATACCATTTTATGGGAAATTTATAAATATTAAATAAGTTAAAATACGTTTTTGCATAAATTATTTTATACATTTTGTAATTACTTTGTAAACCTATAAAGATTTATTTTGTAAAATGAAAGCCGTTAACGTAAGGCATTTTCTATTTGTTGAGGATGCAATAAAATTTTTGTAGTTTTTCTGTATAAGTTTTCTGATTTTCTTTTGCAGTGCATATATTATTGTAAGATTTTACATGGATTTTGTATAGGTTTTGTCTAGGTTTTCATATGTTTACGCGCATACACGCGCGCATATATATCTATATATAATCTAACTGATTCAAGTGAAGTGAAGTTTGCATGTAAATTACTTATCTAATTTTTAGAAGTTGTCATTATTTTTTGATATAAATATACTTGGTCGAAATCGTTAGAGACCCTTGTTTACACTTATAATTTAAGGAACTGGTGTACAATAAATATTTAAACCTTAAAATTTCTTCACACACCATGAAATCAATACCGGTTTTTAAAAGATATGGGCTTTTCTTCTTCAGGTGCAATAAAAAAAAAATAAATAAATAAATAAATAAATTTAAAAAAAAAAAAAAAAAAAAAAAAAAAAAAAAACGTGCTACTACAATGGGTACAACGCAAGACTGTCTTGTTCTTGCCTCTAAGGCACGTGTTTTATGCACTTGAAGAAGAAAAGCCATATCTTTTCGAAACTGGTAGTGATTGTATTGGTTTCATGTTGTGCGAAGAAGTTTTAAAGTTTAAATACCTTGTTTACATTGTTTTTTCGTTTCTTTTTTTTTTTATTAAAAAATAAAAATAAAAAATAAAAAATAAAATCGTTCTATGTGATTAGAAATAATCAATAAACATTAAAAAATTCTATGTGTACAAAAAAGAAGCGAATAATGAGATTTATAAATTCAATTAAAATGTTACGCTATTCAAGTAGTAGTAAAATCACGAAATTAGATTTGAAATATCAAATTAAAAAATAAATCAATTTATTTTACACGAATTATTTTCTTTTAACTTGGTTATAATTAAACTATTTTTAGCATTTTTTTCTTTTTCAACCAGATATAAAGGAAAATAATAATTGGATATACAAATAAGCAAGAACATTAATATTATAAGCAGTAACAGTAATATTATATTATAACCAAAACTGCTAGGATATTCCTAATAATTCAGTAAATATTAATGGAAACTGATTTTGCGTGTCGAAAATAAATTGCACGAAACCTATTAGAAACGATCATAACATTTATTCGTTTCAAATATTTAGGAATAATTGAAATTTAACAGAATTTTTATTTAAAATGCAAGTAAAAAACACTCATGAAGTAATAGTTTATAATTATGTTTTTAAAAATAGATTTACATCTATAATATTTAAGTAAATTCTCTTAAAAACGCGCTACAATCTTAGTTAAAAAAATATATTGATTATTCTTTCACTCAATTCTAAAAAATAATAATTTTAATTACATTTAATTAAAATTAGAGCAAATAGCTAGTGTGTGTTCATTACAGATGTTATGAGCGGCTCAAGATTTTTTTGACATAAATTGAAAAAAAGAAAAAAAGGTAGCTGATTTTTTTTAGCCCTAATTGGCATAGTTAAATAAGTAATATATAAATTGAAAAAAGTAATTAGTAGCTTAATGAAACTATACATTCAGATATTGATGTGTTCTATAAGTCTAGAATGATAATCTAGTTTTTATATGCTCAACATTTTCATTTTTCATGTTTTTTTTTTAAAGAATATGATTTGAATAAAAAAGAAAAAAATATTGTTATTGATACAAAACAATTTTCTGCTACTGCTTTTAATAATGTAACTAGTAAAATAAATAGTAATAAATAATTCATATAATCATGATATCTCTCTTCTTTCCACAATCTCACATTTAAAATCAATTATAAAAGCTAAAATTCTTAATCCTGGGCAACGAGAGTGGCAACATTCCCAAAGAGATACTTACGCAGTTTTTATAATGGCTAAACCCAATTTTGTATCCCCAAACAAAATATCTTTATATTTTATCTAAGGGTATGGTAGTTTCCCTACTTTCCTCTTTAAAATCAATAAACTACTAAATGCGCTTTGTAAATGTAAAAAAAAATAGGTAACCCTTTTTATTATTTGAAAACTGTTTACTAATTAATTACACTAGTAAATTTAATAGTAAAAAAAAAAAAAAGACAAAACTTAAAAGCAATATTATTAAATCCAGATAATTATAATAAGTTAAAACATATTTATAATACCTTAAACGAACGTTACTCATTTATTAAATATGAATTTTAACACAACACTACATTGGTTGACTTACTTTTCCATGTTAATGAAATGTAATCTGTCTAAATGTAATTATTATTATTATTATTATTTATTTATTTTAATTTATTTTAATTTTTTTCATTTTAAGCTTTCCTCAAAACAGTCTTAAGTACAACTTTCGATGTATCTCCTATTAATAAAGTAAACTACGGTCTTCTGACTTAGCAAGACCATAGACAAACTTTTCACCTGCGGGAACAAAAATACTTATAACTACGCGGTTTGGGACCCACAGTAAGAGGCCAATGTGACCAATGTATCCAATGTGCTACATCCTGCTGAAATATTCAGTGCTTTCCAGCGAACACAGTATAACTAAAGGACTTCAAAACGTCTTTTAGGATGTCGCTTCGGTAGTTTTTAGCTGCGTTTTTACAACCTTTTCATAAAAATGAGCCTGGGTACACCTTCATACGAAATCCAACACCAAACCACTATTGAAGCAGGGTGGTGACCTCTTTCAACTCTGCAGCTTCTTTGGAACTGCATGCTAACACCCTGTTATTTTGTTTGTTGAGGTTTTTTTTTTTTTCTACAGTGAAGATTTTTTCTTCCTGAAAAACAATTTGGCGATGTTTGTTATCCACGTACCGCTGTAAAAGAACTTCCGTTTTGTTCTTTCGAATATCCAAGAGCAGCCGTAAGTCGTTGGCTAATACTTCGACAGTAAGCACTAAGTACCAGGTCTTGCTTTATAATGCAGGACATTGGCCTGGTAGGAATATTCATCTCAAGAGCCACGATTTTTTACTTACGTAGCGTGTTTCTGTGAATTCTTTCTTTTACGACTTTAATAGCGGTTGGCTTTCTGCTCGCACGAGGACGACCAATTCGTGGCCTTCCGCGGGTAGAGGACGTTTCATTTTACCTCTTAATATCTTAATAGAAGTATTTCGTTGAAATTTTCATTGGTTTTAGCCAGTATAAAATTTCCTTCAGCTTCATGCCGATTCTTGTAAATTATAACCAAATTCCAAATATCTTTTATCGTCTAAACAATAGAAATTTTCTAAAATGTAGAAGTACTATTAGGGATATATCTTCAATTAATACTTTCCTTTAAAATGAACTAACACACATTTCACTGTTTAAATTTGAAAACTTCTTCACACACCATAAAATTAATGAGAACACTACCGATTTCTAAAGACGTGACCTTTCTTCTTCAAGTGAAAAAAAAAAGTTTAATTTCATTCAAAAAGCTGATTTTATTTTTACAACAAGTAGCACTTGTAACATAAGGCAGCATCACGTGTTCTTGAACCTAAAGAAGAAAGGTCACGATCTTTCGAAAACAGTAGTGCATTCTTTAATTTTGTGGTGTGTGAAGAAAAGTTTCAAGTTTAAATACTGAAGATACACTAGTTTTTTAATTTAATATTGTGCTTAAAAATTTCATTGATTTCTCTATGGAATACGTGCAACAATTTAATATTAACCTTACATAAATTAACGTAATTCTCTCCGAATACATTCTCCCCAAATACTCTCCCCAAGTATTTTCCCCAAGTGTTCATCCAAAAATTAGAAAATTCTGCACAAGAATCCTTGAAATTTATCAATGCTTTTTGTTAAATTTTAAGCAAAATAGAAAATCCTTTAAAGAAACAAACTTTAAAACTACACTAAACTATCTAATACACTGAATGCTTTTGCTTTATCGTGGATTTACTGATATTAAATGTCAAGTATACCATTATATTTAATTATCCGCAAAATAGGCTTTTTCAGCCGATACATTGTAGATCAATCATTGTTAATCGAAATTTAAAAATTGGCGTTCTCACTCCATAATAACTATTGAAAAGATTACGAAATATACAGCAAATATAGAGTTACTAGCGAGCTTCGCCCGCTAGCGGGTCAGTATTTTCAAATGAATCACTATAATTAATGAATCACTAACAGTAACTTTTAGACTTAAGAAAATAAATTAAAAAAAATCATTTCTGATCGGGCAAAACGTCGTCCCGGATCCCCACTGCCTTCGGCAGCGCAGTCCCGTGCGCGCTGCGCGTGCACAAGTTAAGGGATACACGCGCTGCGCGCGCGTATTCCTTCCCTGACCCTTCGTGCCCCCCCTCCCCCCCCCCAAAAAAAAAAAATCATTTCTGATCGGGTAAAAACTCACACCGGGTTCCTACTGCCTTCGGCAGCGCAGACCCATACGCGCTGCGCGCAAATATTTCTTCTAAAATCAAATTTTTATTCTTAAGAAAAGAAAAGAAAAAAAATCATTTCTCATGGGGTACAAAGTCGGCCCGGGTCCCCACTGCCTTCGGCAGCGCAGTCCCGTGCACGCTGCGCGCGCACAAGTTAAAGAATACATGCGCTGCACGCCCGCATTCCTTCCCTGACACTTCGTGCCCCCTAAAAAAAATCATTTTTGATCGGGTAAAAATTCACACCGGATCCCCACTGCCTTCGGCAGCGCAGACCCATGCGCGCTGCGCGCACGTATTCCTTCTGGAATCAAATTTTTATTCTTAATAAAATAAAATAAAATAAATTATTTCTCATCGGTTAAAAAGTCGGACCGGGTCCCCACTGCCTTCGGCAGCGCAGTCCCGTGGGCGCTGCGCGCGCACAATTTAGGGGATACCCGCGCGGTGCACGCCTATTTCATCCCCACCCTTTCAGCCCCTTCTAATAAACCTACGTATACCAATTTTGAACGGTCTTACTCTATTAGCTGAGATGCAAAAGAACACCTAATCAGGACGCCTCAAAGCTTGTAAATCTGCTGAAAACTTTCGATAATATAAAAGAACTTTAAAACATCTTTCGAATGATGTATTAAAAATAATTTAATCATGATTAGAAATTGAAATATTGAAATTTGAAAATATTACAGCGCCATCTGGCGATAGAAATTTCTGTATTCCACTGTTCGATCCCAAATCAACAAAGCTTTCTAATGATGTATTACTTATGAAATTATTTTAATTAGTAGTTGAGATACAAAAGAAAACTGATTCAGGAGACCTCAAAACGTGTAAATCTGGTGAAATCATGAATTCATTTTCGATAATGTAAAAGTACTTTAAAATGTGTATCGAATGACGCATTAAAAAAAAATTAATCATGATTAGAAATAGAAATATTGTAATTTAAAAATATTACAGCGCCATCTGGCGGTAGAAATTTCTGTAATCTACTGTTCGATTCCAACTTAACAAAGCTTTCAAATGATGTATTACTTATGAAATTTTTTTAATTAGTAACTGAGACAAAAGAGAAACCCATTCAGGACACCTGAAAACGTTTAAATCAGGAGAAATGTCGAAATATCGAATTTCTGTAATCTACTATTCAATTCCAAATTAACAAAACTTTCAAGTGATTTATTACTTATGAAATTATTTTAATTAGCAGCTGAGATACAAAAGAAAACCCATTCAAGACGTGTAAATCAGGTGAAATCTCTAATTCCACTTTCGACACTTTAATTAGTAGCTGATATGCAAAAGATAACCCATTCAGGAGACCTCAAAACGTGTAAATAAGCTGAAATCTCGAATTCCACTATTGCGATGCAAAAGAAAACCTAATCAGGAGACCTCAAAACGTGTAAATCGGATGAAATCTCGAATTCCCCTTTCGATAATGTAACCGTATTTTAAAATGTGTATACAATGACATATTAAAAAAAAAATTTAAGCAAAATTAGACTTTTAAATATTGAAATTTTAAATTATTACAGCGCCATGAGACCTCAAAACGTGTAAGTCAGGTGAAATTTCGAATTCCATTATCTACGGTAGTCGGTTAATGGAAGTAAATAGAAAAAGAAATAGTTTTACCCTAAGTGTATTTCTGTCGTTTTGAAACTGGTATCCTCTTTCGACAGATAAAATGTCAGGCGTGTAAAGATAAAATTTAATTTGCAGTTAAAATGTAAATCTTTTGTTTATTGACCAAAATCGATGAAATTTTAATGCAAGTTTGTTTTGTGGTGTTAAGATTGTATACTAATTGAAATGTACGAATTTTGAAAAATTGAAGAAAATAGAAAATTGCAATTTTTAATCGCAGTACAAAAACACGTGACGTCATTAAACACTAGATGTTTTTTCTTTCCGTTCAAGATCGTCTGCCAAGTTAAAATGCTTGTGATTTGTTGCCACCATTTTTTTTAGTTTAGTTAATTTAAAAAAATCTAATTGTCCGATCGATAAGCCGTTTACACCATCGGATTGAGAAAAAAAAGCCCTTTCCAATGGTATATTGTTTGTAACAATGCAACTGATATCTCTAATTAATTTTCCGTTTTTTCCGTAAAAATGTCGCTTTTTAAGCATTTAATCATGAATTCTGGGTCATTTTTCGGTAGACATGGGTGGACATTTTAATTAATATCTCCGCTAATTAGGGTCGCATCGCTTAGAAAATTATCGCGATGTCGAGATGAAGAAATTCTGCGTCTGTCGACACCAGTTTCGAGTCGATGCGACCATTAGCGCCGGAGCTTTAGCGATGACAAGGCATTTCTCACAGACAGACAGACAGACAGACAGACAAACGAGCACAGATTTTAATAATATAAGGAGATTTAAACTAGTTGCATATGTATATATATATATATATATATACATATACATATGTATATATATATACAGGGTGTTCCAAAAGTCCCACGCCCCACTCCTAACTCGAAAATGAGTTGGAATTGTGAAAAATGGTAAAGCATGTGTTCAATGAATTTGAGAAAACCTCTTTTGGTGAAAAAAAAAAAAAAAAAAAAAAATATTTGGGCCTAGGGGGGCTAGGAGGGCTGCTAGGGAGGGCAATTTTAAAATTTCAAATGGGAAAGTATGACTTGTGATACATCCCTGGAAACGTCTCTTCAAAACAATGAATTCGATATAAATAGTTTCGCCCTACAATGATTATTAAGGGAGATACATGAGTTTTTAGACTTTTGAAATGTGGGTTTTATACTTATTTATCCCCTTTAGTAATCATTGCAGGGCAAAAATATTTATGTCAAATTCATTGTCTTGAAGAGACGTTTTCAGGGATGTATCACAAGATATACCTTCTTATTTGAATTTTAAAAGTTGCCCTCCGTAGCAGCCCTCCCTAGGCACAAACTTTTTTCACCAAAAGAGGTTTCTCTCGAATTCATTAAACACGTGCTTCGCCATTTTTCACAATTCCGACTCATTTTCGAGTTAGGTGGGGGGTGGGGACTTTTGGCACACCCTATATATATATAGTGTTGTACCGCCACGAGAAAAACCCTGAGCAGGGTTGCTTCCTCAGATTATTCCAAAAGGGAGAGGTGGATCAACTTTACGACATGTGATGTCTTGGCACAATTAGCGCTTCTTTCATTCTTCTCCCCCGATGCATAAGGCGAATAAATATGTGTCATAAACATAGAAATTCAGATATAGAAGTAGTGCTTATTTAGTCGATCTTTTGAATTTATACTATGCAAATATTACTTATAAATATTTTTATTTATACCATTGAAATTAAAATTTATAGCATATTATAATTGTTATTATTTAATAATAATTTAAAAATGCGTCTCATAAATATATATATATATATATGAGGAGCAAACATTCAAACCGTGTTTTCGCCTTCGGATATAATTTATCAGAAAACTAGTAAATAAAAAAAAAATATCTATATTTAAACTCTGATTATTGTTTGTTTAGATGTATTACTAGTTTCTGGGAAGATATGCAGACATACTTTACCTAATTAACTTAAAATTATTTAGAAAAATGCATTTGAAATTTGGAGAAATCATGTTTTGATCGAAAACCCGAGGAGGAAACATGTTTTGAATGTTTCCAGTGTGGATAAAGCACTTTTTGAATGAAAAAATATAAACCAACATAGCATGAACAATTTAAACAAACATAAAAACTGGTGCGTGGACAGGTCACATGACCATTAAGAACAGTTCTGATTGGCTGGCTGGAGGAATCACCATTTGAATGGAGACAGGCTCTAGAGGAAGCACTTTTTCATTAAAACCTCAATTTTCTAAGTAAGTTTATAATGGGATAAAATCAGTTTTAATTAACAATAATAGTATATTTTCGTACTATTTTACGTTGAGATTAAAGCAAAACCACATACTCATTTTTTTATTTTTATTTTAGGAGAAAACATGGTTTGAATGTCTGCTCCTCATATATAATTGATTTCACTGATTGATAAATAAATTGTTTATTCATTGAATACCTATCATATTTGTGGGATTATATGTTTTCGTCAAAAAAAGTGTTAGTGTATGGTTTAACGCTGATCGTCTACTTGAGGGACCAAGGTCTGTGTGAAATGTGGATCTTTCTAGCCTATAAAAAATTCTAGCCCATACTTACATAATTTTAAGGGGGAGGGGGGGGGGAGCAAGGAAAACATCGAACGGCTAGGACGATAAGCGTGAGTTAACTGGGTCCGAACTCGGCACTTCCTGACTATCTGCTTTCAGAAGAGAACTTCTCGGTTATTGCTAGTTGTTAAAAAAAAAAAGACACAGTGGACCAGAAAGGTATAACACAGCAGAGTTGAAAGATGATATTTGGGTTAGCGAAAGATACACTGACAGATAGAATTTTTCTTAAAATAATCATATATTGCTCAGTATACTTCGAACTGTACAAATTCGTTGAAAACCGGAGGTCTAAAAATTTTTATGAAGACTATACTTTCTTTTTTTATCAAAGAAAATAAGAACACTGCGGATGCAGTCGAACCTTCAATGATCACGCTTTTCTTAGTACGTCACTTTTAAACTTTATTAATCTGATTCAGCAAATAAATTACAAAATACATTTTGAATTACATTGAAACAAATTTTAAAATTTTTTGATCAGTTTTTCTACCAGAATCAGTTTTGAACTTTACTGATCAGTTTTCCCCATCAGAATCAACTTTAAAATTTATCACTAAGGAAAATTAGCAAAATCTTACACACATCTAATTAGTGAAATTCATTGAATGGCATTTACAGTGATAAAATATACTTCTCTTATATGGAGAATATAAGTGCTTCTATTTCAGGTGCTGTGATTTACTAAAGTGAAAAGGAAAAAAAAAAAAAACTCAAAATTTCGAAATAAAAGGGAAGCAATACATTTAACTAAATAACTTTTATTTTATCCCAAGTCACATATAATAAATCTATAAAAAAAAGAAGCGAAATGCAAGCATGCTTTCAAAATGAAATCCCAGGCAATTATTTTAATCAATAGAAAATAAATTAGTTCTTCCCCTGGAGAGAACCAATTAATTTTCGAACGTTGGCTTATGTGTCTCAGAAAATTAGTATTCCTTTATATGCCGAAAATACTCCAAAATTATTACCGATTAATGTTGTAATATGTAGAAAAAATAATTAATTTTTTTAAAGAATAGTATTGGGGGAGAGCGGTTGATAGCAGAATATGATAAAAGTCCTTAATTACATTTTTGGATTAAAGCGTATAGCTTATTTACTGATAGAAAAAAATGTCCTTTATTTTACCGAAAAATATTGTTTGGAAAGGAGGTATTTCCCAGACAGTGATGAATTTATAGGTACAGAGTCTGAAAATTTTTGTAAATATTAACAGTGCCTCGAATATCTTATTTCGACCGATGCTCATTTTTTAGCTTCTATTTACTTTATCATATTAAAACTCTGCTTTTAATGTATACGTCCCATTTTTTATTATTCTTAATGAAATAACCACGATTCTTTTAAGATATACATCGATGTAATACAATCTTTCGTTTAATGCTGTTAAAACATTGTATGAAATTACTGTAATCTATAATTATAGGGATGTTCTCCATGTTTTATTTTTCCTGGCGCAGAGATTAATTTTTCCGACTCAAATATAAAGTTATTTCTATTCCTATGATCGTGAAATATTTAGGTAATTTTATTTAAACGAGAAGTTAAAATCAGAATTCGACTGCCAGAAATCGAAATGCGTTCTTAAAATAAAGGTGAATGGTTGTTTGTTCCCTATATAAGTTCACATTTTTTGACATATTTGAAGGAAAATTGGTACACACGTTCCTTAATATTTGGAAGCAGTTACTGCGCTTTTTAAAATTTATCCCCCACTCCCTTCAAGAGGAAGAAAGGGGAAGAAAGAGGTATGCTACACAATTTGGGAACCCTTTGAACTAGAAACTTGATATTGATATGAAAGTTCTTCATTCAAATTAATATTCATTAACCCCCCCCCCTCTAAGGGGGAAAAATGGGAAGAGAGAGGCATGCTGCAAAATTTGGGATACCTTTGAGCTAGAAATTTGATATTTATATGAAAGTTCTTCATTCAAATTAATATTCATTACGTTATAAAAAAGTTGCTCAATCTCTTAAAGGAGGTAAAATATGGGTAAAAAGAAAGGGTACATTGTGCAATTTGGAAACCGCCTGAACAAGAAATTTGATACTAGATGTGAAAATTCTTCATTCAAATTTGTATTCACTAGCTGTTAAAAGTTTTTCCTATCCTTAAGGGGCACACCTAGTGTGACAGCCTAAAAAAAAGGCGATTTTTGGGAATTAAAAAAAAAAAAAAAAAAAAAAAAAAAACTACTGTATCAATTCTTTTAAAATTTTAAGGGTATATTTATACATATTTTAAGAATACACAGTAAAACTTTTGAAGAAAAAAATTAAATATTTTTCGAGATACACGCGATCTCCGACGGCGCTAAAAAAAAAAAAAAGGTCTTCCACTGCTGCAGTGATTCCGGCTTTCTCCGTGGATGAAACCTGAAAAAAAAAAAAAAATTCTCGTTAAAGTAGAAGATATTGTCCGTACAATGACCTACGGTCGAAAAAAAAAAAATCAAAAATTGACAAAATGGCGGCGTTTTTTTTTAAAAAAAGTTGAATTTTACCCAAAATTTTGGTCGTTTTTGGCCTGCCAAAATTCGATTTTTGATCAGATCAAAAAACTGGTACGTCATTGTATGGAGAACTATATACAGAACATGCAGAAAAAATTTGATAGTGATCGGATCATTTTTCTCCGAGTTATCACTGCAGCAAATTCGAAAAATGCTGTTTCGAGAAAAACGCGTTTAAAGATAAAATGATCGTTTTCACTGTTATAAATGGATTAAAATCATACTTACAGCTAATCTGCTATTCCAGGCCCATATAATTCACCTTCCTCTTTTCAAAAAGTGCTTGTTGACAATACAATATCCATGAGATGGGTCAATCACAACATTATCGTCATTATTCTGTAATAGTTTCTCTGCGGACGTACTGGTATTCGCAGTAGATTGCTCAAATGCATGTCGGTTTCCGGTAAACTTGCGTTTTTTTTTTTATATTGATCGATGTCTGGGAACATCGTGAGTTCCTTTTTTATTTAAATACGGAGATTGTTCACTCTTTTTCAGTAAAATAAAACGTGCTAACTTATGAAGTGCTAGATACAACGGTCACAATAAAACTAAATGTATCTGGCTCCGAAAATACGTCACGTGGCAGTAAACGTGAAACTGGAATCGTATTATAATGGTTGCAACCATTAGAAAGAGACGGTAGACTCCGAACAATACCTCAGGTACGTCCCGTATGCTAATACAACTATTAACTGCCGAGCAGTTACTCTTCAAATGGCTGTAACTCAAAAACTATTTGAGATATCGATTTAAAATTTTAGTATGTTATTTTTAAAGGTATAACTTATCGAAATATGAAAAAAAAAAAAAAAAAAAAAAAAAAACGATTTTTTAAAAATTTCACACTAGGTGTGCCCCTTAAAAATGAGGGGGGGGGGGAGGGTGAAAAAGGACTAAAAAGAGGGGATTTATAGTACACGTTTGATATTGCTTGAGCTGAAAGATTGATATTTGGTATGAAAATTCTTCCTTTAAGTTCATAATCACTATGCTATTAAAAAAATGCTGCCTCCTCCTAAAAAAATGATGAAAAGTGGATAAAAAGAAGTGTGTGTATTTGGAAAAAATGTAGGCAAAAATTTTATATTTTGTATGAAAAATTTTCGTTCAAGTTGGTATTAATTTCACTAACACAAAGTTGCTTAACCCCCTTAAAGAAAGGAAATGTTAGTAAAGGTAGAGGATATGTCGTGGAATTAAAAACCGTTTGAGCTAAAAAATAGGTATTTGGTATGGAAATACTTCATTCAAATTTTTTCACTACATTATTAAAAAAAATGTCCAATCGTTTAAATAAGGTTGTAATAAAATGTAAATGGAGCGTGTCCGTTGTATAACTTAGAAACCGCTTGAGCCTTTCTAGTTATTAAATTTTGTTGTCCTTTTGTCATACACTGAGAAAAAATTCTGTAATTGACATCTAGAATCTAAATACTGGCTCTAGAAAAAATAGTTCCATGTCATCCTTATAAATTCTAGTCCCCTTAGAAAGCGAGTTCTAGAAGCCCCTATTAGAATTCTAGAGCGTTTGCCTATATTCTCGAGGGCAAAGTTATTTAAAAATCTCTGCAAATAGATGAGACTAGGAGAGGCGAGTTTCTGCAATTATGATCTTGGTTTATTACCAAATTCTAGAAAATCAAGCGAGAATGTCTCGCAATATAAATGATTCAGAATATTTATAGTATTCGGAATATTGTTTCACCATTTAGAAATGTGTAAACTAGAAATTCTCGATAATTTTGTCTATTTAGTTTATTGGCGTGCGTTATGTGCATTAGTTAAGGGATTTAGAAAATGGCCACTTATTCATTCTAGAGAAAGGCGGTATGTATTTTTTCCAAGTGTAATTTATCACTTTTTGTTTTCAAACGAGCTCGTGAAATACCGAGTATCCGGAAATCCGAAATCGGGAATCACCGGATTTTCTTATAAATATAATACCTATTAAACTGCGGATGAAATAAAATACAGTCGCTTACTAATTTAAGACCACATTCGTAGATTAAGTCAAATAACCAATTTAACAGTCGCACACTAAAAATTTTTTTACTGTTCTTTATCTGTATATATTAAAAAAAAGTTAATGCGGTTGGCGTCTTTTTTTTTTTTTTTTTTTTTTTTGCATCGTCTCGCGAACGAAAGTGTCCTTTGCGTAATGAGAGGTATCAATGTTTTCTGAATATTTCAAGGAAGAAATTTTTCTTGATTAGAAATTTCTATTGCCTTAATTAACGGGGTTATTCATTAAAAACCCCGTGTTAGCAAAGTTACTCTATTTACCAACTTGCAAATAGTTTCCCTTATTACATTGTTTCTTCTGCCAATGACATCATTTTTCACAGGGAAATTAAAATGCTATCGATGGTGTTAAAAAAAAAAAAAAAAAAAAAAAAAAAGTGTGTGTTGCTATTGGTAACAAAGAAATTTATCGTCTGCAAATGAATAAAAAGCGTTATTTTAGATATTTTCAATAAAAACAGGAATTTAGATTTGTAATTAATCGTCTGCAGATATTTTTTTCTACTTTTAGAAAATTGAATTTCTTACTGGCAATTTCTTATGACGTTTATCATTTTTTTTTTTTAATGTTCTTTTTTTGTGAATAATGAAATAACAAAATACCAGGTGATCTAGAAGTCACAGGAAAAAAAAAAAAAAAATCATTAGTTAAAAAATACTGACTGTAGCTCTATGCGGGTTTCATTAAAATGTACAAAGAAACATGGGATTTTTTTTTTTTTTTTTTTTTTTTTTAAATATATATATATATATATAAGTAAGGAAAAATATTTAGTTAAATTTTCCCCCAACATCTCGCGCTCTATTTTCAGTATCCTCTCACATTTTAAACAGATTCGTCTGATCAAATGACGCCATATTTCAAAAACTGAAGCTTTTTTATGAGAATTTCGAATGGGAAACATCTGACGTTCTTTCTAGTGAATAACGGCCATTACATTGCACATTAAGAGTCCTAGTTACGTTGCTGAATGTACTGCGCTACCGTAAAAAAGTAAATTTACAATTATAGCGCCACCTATTGAAGGAAATTTAAATAAATTTTCTTATAAATATTTTGCTAAATAATAATTTAAAAAAAAAAAAAAAAATCTATGTTTTTCTGTGCATTTTAGTAAAAACCGCATGATTTCGAATAATACTTTTATTTATATTTTTTCTATGACTTTTGGATCACCCTGTAACTAATGCCTATACTTTTTACTATTGAATTTTTTAGTTAATTTAAGGCAGCATTTATAATACTCTCTACATATATTTCTAATGTACAGATAGGTAATATTTTTACACATCCGAAAATATCTGAAAAGAAAAAGTTTTAACTTGGAAAACAGTCCTTTAGCTTCAATTTTTAACGAAGGATAAAATGCACTCGATTCTCTATAAGAGGTTTAGATGGTGAGTTTTCTTCTTCCCATAATTAGAAATGTGAAATGTATCATAGAAATGTTTAATTCTATAATGTTAAAATTTATCATTGCGAAATTAGAAAATGCTGTCCTTTATTAAATGAGTTTGACTATAAAATATTTTTTTATGCCAAAATACATTCGAAGTATTTTAAAATATATTCTCAAATAAAAAAGATTAATATTCTTTAAAAACGCAAATAAATGCAGTCAGTTATGCAGATATTATTTAATTTAGTTTTTTTTTTTCTCTTTCAAAATATTTAAATATTAGAAACATTATCTCAAGAAACAGTTTAATATAAATTTTTCACATGAAATTCCCTGAGTAAAAGCAAATCATTTTCAAAACTTCGCACTCTTTGACATTCCTGTGAAATAATGCTATGAGCGCTTACAAGGATGATAATTAAAAAAAAAAAAAGAATAAATAATCTGAATCATAAATGCTATTTTGGATATCAAACTTCCAAGCCTACATTCAATTAATTTTTTTAAAAACTTATAATACAAACGAAAAAATAAAAAATATTGCCAAATTAAACGCTTGTCTCTAACAGATAACGGGAAAATTCTGGTCCTCAAACAGATCACGACATTTTAGGTGCTAGATTTTTTTTTTTTTAAACAAGTAATTATACCAAAAAATTTATCTCCAAACAGTGACAAAAATTTAAAAGTCCCCAAGAGGGTCATATACTAAAACTGTAACACAAAATTGTCTAGATTCTAGATATTACGAATTTCTTTCTATTAAAAAAAAAAATACTGATTTTTAACATAATATTTCATTAAAAAAAAAAAAAAGTGATATTAAATATTACGTATTTTATAACATTATTTTGCTTTTGTCTTGTGTTATGCACTATTAATATTCTTATTCAGTGAAAGACAAATTAGCAAATAGGGGAAGAGACCTATGCGAAGCGAGTCGGGGGTTGGTGAGCGGAGCGAGCTGGGGGCAGGGATTTTTATTATTATTATTTATTTTTTAGGCAAAATAATTCGGACTGGTAACAATAATAAATAAATAAATATATAAACCAATTAATAAAAAAAAAAAAAAAAAAAAAAAAGGATGTGATCTATTTTTTAAGTCTTGAAACTGCAATATATGTATATGTATATAATGCTTTGAAACCTTACAGTCACAAATTATTAAATAAAATAATTATAACCCACTAACTAACGTACGAGCATTTACTTTCGTATTCTGTACATTTTTTGAATGAATGCATCAGCTCATATGTATAACCTCTGAAGAAGTAAAGATGAAATATACACCTCTTAATTTCGGACGTGACATTATTTACCCCATTATACCTGAAACGGTTATTCACTAAAGATTTAAGAGCATCTTACGACCACTTGAAGAACAATATCAAGTAGAAAAAAGGAACAAACGGCACTTGAAAAAAAGCTGCTAACCAATATTAAAAACAAGCACTGAATATTTAAAATAAGCTTATTAATTTATACCACTGCATATATTCAGAAAATATATGAAAATTATCAATGTAAATAAAAAATTTAAAAAGTAATATTTTTATTTGGATTCCATATTGCATTCTTTTAAAAAATAGAATACAGTTTTCTTTAATAGTTTTTATAAATTTAATTTAAAAAAATTCCTTTTTATATTTAATTTTGGCATTATAATAATATTCCAAGACAATACTTCAAGAAACTACTCCGGACTGATTATTTTATACTTTAATTAAATAAAAGAAAGTCACAGATGACTTTCATATTTACAAATACGAGTACAGTCATTAACAAAAATCTCCGAACACTATCCTATATAAAAAATCCTATACATAAAATCTTATAGCAAAAATTCCTATATAAAAAAAGTACACTTAATGCAGTTTTGTTAAATAAATCCTTGTCGAATCCTGTTCTTAGTCAGTCTAAAACCAGGATTCGAAAAGGACTTATTTAACAAAACTGTATTAAGTGTACTTTTTTATATAGGAATTTTTGCTAATGTTCGGAGACTTTTGTTACCGACTGTATATGCGATTTTACAAACCTCTTTTGGGGTTTCGCGTGCAGTAAAATGAAAATTATAGGATTCTTAATTAAACACCGGCTGCAACATCTCGCAGTTAACAACCATTAACAACTTACACTCTACTAAAGAATAAACCTTTTCACTTCACTTTAGTATAAAATTGTTTTTTAGCAGCCGAGAACTTTTATTAAATTAAGTTTAAAGAATAATCATATTGTTTTATTTATATTATTACTTCCTTCTATATATATATATATATATATATATATATAAAGAAAGTATTGGATTCATGAAATTTTTTAACTACGATTTTCGATGGATTTACACGTTTTGAGATGTCATGAACACGATTCGATCATTTTTAGAAAATGCCTGTCTTTGTGCTTGTTTCCGTGTGTGTTAGCAATATATATATAAATATATATATATATATGTATGTATACAGTAAACTCCCGATTATCCGCGGTGAACGGGGAATAGACAACCGCGGATAATGGAATCAGCGGATAATCCTCAAAATGTTCAAAAAGGGGATATAAATCAACACATAAAGCCTTTTGAGCAATACTATTTAATTAACAGTTAAGCATGACCTACATATACAATTTAACACACTAATAAAAATTTCTACTTACATTTTGCTCTATTTTTTAACAAAAAAATCGGTGAAGCATTTTTGTTTTTTTTTGTACTAAAACACTTTTTCTTAATTTGCGATTGCAGTTTCTTTATCAGAATTTTGTCACAAAGCAAATACATCGTCCTGTTCCTCGACATATTTTATAAGTCCATCTGTATGTGCTAGGGCTGCGTCGTGGCTCATCCTCTGCTGAGTTTTATCTCCTTCTTCACTACCTTCTGAAACTGGGTCTAATGCTTGGCCCACAATTTGTTCATATGTAAGGTGTTCAATACCTGAATCATTGGCGTCACAATTAATCTACTCTTCAATGTTTCCTTCATTGACTTTTCTCCTCCAGTAACAGATTTAGCTAAATTTCCCGAATCATGAGTAGAAATTTCTTCCTCCTCTATAAACTCTACCAAAGTATTTTCCACATTTGGTAAAATTTTTCTCCAAGACCTTACCAATGTAGACTGCTTAACTGCGTCCCAAGCAGTGTGTATGCCTTAAATGCTGTCAAGAATCGTGTAATATCTTCAAAAGCCTTGAAGGATTACTCTCTTCGATCTTTTTTTGTAATAAGTTTGTTCTGTATTTTTAAATTCCCTTTTAAATTCAGGCCCTTGAGGACCGCGGATAATCCGCAAAGCAGATAATTCGACCGCCGATAATCTGGAGTCTACTGTATATATATGCATATATATGCATGAAAACAGAATAAAAAAGCTCTCAAGAGAGAGAAATTCCAAGACGTAATTTCATTAATATAGTACGCTACGAAATCTTTTCTCGACATCTGAATATTTTAGAATTTAATTCATAGAAGTCATTCTGTAAATTAAATATGATCAAAACATGTAATAAATTTTTAATAACTTTATTAAGTTTCCAATATTTTTTAGTTTTTCATCTAGTATTTAATTTCGTTGTAAAACTGCTTTTTAGTAACCGAAAATTTTTGTTAAAATTAAAGAAAAGTAAAGTTTGCATTAGAAAATTAAAACTATTTTTTTAGGTGATCATTTTTTTTTTTTTTTTTTTTTTTTTTCAAACGTTATCTGGCAAAGGCTGATGACGCTTTGTTAAATTTCTTTGAAAATTTCGATAACATTTCTTTAACTGTACTATCAAAATAATATATCCTTGATTTATTCTAGTAAGATTAATTACAATTTTATTAAGTTCTAGTAATATTAACTGATAGAATAATTCATAGTTATTTAGTGTGCAATACTTATTATGCATATTATACTCCAAATAAGAAATCAAAAGGCATAAAGGATAATTAGTCAAGTTTATTTCACGACACATTCGAATTTCGATAACATATTAATTATTTCATTGATTTCTTGAATACAATCTCAATCTACAGGCATTTATAGATACATGTCTGTGTTTGGAAATCAAAATAGTTTTTGTGATTTGGGTGCAATAATGGTGTAAAAAGAAGAAATTTAGCTGGTTGTTAGTTTTATTTAGTCTTCATTTGTAAGATTAAGTATCTGATAAATGTATTTATTTTTTTATGAATAATTTTATTTTAGAAATAATAAACTGTTTGGATCAACATTAAGTAGAAATTTCAGAGGGCTTACGATTTCAGATGTTTTCAGGCAGCATTTATATGTGCACTGTTGTACAAAACTGCACAAGAATTATAAAATAAAATATTAATGCACTATCTACCAATAACCATTTGTACAATTTCGAATTTAGACATTTTGTCAAATATCTAAGTAAGTTCTTTAAGAAACATCGTGAAACTTTGGTAGTGTAAAGAAGATGTTATATCTCATATAGTTCAGCAAAAGTTGTGCCCTGAAGAGAAAAAGGGAACCAGTAAAAAATTATACAAAAATAAAAATGTTTTAGGTCACCCTGCAAAAAGTAATGCTGTAAATGCGTTTTGTCTGCAGCACGTAATTATGAGGACTTTTCTTATTATCTGTATAAATTTTTATGTGGCTATCACAATTATTCATGGAGATATAACGATTTCTTTAAAAAATTGCAAAAAGAATTTCCATATTTTAATTATAACTCGTACGGTATTAGATGCAGGGCAAAGCCATTCTTAGGAAATTTGGCAAACTACATTAAATATATTGCAATTAGAATGCAAAAATTTTAAATATCTTACGAAATATGAGCATTTTAACTAAATATTTTTTAACTACGCATGCACTATCTTTTACGAAAATTCACTTGCATAATTTAATAGCCAAAACTATTGAGCAACTTATATGAAAATCCCAAACAAATATCAGCTAAATTAAAAAAGTTATGACAGACAGAATGAACAAAATTTCAATTGTCTCAAAATAAAAGGTAAACTATAAAGGGTTTTACTCACATTTTCATTTTGATTCAATCAATGCCCAATGGTAATAGAATGTTTGCTGTTAGCTGATTATAAATAAATATTGGTATAACCCACTGTTCTTTCTTTCTTTCTTTTTTTGTTTTTTGAGAACTGAAATTCTGTTCTTATCTCTCATAACTTTTTTTATTTACACGATATTTGTTTGAGGTTTTCATATAAGTTGCTCAATATTTTTGGCTATTAAATTATGCAAATGAAATATTTTAAAAGCTAGCGCATGCGTAGTTAAAAATTATTCAGTTAAAATACTCATATTTCGTAAGATATTTAACATTTTTACATTCTGATTGCAATATGCTGTGTCTAATGTAGTATGTCAAATTTCCTAAAAATGATTTTGCTCTGGGTCTAATATTCTAGTTAATGAGAAAAATTTTCATAATCACATGCTACAGCCAACACGTATTTAAAGTATTACTTTTTACAGGGTGATCCAAAACATTTTGACTTTTGTTTAATTTTTTTTACTAGTCCATTTTTCCTCTTCAGGACACAACTTTTGCTGAAACATGTGAGGTATAATATATTCTTTACACTACTAAAGTTTCAAGATGATTCCTAAAGATCTTTTCTAGATATTTGACAAAACGTCTAAATTCAAAAGTGTCCGAATATTTATTGATTAATAGTGCATTTTTTTTTTTTTTTTACAATAACATCAAAAATGACATGTTTTTATAATCAAAAACCAAAAGTTTATAAAAATCGATTATAACACGGAAAAAATATTGAAAATTGTTGCACCAAAATGTTAAATATTTGGTTTCAGTTCGAAACTAATGAACGTTAAAGGGTTAAACATTACTTTTTAATAAACAACTAGGAAAGAGAGGAGATACTTTTGTTGACTATCATGAGTAGTTTTACAGAAAACTGGGGAAGGATGAGTCAATTTCGATACTTTACTTTGTATGAAAGGGTAAATCATTTTCATGATACTATTTTGCATGAAAAGATGAATCAATCTCGATACAACATCTTTTACGAAAGGATGATTTCATCTCGATATATCACCTTTTATGAAAGGATGATACCATCTTGGTAAATCATTTTGCACGAAAGGATGGGTCGCTCTTGACATATCATCTTATACGAAAAGGTGAATAATTTAAATGTATGTTTTTGTAATGAGAGGGTTCCATTATTAGAATAACATCATGAAATCTCTTTTATGAATGATATATTCTGATATTATTTCAAAAATTAGAAAAATAAACCAATTATGTTATCGGCTAAAAAAGTAAAGTAAATAAAAATGAGTGAAAAAGAAATCTTGAAAATAATCTGGAAGGCTATAAGAAAAATCTGTGATTAATGTCTCAGTTTCAGAATATGAAAAGAAATAAATTTATTAAATAAAAATAAATAAATAAGTAATTTTTTCGAATGTCAACAAGTTATATATGAAAAATCAGTGGAAAATACAGTAAAAGTCTTCCATTTAATTTTCGAGCAACATTGAACAAAAAAAAAAAAAAAAAAAAAAAAAAAAGAGAAAACTTCTATACCATACTTTTTTGGGAAAAAAAAAAAAAAAAAAAAAAAAAAAGTGTTTAATTTTACTAAACCTTGAAAGTGATTACAAGTCAAGCAAAACTTATATAATATGGAACGCACTGTTGCAAATAGAAAATCAATTCAAGGAAAAAAAAGAAAAGGCAAAATTTGCTGAAATTGCAAATATTTCTTAGAATGAAGCATATCACAGTATGAAACAAAGTAAAAAGGTTTTGTGAAACACCAAAGGCTCTGTACATATCACAGAAATTAAGTTTTACTCTCTTTTTTTCCGGGATCTCTTTTGTATGAGAAAGGTTCAAGAAAACTCTTTTAATTATGGTGGTTAATGAAATATACGTAATATAAATTAGAAAGAAGGAATGAATAAAAAACACTCTAGAAACAAGCTCAATTAAATCTTTTCTACTTTTTTTTCTCTATGCACTGAAGACAAATTGCACTGTTATGCTTGGGATAGCCAATTATACCAGGTTCTTTGGACAGATTTAAGAAGAGAAAAAAAAAAAGAAGGATATTTTTTTTCTGTATTCTTGAAATTAATATAATTACAATCTTCTACATAAAAATATAAAAAGGAAACTTCTTAAAAAAGGAATATTACATAAGACCTTTTAAAAAACCGATAACACGATGGTCAGGTAAAACGTCTTTTTTTAGCAATAATTTTAACACTCTGTAATATGGCCTTTTTTTATATGTTTAAAAATATACTACGTCATACGAGTAAAATCGAGTCAACTCATTTTTATTTAATGTAAAAATGACGTCATTCACTTTTTTCCCAAGCTCGTAATATGACCAGAAAATATGATAACTCAGCTATAAATAATCACGACTATGACAGATATTTAAAAAAAAAAAACCTATGTAGTAAAAATAAGATAGATATTTTTATCGCATCGTCAAAAATCAATCGTTTTCTCTTCACTTTCACTTTCGCTTTTATTTTATTTTTATTTATTATTACTTTTAAAGATGGTTAATTTTTAAAGGAAAAAGAAGCAAATTTATGACTCAGAGGTAAACAAATAATAATAATTATTATATATATACAGTCGGTAACAAAAATGTCCGAACACTAGCAAAAATTCCTATGTAAAAAAGTACACTTCATACGGTTTTGTTAAATAAATCCTTGTCGAATCCTTTTCTTAGTCAGTCTAAGAACATGATTCGATAAGGATTTATTTAACAGAACCGTATGAAGTGTACTTTTTTTACATAGGATTTTTTGCTAGTGTTCGGACACTTTTGTTACCGACTGTACATACAATTTATCCGAAACCCCAAGGTCGAATGGTTATCCTTCTTATATTTTCACTATTATCCGTGACTATTTTTCATATTAGATGTCATGGTGTTTCTTTAACGTTTATTTTTTTTTCGCTTTTGGTAGGTGTTTTTTACAATCTATTTAGTTTTTACATTTATACTTGTATATAACGGTGAGTAATTTTGTTTATTTTTCCTTTGTATTTAATTAATTCTTCAGTTGTAATTTCGAGCTACAGTGGATAGGGATTTTTGTTATCTTGGTCAGATGTATGGGACCAAGATACTTTTAGCTTTAACTAGTATCTCTTGCAACGTCTTACTACTCTTTCTCCACCCTGCATTTGAGTGATGTACCTGACGTTACATTCAATGCTTTTTGAGTTAATTTTTTTAGTGAAAGAATGAACATAATTTTATGGGACTTCTCTGGCATTTTTGCTGCCAAGGGAAATCTGATATTTAATTTATTTTCTTTTACTTCCTTTTTTTTTTTTATCAGTGCCCTGCTAAAATTTTCAACTGAAAAAGTACTTGAAATTATTTATCTTAAAATTTACGTAAATGACAGTGAAAAGGAAACAGAGATGTCAAATTTAAAAAAAAAAATATTTATATGATTTTTGTTAATATTATTTTAGCGAATTATCTGTGGGAGTATAATAGTAATATAAAATACTTTTTTTGAATTAGAAATATTCATTATCTTTTATTAAAAAATAAAGCAATCAAAAATTAAACTATAGAATAAAAATACTGAGCATCTTGATTATTTATTTTTAACTGAAAACTGGTGTAAATTTACAGATTCTAGATAACATTACAGTAAAATTACAGAACATTTTTGCAATGTGTGTGAGGTGCTAACTTTGAAAAATCTGACTGCAGCAAACTCCCGTTGGGTGGCATCTGTAGCTCTCTAGAGACCCTATATTAAAAGAAATCCTACTATAGGATCTCTATCTCCCATCGTTTCAAACATCTACAGCCTGTTCGCTTAGGCTTCGCGCACACCAGAGCGCAATGCGACGCGCAAAAAGCTCGTAAATTATCCAGTATCAGAAAGTGACCCCCTGAACTTTTGGACATGTTTACAATGAAGAACATTATTTTTTATTGCACCTTGAAGATTTTTTCAAAAGAAACCCAGGTTTTCCATGCCAGTTATCGCAGCAGGAGTTTTGTCGGAGGAGGAAATTAGAGGTGAGTTCGGGCTCTATTTTGGCAATCCGAGCCCGCCCGGGCCCGAAACATTTTTGAACTGAGCCCGCCCGAGCCCGAAAAATTTTGTGTGATCAGAGCCCGAGCCCGATATTGAAAGTGGTACGCTATGCAACGCATACACAATAGTAAAATTAAATACCGTTTTCATTTTCAAATTAATTTTCTTATTATCAGTCCTCAATTTAAATAACTATAAATGTTATTATAACAATTTATAATGTCTGTGTCTCTGTATACATGTATATATTTATATAATAGATATTTATAGTGCAGCCCATTGTTTATAACGCGCCTATCGGGGGAAAAAAATTATCCGAAAGAGTGATATAATGAGGCCCGATATAACGAAGGAGGAAGGATTACTGTATAACACTATGACATAATATGCATCCCGTTGAAAAAAGAGTTCTATTTAGAAAAAGGAAAGTCAAAGCTACTAAGGTTTGCAAGATTATTTTGTGATTTATAACCTATCATGACTATTATGACATTACTAAAAGTGCTCTAAAAATGAATAAAATTTCTTTTTTTTTTTTTTTTTTTTTTTACATTTTCCAGTTAGTGAAGAATAAAATAAACGGAATTTTTAGCTTGAATCCGAGCCCGCCCGGAGCCCGAAAACTTGCGTAAGATTTGAGCCCGATCGGGCTCGGGCCCGGGCTCGGGGCTGAGCCCGTCTCATCTCTAGAGGAAATGGCCCTTCGAGACTTTCGCAGACTCAAATCTCACTCCAAAGGAATTTGAATAGAACATTGTGCTTTGGATTGCGCACTGGTCTGTGCCAAGTTTTACTGTTCAAATACTCCTTGAAAAATTAACCGTCTACAATCGTTTGCGACTATAGGGCTTTCCTCACGTTTCAGACATGACATCTGTAACAATTTCACCGTAACAAACTCCCGCTCGTTGTAAAATCACAAATCGAAGTAAATTTTCATATTACTTTTTTAAAGTACTAAATGTTCAACATCACAATACAAGCGTTATGTTCATAATATATAATTTTAATATTAACAAACACATATATGATACCTGAATTACTTTAATTAATAATAATAATAATAATATTAATAATAATAATAAACATTCTCTGGAAAAATGTATGAGGTATATTTGTATAACATTTCATGCAACATTTGCATTCTGTTATATCTTCTAATAAAGATGTTTTTATTTTATTTTTGTGTCAGTTTGTGAAAAATTAATTTGCTTTTTAAACTATACTCGGTTATTATGCCAATTAATGATAGAGTCAGAAGTACTTTGGTCCCTTGGATGACATTATATATAACCCAGTTTGATTTTATTGAATATTTTTATGTTTTGATTATAGTATGTTGTTCGCACTGTGGTTATATAATATATTTATTTATTTTTTAACGGTATTGTATTCGGTTAAAAATCCTGCATGTTATGGGAAAAAAAAAAAAAAAAGAGAAATGTTAGTATAATATATATATATATTTAATCTATATACCTTCATGCATATATATGCTGTTCGCATTCACATGAATAAATATAATTTAAAGAGCTTCATAATCATACAATAGCTACAAAACATTTTAAGCATTATTATTTTTTTTTTTTTACAGGGTGATACCAAACTTTTTTTGTTTGCTTTTTTTGCTGATTCCCTAATGGTTTTTGTAACACTTTTCTGAGTATTTGTTAAAATGTTTAAAATTGAAAGTCGTTTTTAGAAACGTAGATTTACACATATTAAATCGTGAATAACGAAACTATCATTTAGCATCCAAATTCAAGGAAAAAAAAAAAAAAATGCATGAACAGCTATTTTTGTTAATTAACAAGGATCTGGGCTTAATATATATATATATATATATATAGTTTTCTTTCATACTAATTTTTGTTTTATATTATATTCTATCGTTTCTAAAATCATGTACTGCCATCTGTCATGGAATCTATCACTTTTTATCAATAGAGCAAAAAGGATGAAAAGTAATTTTAAAGATGGAAAGACCTCTTTCATGGGGAAAGTAATACACAAGTAATGCTTAATTAAAGTAATGAATACTTTCAAAATGCTCCATGGAAATTCTAAATTATTTTAAATCTCCAATTTTTTAACTATGCATTTTTTGTGTATGTAATTGAACACCTCTGTGTATATAATTTTTTTATATCCCAATTAAAGAATCAGTTACAAACAAACTTGTGTAAAATTTGTATTTTTCATGAATTTTTGTATTGCGATTGAATTTGAGAATTTGTAATAAAGGTAATAATTTCTTGATTTTCTGAAAATCAATACCCAGTTTTGTGACAAATACACTGATTATCACACTTACATAGAAATTTTTAAAAGCATAGGATGAAAACAAATTCGCATGGAACATTATGAGTAACTGGTTATTCACAAAATTTAAAACCCGAGAAAAATAAATTAAAAGTTTAAAATTTTGTAATTTTTTTTTTTTTTTTTTTTTTTTTTTTTTTTGTAAAATCTTTTATATAACGTTTGAGGAACTGTAGAATGATATTATTTTAAATGTATTATACAGCTTCATACATTTTCTAATAACTATGTAGTTATTTTTAATTACATAGATTGTGACAGTTTTCATCGTCAATTGCTTCCTTAACCCGTTAGCGCCCAGTGTCCTGATTTGAGGACAACTAATAAAATGGCACGATTATTTTTTGTGGTTTTTTGGAATAATTTCTGCTTTTTAGTGACAGCTTATAGCGTCACTCTAAATGATCCCTGAAAGTTTTATGTGCCTACTGTCATGCAACCAACCACTCCTCAGTCTACTTTATGCAACCAACCAACCTTCGTGGCCGCTGTGAGCGGAAGATGGTATTTTGGGAAGAGAGTGAGTTTGGCCTTCGGTCGGTAACGTAAGGTGCAATCGGTGCACCTGAGTAAGATTTATTCTGTTGTTTACTTTTATTACATGCGTACTCATATGTAAATATAATCTCAGTGTACATATTTTCATCTTCATGTGTGGTATTATATTAAAAGAAAAGAGTAAAAGAGCGAAGAGAGAATTTCTGTTCTCAAGTACTTACACTCGGCTATATCACATCTATTAATTATTATTTCATAAATTGGATAGTCATTTATGATTTTTCATTCGTCGCACATATATTTGCTTTTTGCGCAAGTATACTAACTTAAATCAAGTTGAATAATAATATCTATTATAGTACTTTACTTTCGAGATCTTTGTCAACATGTAATAGGAAATTAATCTGTTATCTCAAAGTTTTTCTATCTCGAAGTTTTCTCGTTAGAACACTGAACGTCAATAGAGAATAGGCTTTAAATTTAATCAGAAGAATTGTTTAAGTTAATATATTTAATTTTCAGCTGTCTATATTATTTTAGAAGTGAAATAATCAGCTAATAATATTTTGCAAAATTATTTCGGGCGTTAACGGGTTAACACAGGGATTTATAATGTAATTAAGAAATTTATTTTTTATAAAATAAAATTTGAATAAAATTTGATAAATGACTCGCATTTAAAAATTAAAATCAGATTGCAGTTTATGCTAGAGAAAAAATGAGCAGTTGAAATGTGGAGAAATATATCCATGTAAAAGTCGTAAAAATTTCAAGTTTCATCTTTAAGGTTTTTGAGAAAAAGGTACATGAAGTTTGAAAGTTTAATACTGTGGAGATAGTTAATTCCCGATCCCCTTAAATAAGTGAATTATTTTGAAATATTAACCAAGTTGTTTAGAATCTTCATAAAATGTATAATATCACGATTATTTATTTATGTCCTGAATTAATGAATCACAATAAATTCTAGAATAAAACTAATTAAAACAAAAAAGACATCTTTCATAATTGAAATTTAGGTATGAAAATAAATCAATAAATCAAATTTTAAATATAATGAGAAACTTAAAGATATAATTTTCGTTTTCCGCTACTACAAAAGTTTATTTTATTCAGAATAACCCCTTAAAATATTTCAAAGAATATAAATTCGTTCTATAAACACTTTCGCATGGATATTATTATGAAGGTACAGTGTTTAAAAGATACATTTGGGTTTATTCTTTTGTTATGTCGTACTCCTAATAATCGAAAATCCTTAAGGAATTGCAACAAAAATAAAATAGCATCTATTCTGAACAATAACTGCACATAAGTGTTATTAGGGGATATCCTAAAGTTGCTCTCTTGAGACTTGTACTATATATACAGAAATCTGTGGGTAATAATTCACGGAAAGGTCTACATATTTTGCTTTCTTTGTATGAAGTATTAAGTAGCAAAGGTGAAATAGCTAATTGATATACGACTTTTTGAGTATTATAATATTTATTAATATTTAATATAGTTAGTACACATACACACACTTATGCATGCATTATAATTTCTTTGTGCACAATTGGATCTTTTTTTATGAATTGCTCATTAAACAGAAATTTAAATTAATCGAAATTTTATAAAATGAATTATTTTACTAGTATAAAACGGCGTTCACTTTACAGGATTTTTTATTTTTTCGCTTATAACTATTTAAAACAGCATTTGAATGGTAGAAAAATATATGACAAAATCTAAAACTTGAATTTTAACTTGAACTAAAAAAAAAAAAAAAAAAAAAGAAAGAAAAAGTTTATATATATAAATGTAAAAAGCAGAAATTCTGGTTTTACGAAACATAAAAATATTTATTTACAAATAACATAAGAATAATTTCACGAAATGTTTATTTTGTATTCAGTTTTTTATGAAGTTTATGCATTTTATAAATTAAATTGAGAAAAAATAAAATGTCTTAAAATTCTTATCGTTAGATATAGTGAACAAAACCATTATTATCAGAGTTTTCAGAACAGAAAAAAAAAATCATCACTATTTCACCTTTGAAAGACAGAAAATACATTTCTTTCTCAGAAAAAATAGAAATCTTTTTTTCATGATTATATTCAGTTTTCAAGTACACGGCATTCAAATATGTTGCAGTGGAAATAATTTCTGTATGTATACGCAGAAGACTCAATTTCGACAGGATTCTTTTGCAAAAGAATTCTACTTTTTTTTGTCGGGAAAGTCATTCCGTTTTGCTTTTGTGTTCTGGAACAGTAACAAGATGACGAATCATCAAGTACGACGGAGCATTACATTCTCCCAGAAGATAAGCAAAACGGTCATAGAGAAAATCATTTGTGGAAGTTCGTATGCCATCGCTTTATCTGCTTTTCGAGATCCTCCCACTCACCATATCCCTGCGGGAAATGCAGACGGTATAAATATGCGTGTGGAGTTATCTTTAAATATTGTCCGATGGTAGTTTTTTCTTTGAAAGGCGATTTAAAAAACAGCTTTTGGCATTTTGATAGATAAAAAAAATAGTGTATATTTGATTCAAAATAACAAGTTTTATGCATCATAAAACTATTGCGTTTTCTTGGAAATCCCAAAGCTATTTGTTTAAACGTTGAAAGAGTAGATAATAAAGTAACACTAAAATTTATTCATGTTTCACTTTACTAGATGACAGAAAAAATCAATAAATGTTCTTTCTTAATAAGAAAGCCCCACGGAACTGGTGCTGTAAATTATTACTTACAAAACTTTGAATAAACACCATAAAATGCAATAAACTCACAACAATTGTTTCGGGTCGATAAACCACACGACCCTTCATCAGGCGAACAAAGTAAGCACGAGTGCTGCAGTCAAAGTGGCAACGCACAAAACCGTTTATGCGTTGCCGCTTTGACTGCATCACTCGTTCTTACTTTGTTCGCCTGATGAAGGGTCGTGTGCTTTTACGACCCTAAACATTTGTTGCGAGTTTATTGAATTTTATGGTGTTTATTCAAAGTTTTGTAAGTAATAAATGCTCTTTGTATTTATAAAATCTATATAACATTGTGATAGATAGAAAAAAATATTTAAAGAGCAACTTTTTAAACAATCTAGATTTTATTCAATATTAGCAATGTTTATGTATACTATGCAGTAAAAATGTATCGTTCTACATATACGCACAATTTATTATTCGCAACAACTAACAGTAATAAGATTATCGAAAAACGTTGCGAATGATAATTAATTATTATTATGACAAATACTGTACACACGTGATAACTGTTTCACAAGTTATTTATGGATGAAAGGAAAAAGTTTTAATTTATTAATTTTTGCGATTAAAAAAAAAAAAAAAAAAAAAAAAAAAACAGTTTGCTAATTCTAGTACAAGAATTAAAGAAAATGTTATATTTTTGCAAGAAAAAACACTTTTACTAGACTTTGTGGGGAGTTGGGGGGGGGGGGGGGGGTTATACACATTTGTTTTTGAATATCAAAACTATGTTCGATTAAGTTCACATTCAGACTAATCAAAATATTCACAGGATTTCCACATTGTTAAGAAATTTGTTAAATAGTCGTCGAAAACAAACTGATTTCCAATTATCATCACTGTAGCGTTAAAAAAAAAAAAAATAATAATAAACAAATAAACAAATAAAAACCTTAAGCCTATTTTTGTTTTGTATGCTAATAGATATAATATTCAGAAGAATTTAATTGAGTGCGACAGGGCTTATTTTTATCTATTCTTTCATATAAAGGCATGCAATAACTGTGTTTCGTTCCCTAGCATCGGTTACTATAATCATTTCTTAAAATATCTTTGATATAGCTTTAGAATAGAAGCTCCTTGGTGGCTTTTAAATTTTTATTGTCAATTTGGCGATGAATGAAAATGGCTATTGGAATTCCGTAAGTAAGATCTTGGCGAAAAACATCCGAGCTAATTCAGTGCTAAATTTCAAATTTCGCGAAAGGGTTCTATACAGAAGCTGTTCTACTTCTTTAGCACGATTTTTCTCTATTTTATTTTAATTATAAAATGTTTGCACGTTTATTTATTTATTTATTTATTTATTTATTTATTTTTAACATATATTTACTTATTTATTTATTTTTGGTATCAATTTCTATTCTTTTCTTTTTAATAATTTTAAAGTTAAAATATGGTTTTTATTTAATGCCTTTTGAACCAATTACCTGATTAAACAAAAAAATACGGCGTTAGCTAGATTTTGTTCTGATTAATAAATGTACCAATTTTTGATAAAATTTAATACGCTGGACTAAAAAATCCAGACAGATACAATGACAAACTTTCAGCTTTATATATTTAGATATAAACAAAAATGTTTACACGTTCATTCAAAGTTATTGATAAAAATTTGTAATGCCGCAAAAACAGCCGATTGAAAGAAATAGTACTGAAAAGCATTGCTGAACCGATAGCGTTTCATTCCCTTTGATATACAGCTTAATGCAGCCAGTGACGTAAATTAAATTACTGATTAAGCAAACATTAGATCTACTATAAATATGATACTTTCATCTATAAAAGTAAAGTTATTTTAGTACAAAAATCTTCTTTTTGATGAAAACTCGACTGTTAACAGTATGGAAAGGGGAACAGAAAACGGATTTGTGTCTGGCAGGAAGGAACAATTTGTATGCTCTATTTCTTCTGATTATGGCTTGATAATTAAAATTTTAAAACGATAAATAATAGGATTAGGGGATATATGCAAGTGGGTATAACATCATAGTTGCGAAGGAAATTACCTTATAAGAAAAATGTATTTTGATAATTCACAGTTATACCTTGTAACTGTGATTGGTAATAAAACGAACACTGCACACGTATTGTGAGATTATGTTGATATATGAAGAATGCACTCCGAAGGCAATAGAATACATAAAACTATTTTGATCTTTAACCGGTAGATGAGGCAATTTACACATAGCTGAATGACTGTTGGACATAGGCTACGTTATACGCCATTAACAACCTTTCAAAATGTGACTAGTTAATTTATACATGCGACCTGAAGTTATATTAGTACGTACATTTATGAACCATGCTCACTGCAATTTTCGAAATCCAGCTTGACGTGCTGGCCAGTGATGCCAGATGGTAGAAAATTATTTCCCCTAACAGGTCTTCAAATTTCCCCAAATCAGGGTTTCTTTTCGAAAAAATCCCCAACTTGATTTCTACTTAATAATAATAATAATAATAATAATAATAATAAAAAAAGTTCAGATTTTTCCCCAAATGAAGGCAATTTTTGAAAAAAGTCCCCATATAACAATAAAGCTATTGAAAGTCCCTAGTCGTATGGATAAATCATTAAGTTGCCAACATCGACAGAAAGTTGAAGAATTCCCCAGATTTGTACCCAAAAATTTTAGAATCCCCCCCAAAAGTTCCCACAAACATTTGGTCCCCTAAATTGTCCACAGAAGCCTAAAAAATCCCCAAAATGGGGACAAAATCCCCAATCTGGCATCACTGGTGTGGGCTAACCCATACTTCTGTAAGGAAAATTTTAAATCAATTTGTTGAGCGACAATTTTATTTTAACGATTTTGTCAAACGTAGGACAGTAGGATTACGTGGAATGTCACATTCCGCGTAATTCTACTGTGTATAGAAAAGGGATCGAATTCAGCTCAGGATGATCAGCTAATAGGATTATGCCGAATGTCACATTCCGCCTAATGTCATATTCCGAGAATTCGATCCCTTTCCCATACGTTGGAGCACTTCACGCTCATTTCTTTAGCATTGAAGACGGTACACTAAATGCTACCGAAACACTCACTGCCTACTTTCCTATTATTTCTATTTGGCGTTCTAGACGTTGTTGTTTGCCTTGTTTTTATAATCCCACGCCAAGTCTTCCATTTATAACAATGAGAATTATTTTTAACGAATAATTGTGAAATTAAAAAGAATTATTTAAAATACTAATAATCAACTAGAAAAAAAAAATGTATATATAAGAGCATCACGTACCCGGCTGAGTATCCCCTGGGGCGTAAATTTCCAAATTAGCATTTTTGAAAAGAACTCGTCAATACCTTTGAAACGAATGACTGAATCATGTGATAATTTTAAACAAAGTTATCGTTTTTTTTTTCATTAAAAAAAAAAAAAAAAAAACCTTGAAATAATTTTTTTTTTTTAGATGTCGTCTGTAGGGCTCAAAATTGACGTTTAGTTTTATATTTCACCGAGAAGATATCGTCTGCATTCACCATGAAAAGTAATTTCGACAAACATTAATTTCAATAAATAATTTGCACTGTCAGAAATTGTTAAGAAAAATATAGAGGAAAATTTTGTGTTAGCCACAACATACTAGTTCCTATTTATTAGCATCATTTTTCTAACTAGCTACATTAGTTTAACAAAAAAAAAAAAAAAAAAGAAATTCGATTCTATACCTTTGTTTCAAAATTACAATTCTTATAACACTGTTAAAAAAAAAAAAAAAAAAAAAAAAAAAAGGAAAGAAAAGGAAAAGGAGAGAGAAGAAGAAGAAGAAATAAAGCAGCTATAAAACAACTAAAATTCCAGATTTATTCCTTAACACCTTTCGTGCTTTATACGGTTAATGTAGCCATTACAGAGAATTGTATCCCGCGGTTAAATGTATTTGCCTGGGTAACCGCAAGGGAAAAACTCTGGGATATCCCCTAATAATACTTATGCGTAGTTATTGTTGAGAGTAGATGGTATATAACGTTACTACGTACTATCCTATGAGGAAGATGTCCTGTGGAGAGTGAAAGTGATAAATATCCAATAAAAGGCGAAGAGCAGGCATATGATATTATAATATTTATAGAGTTACGAAAAATGTTCTTTAGACATATAAATGTTGTGTTTTCCGCAAGAACTTGTTTTTAAGTCTCCATAAATATTAGATATCAAATTCCTCTAGCAATATTTTCTTAAAATGTAGCATTTTAATCTGATTGTATTGTCAATCTGTTAATAAAACTCACTTAAAAATTCTTTCCTAAAATAGCACAAGCTATTTTTCAAATTCCCTTTTAAAACTAATTTTTAATGTAAATAGATAAATAATACGTTCTCAAGTACGCACAAATGAAATAAAAATTTCTATAGTGATACACAGAACGTAGTTAAAAAATCACTCTTGCCTATTACATTAAATAGAAAGCAATGTTTTCAATTGATTTTAAGTAGCCGTGTGTATTGTCTATATATTGTACATGCACCACAAAAAGCTTTAAATTGTATATATATATATATATATATATATAATAATAATAATAAAATAAAATTGCATAACGCAATTAATGCATTTTTAAGCATTTCCATTAATAGTCTGTAATGTAGCTGAATTCTTTTGTATAACTCTGCACACAAAAAATATATTTTATAATTTTAGAAGCATTCTTTGTAATGAGTGTAACTGTGCATGTTCATAATTTTGCGGATTGTTACGTAATCCATGAATGACACATGATTCCACCCTACCCTGTTTAAAACAAATTTAAAGCAATGAAAGCAAATGAATAAAATTTCCTTATTCTAGCAATAAATATTAGTAAAAAATGAACGAAACAAAGTTAATTTATAAGCAGTTAAAAAGTTCTTCCGTTATTTATGTCCGTTCTTTAATGAAATTTTATAAATTAAAAGTAAAAAAAAAAAAAAAAAAAAAAAAAAAATTTCTTAACATAGTCACAATTTTGCAAAATATTTATCTTATGTAATACATAGTATTTTTCATTTTGAAAATAAGAAGAAGAATAAAGAAATTCATTCGGTTCACTTGGAAATATATTCTTTTTTATTTTCTTAATATTTTAGTCAATTAATTTTTTTTTATAAACGAGGGAAAGTGAATTTGAGAACTTAAGGTGTGTCCACCACTGTGGATCATGCTGATTAATAAACATGGTTGAGAAAGAGTGCCAACCATTATGTATCATGCTGATTAATAAGCATGTTTGAGAAGGCGTGTCCGCCAATATGGACCATGCTTATTAATAAACATGGTTTAGAAGGTGTGTCCACCATTGTGGATCATGCTGATTAATAAACATGGTTGAGAAAGAGTGCCAACCATTATGTATCATGCTGATTAATAAGCATGTTTGAGAAAGCGTGTCCGTCAATATGGACCATGCTTATTAATAAACATGGTTGAGAAGGTGTGTCCACCATTGTGGATCATGCTGATTAATAAACATGGTTGAGAAAGAGTGTCAACCATTATGTATCATGCTGATTAATAAGCATGTTTGAGAAGGTGTGTCCGCCAATGTGGATCATGCTTATTAATAAAAATTGTTAAGAAGGTGTGTTCACCATTATGGATCATACTGATTAATAAACGTGGTTGAGAAGAGACCTTGATATGGGCTATATACAGACTGAGTTTCATACAAAATAGATCATAAGTACGTTTTTTATGTAAGTGTGGAATTTTCGAGTAGCTATCATTTTGTAACAATATGAGTGGTCAGGTTCTTTAATAAACTTGATTGAGACATTGATACGTACTACATACATACAAAGTTTCAAGCAAATAAGTTTCCAGAAATAAGTTTTTTTATGTAAAATTTTCAAATGGCTGCCATTTTGAAAAAGATGGGGGATCGAACTGATTAATAAACTTGGTTGAAATCTGGATATTCCCCATGTATATACAGAGTTTTGTGAAATTAGATAATTTTAAAATGTTTTTAATATTTTTTAGAAAATAGGGAAAGAACGTAAGTTTATGCTTTTAAAATTGCGCAAAGTGTTCCATTGTTTGTGCAGGTCGTATGATTTTTTTTCAAGTTAAACACTAACGAATAAATAAATAAATAAATAAATAAACAAATCAGAATAATCTGTTTACATTTCATTTAACACTGCTTAAATGTATTGAATAGAAAGCCAGTTAAAATATTGCTGGTTTTAGATTACGATAGTAGTTTCTTTCTAGGCAACATAATTTACTATGGAATGACAGTTTTAAAAAAATTTTACATCTTCCAAAAATATCAATATTTTATTTTTTTAATTAGAAAGAATTCTGTTTTAAAAATACTGACCATATTAGAGTATATTTATACTGTATTATCATTAAAAGTTTACAATAACTCATTTACGGAGGTATAGTTTATCTCAAGAAAATGGAGATTGAAAATATAGTAATTATAAAAAATATAATTTTCTTGTTACAATTTTTCAAAATTTAGAAAAACGATAATATATCAAAATATGTATTGTCCTCGAATTTCAAGGACATCTGATCACCATAGTTTTAATCAAAATTATTCGCAGTACAGTTTACGTATTTCTAAACTATGGCCAAATTTTACTGATTATTTTATCGGTGGATAATAGCAAAAATGAATGAAACAAAGCGGAGTTAAATTTCTTTTTTCTCGCTATTTATGTCTGCTAACGGCCATGGTGATGGATCTTCTTTAACTCTTCCAAGAGTGTATTCCATCATCTCGCTTCTAATTATCGGGTGTTTACGGAAGACAGTGACACCGAATGAATTTTCGTTCATTCGACCGATGGGGAAATGTTGAGATTCTGATAATGTCCATCATTCAAGAACCCTGAAGATGATAAAACACATTTTCGATTTGATTTCCCAGAAAGAGATTATAGCAAATTGGAGGGAAAAATGATAATAAAAAAGTTATAAAATGCATTACGATAGACAGAAAGTTCAATAAATAAATTTTATTTCAATTCGTTCATTTTAATTATGCACATTTGGAAAAAAAAAAAAAAAATCTGATGTAGGAACTAAATAACATTTTTTGTACACCCTTTTAATTATATACATTGTTGCATTAACATTGACATTTTTGTATGTGGTAAATAATTTTTAAATAAATATAATTCCAAAATCGATTAATACACTTTATTCGACAATCAATTCTCGAAACAATCTAAAACTATTACTCTCACTACGAAAGTTGGGATTATAGCGTTGCACGTATGGCAGAGAGCGAATGTCGATTGTTTAGGGAAAGTGATCAACAATTTGTTGCATAGTCTCTCCTTAATAAACGTACAACACAAGGTTTAATGGAATTCATTCGAGTGTAATAAATGGCTCTTCTAATATTCTTTAGTGAAAAATAGTGGTGATAAACGGTACATAGTTAATTCCGTTTCGAATCGAAAAAGCTTTTCCAGATTTTTGTAACCTTAAACTATTATTTTCGCCAAATTTTGTCACAAAACAAGCCAAGTCCCCAAGGAATTCGCCAAGTTCACCGCCAAGGCTGATTTTTGTTGAAGTCAATAAACTTTTATTAGGTTTCCTTTTGCCTTTACGTGCATCTTCACCCCAACAACAGTTTCAATGAAGGAAAGGGAAAGGAGTTTTATGCTTTGTAATATTATTAAGGGCTCTATTATGAAATTTTGAGGAACATTTTATGATGGTAGGTCACATAATAACCAAAAATTTTGAGTTTTTGCGAATATCTCTAATACGGAAAGTCATATAAAGAAAACAACAACAACACACACACACACACAAAAAAAGGTGATGTACAGTTAAGATACTATAACAAAGTTACACAAATTTGTAACGCCCCACATCCATTTGTAACATCCAACCGTTTTTGAGTTATGCGAGATATACCAGAGACTGATTTCACTACTATATAGGGTAATATTGCATGCAATGATGCTTAAAACAGTACTCATTTTACCGAGTAGATCAGTGATTTAAAATGTACCTTAACCCTTTTTCGAATTTCATGTTCTTGGAAGAGTGTTTAAAAAATTTTTTTTTTCGAAACTTTCAACACAAAATGTGCCGAGATGTGCAAGCATTTTTCTACAACGTATCCCATATCTGTCCTGTATTAAAAATTTTAAACAAGATGGACTTGAATATGCTATTGTAATTCCAACTTATCAGAGGGATAGTTAAAAATAATCATGTAGAAAAGAAAAAAGTTTTACGCAGAATGTTACCTTGTTTTATAAATAATATATTGCCTTTCTAGCCTCCCTTCGTGTCTGGGAGAATCTGCTCTAAAAAAAGGCAAAGTGCTGGGTTCAAACCCAGGACACTACCGTTCTTTCCTTCCTCTCGTTCTTACAAGTCATTCTCCTCTTTCTCCGAAACTTGCATGAATACGGGTTAGGTCCCCTTAGAAAACATTTCTTTGCTTTCTTAACAGACTGTATCGAAATAAATTATACTTAATACAACATATCCATTTTTTATTATAAATGCAAAACATAATATTTTAATATGAATCCCGATATATATAAAAGAGATAGTTTCAATTTTATTTAAAGCATTAATATACCTAATTTTTCCCTTTAAGTGAAATTCTAATTTTGAGTATTTAAGCATACAATAATAATATTTGAATAATAATTAACTTAGAATAAAAAGTTTGATTAATGAAAATAATTATAAAAATTTTACTTTACTATCTAGTATAAAACATTCAAATCCCAAATTGGAGCAATAAAAAGACACAAACATTAATGTCTTGAAATAAAGTTTTTATATTACTTTCCAGTAGAGAAACTATAATAATGATATCTATCGCAAAAAGTCATAACATAATACGCCCTCTCTTCTTCTATTTGACCTTAAACCCTGCATAAATTTTACACATTGTTATTTCTGTAATTTCACCGAAAAGAATATGCTTATCTGTAATGATATTAAATTTTTCTCAATTAAAAGGAAGTTATTTATTACTGTGAAAAGATATAAATTAATGGTTTAACACTGATTATTTCATTTGATGAAATCTTGTAACTTTATTTATACCCGCAATATAGCTAATAGAACTGTTACTAGCTATAAGTGACCAATATGAGCTTTTCAATATATTTAAGTTTTTATGTTATACAACTCATTTATTAATTTCTTATATTTTTATTTATATATTTGATACATTTATTTATATTGTTTTCTTACAAACTGGTTTGTTTATAACAAACTTACATTTCCCCCCAAATAGAATGTTATTCTAATCTATAATTTTTCACGAGTTCATCAAAAACTCTCTGTGTAAAAAAAAAAAAAAAAAAAAATGTAAAAAATTTGTAAAAAAAAAAAAAAAAAAAAAAAAAAAAATGTATTTGAAAATATTTTATTAAAATTTATAAAATTCAAGAAATTCAACAGTAAGCACGTTATATTCCAATTTATTTCTAAGACTTCATGAAAATCAACAAGAAATAATGAGCTTATAGCGTGCTTATTCTCCTCAAAAAACACAACAGAAAAAAATGCCGCAGCTTAGTAATTTGCATAAAACTTAAGAGTGCATTTCGAAATACATAAAATGCTAAATTGATTTTAAAATATTATACATACTTCATAATTACGTTATTGCTTGTGCTATGTAATTTATGCTTTTGGGAAGACAGTTTATTTAATTGATTCACGAACTTAATGTTTAAAGGCTTTAATAAAGATTCATTATTGTAGAGCAAGTTTTTTTTTTTTACTTTAAAAGATACATTTTTTAATTTTTAAACGTTCATATTTAAAATAATTAACCATAATTTTACGATAAATATAAAAAAAAAAAAAAAAAAAAAATTACAGCCATTTTGAAATTAATTATTTCAGAGAAATGTAATGGTAAATGGTTTATGGTCACGAACTTTTTTTATAAACTGAAATTTTAATTTAACTACTTATATTTATCTTTTTTTTTTTTTTTTTTTTTTGGTAATTGAAGGTAGAATTAAAAAAATAATTACTTACATCAAATGGTTACCTATCATTTCTCTTCTTATGAGTTTGCACCTACATTTACATTTACTATCAAGCTAATTTTAATGAAAGGTAACATTCCCCCTTTTCCATTATTTCGTCGAATCATCGCTTAAAAATTATACCAATATTAATTGCTTACAAAAAAAAAAAAAAAAAGGATTTTCATTAATTAAGCATTGAAGACTATCTTCATGTAAAAAATTAAACTAACTTTTAAATTTAAAAAAAGTAATTTCTAATTTTGATAAAAGATTCTTAGGTGCCATTTATAACAGCCATGCTACAAAAGTTACTTCTAAACAAATAAATTTAAATGAAAGTTTTCCCCTGTAATTTTACGGATTAATACCCAAAGATTCCGTTATTTTTCTAATTTCCTGGATTTTTTCTGGCTATATAAATTTTTGCAATTAAAAATGTTTACAGTTAAAAAGTATCAAGTACAGAGAAATATTTCATCATTAATACTCCACTCAAAAACGTTATTTTACAATAATAATAATAATAAAATAAAAAGAATACGCACATGTGCATTTATGTGCAGAACATGTTTGTATGTTTGTATATATTTATTAGAAATATACATATTGACATACAGTACAGTCGGTAACAAAAGTATCCGAACACTAGCAAAAATTCTTATATAAAAAGGTACAGTTAATGCTGCTTTGTTAAATAAATCCTTGTCGAATCATGTTCTTAGACTGACTAAGAACAGGATTCGGCAAGGATTTATTTAACAAAACAGTATTAACTCTACTTTTTTTTTATATAGGAATTTTTGCTAGTGTTCGGATACTTTTGTTACCGACTGTATGTGGGTAATTTTTTGCAACTAGGCCATAACGATAAAAATGAAGAATCATTTTTTTTCCAAAAATTTTTACAAATTATAAATTAAGAATATAGTATAAACATGGTTTTTGTTATAGTATCTCATAAATTTAAAGCGTTATTATTATTATTATTATTTTTAATTTTAAAACTTTGAAAAATTTTTACACGCAATCATTACAACCTAAAAATGAATATATGTATATTATGATAACAATAAGAATGAGAATGAAAAATAAACAGATGAATAATTAGCCACAACCCACAAAAAACAATTTGATAATTAGTTAATTTAATTAAATTTTTTAACATAATTTGACCAGAATTATTTAATTTATATTTAAAAAAAAGAGGAATACTCACTTTAAAATAATTCCGATAAGAATGCAAAACATATAGAAACGTAACAAGAAGGAGCTTTTTTTATGATTGTAATCAAAAGTTTTCTGTTCGAACTGACAATAGCAAAATGAACTAAAAAATGAGAAAAGCTGAATTTAGGGAACAAGACGCAATTAATTGAATAGATAATAAAATAAATGACTCAGAATGTAGAGGTAGTGCATCAGGAGGCACCACTCCCACATTGAGCTAAAAAAATGCAAGGTTTCATTTTTTGGCAAGCTACGTAACGCAAAGTACACTCAAAAGGTAACTAAATCTTGCAATTAAAATATTACTTTCAATGGAAAAAAGGAAAAGATTATAATCAGCAATTAGGATAAACAGAGCTTTACCTGAAAAAAAAATTCATAAAGCACATATTGAAAGCCACACTAATCGTAAGCAGTATGAAATATCCAAGCGAACATGAAATTTAGTTGAAGATTTCAGTATGACCCAGGAACTATCATTATTGATTTAATTTACATTAATAAACTATGAATAATCTTAATTACAGTTACTGAACTAAATAATATTAAGTAAGGATTGTTTATTATCATAATGAATCTATAATATTAAAACACAAGGGTATTTCTTTAAGACCAAAATCGCCCGATCTGCGCATGCGCTAGAAAATTATGAACCAATGCGGAATGAGAATATTCCTTCCCCTTTATGCAGTGCAATATGAACATCAATGATAGAACTCGAGCAGACGACAATGATGACAATGATACTTCGCAGACCCAGACGCCTCATTAAAGCTCAATAATAAAAACAATTCACACGATTAATTCATTGATTTATATTTTCCATGGAAGTATATTAAAAATAAAGCAATTCGCGAATACTTATCGACTATCGCTGTATGCATTTTCATTTCACCGAAAAATTTCCTTCACAGGATAATATTTTAAAAGTTTTTGTGGCGCCATCTTTTATCATTTAAACATACCATACTATATTCCTAATATTATTTTTTTCAGTTTCTTAAGAGAAAAAAAAGATCTTTTAAAATTAATAAATTGTCGGTGTTTATTGTTCTTTAAAAGTTAACTTTTATCAATTGAAAACTTTGTTTTGAAAAAATGAAGGTAGATGTTTAAAATCAAAGGAAGTTTTATTTTATTTTATTTATTTATTTATTTTTTAATCTAATTTTAAATTGATCTCTTATATTTCATTTCTGTACTATATTACAGAAAAAAATAATTTAAAAAGAATAACCTTAAAAATATTGATATTTTATACGAGTAAAAATATGAATGGAATAACTTATTATTAAAAATGTAATGAGCAAATTAACTTTCTATAGTATTAAATGCATTCTTACTTATTCGGGCCCTGAGTAGTATATTCTATTTCAAAGGGAAAATAAATTGTAATTATAGAATGTAAAGAAAACACAAAACACTTTTAAAATTTATTTTAAATTAAATTATTTTGCCTTATAAATTTATGTGATTTTAAAAGTATTTTTATTAAAAAAAAAATCTGAGAAATTTTTTTTTTAAATTATTATTATTGACAGATTATAGATGGCGCCACTGTTATAATTGTAACTGAAATGGAATATTATAGATGCGAGCAAATTAAAATAATATGTATGAAAAACATTAAATATTGATGTGTGCTTTCTTTCTCCATTCTTACCATAATTTATAAATTCTGTCTCTCCTTTAATTATTCCAAATATTCTTTTGGTCATATTTAGAGTAAAATTAGAAAAAAATCTTCGGATTTTAATTTTATTATATGGATTACGCTTAAATTTTGCATATTGAAATTTCATGAAATTTATTCTCTCTTCCCCTTCCCCTTCCCCTAAAAAATAATTGATTACAGCAGTGGATTTTAAACTGGTTAAGAGCAATGCGGATTATTAAAACAGGGATGTTTAAAACTTTATGCCGTGAAAAGATTTAAGATGCACATGATCCGTCAAATTTTGACGGGTATTAACTAGTATTTATTAAATATTATAAACTCAATAATTAAAAAATGCCTATATCCAAATTATAGATTTTATACTTGTAGAGAGACAATTCCGGTTACTTGAATAAACTGCAGTGCTGCCATCTACTTAGCAAAATTAATAATAAAAGGCAAAAGCAAAATTTGTCAGATTAAGACAAAAGAAATTTGCAAATTATCATTACAAGAATTATAATTAATTTTACCCGTAACTTATCTTGATTAAACTTTGATAGAGACATTTGAGTTAAATATTAGGAAAGAATAAAAATACAAGTAATAAAAACGTTATGCTTTGATAAAAAACCTTACCCAATGTTTAACTAGTTTATTTATTGCATAATGAAGATGTATATATATATATATATATATATATATATATATATATACAGTCCGTAACAAAAGTCTCCGAACACTAGCAAAAATTCCTATATAAAAAAAAGTACACTTAATACTGTTTTGTTAAATAAATCCTTGTCGAATCCTGTTCTTAGTCAGTCTAAAAACAGGATTCGACAAGGATTTATTTAACAAAACTGTATTAAGTGTACTTTTTTTACATAGGAAATTTTGCTAGAGTTCGGAGACTTTTGTTACCGACTGTATATATACTTAATTTTTATGTATGAAATCATTTTTCTTTTCTTCAAGTTTAATTTTTATTGATAAAAACGTTTGTAATTCATATATCAAATCAAGTCACTCCCTCATTCATCAATAATCAAGACGTTTCAGATAGAGGGGCACTACTACTATACAAGCAGATGAACTAAACACTAACTCACGGCCTTAGCCATAATTTTTTTTCGAAGTTAGAGGGCAGGGGGGCGGGTCAAACTATAGTACACAATGTTAAATGTTTAAAATGTAGTATAATTAAAAATGTTCGACAATTTTGCAAATTTCACAGAGGGAGAGGGGGGGGGGTTATTTGAACCCCCAAACCCCCTTTGCTATGAAATTGTTCTAATCTTTGGTAAACGTTAAGAAGATATTGTCAATTCTCCATTTAACTTTATAAAATCAATTTATTTTCTGAAAATATATTAATGAGTAGTTTCCATTTCCCTAAAGGGATAATTTTAGAGTATGTATTATTTTTATAATTTTATTCATAATAATAATAATAATAAAAAAAAAAAGAAACAAAAAACTTATCAGCCTTTATTTTATCAACCTTTAATTTTATCAGCCTTCACTGGTCATTTTCCAACTTGAGGGAGTGATGCTTTTGCGAGAGAATGGTTGTATTTGTTTTAATGTTAAAATATATAATAATAATATTATTATTTTTACAAAAGAAGAGAAAAACTAAATAATGATTCTTTAGCAAGTAAATAAATAAAATAAAATAAAGAAAAAATAAAAATAAAGAAATGGAAATTAAAGAACGTCCTAAAATACTAAAAAGAGAAACAAAAACACGCCAAGTAAAATTATTTTCAGAAATAACTATTCGGAAATTAAAAACAAAAAGACAAAAATGGTAGGGAAAAGAATGGAAAGAAAAAATTTAAAATAATACGGAAATTCAAATTTAACAGTATTACATTACTGGACTATATACTGTATATTATAATTAATAATAGCTCTTTTTTTATATTAAGTATTTTTTCTAGGGGGGGAAGGGGGGAACCCTAAAAACTTTCTACAAAAAACTAAAATTATCTGACATGTTTTTTTTTTCTCATCAGTAGTACAAAAATGGCCTATTTCCAGTATTTTTTTATTATTACATTTTACATATGTGAAACTCACAGAAAAGGTATCACGTATTTATGATAGGATATTTGTCTAAAGTGAAATATGAAATATATTACCTCATTTTCTCATAAACGTTTCGTATTAACTTATATCTTAATTTACTGTACTGTTTACGATGAATAATTTCATGAAATATTTCACAATGTATTTCATCTATCAGTCATTAAAATTCCATCTAGCTCACTATGATTTGCATTCCATGTACGGCCCTTTGAATATGAACTAATTGAAATTGGATTGTTTACGCAATTAAGAACTGGCATATATACACAGGTTAGATTCTAAAATAGGTGTTTTGAATATTCTACTTGGCAAAAGATTATAATAATTAATGAAGCCTCGCAACGTATTTAATATTCTGTACATAGAAAGCAATAGCTAGATCCCCTGAAGAATCACTTATAGGGAAAATTTACTCGTATGCTATCGGTTTAATTTTAAGTAATTAAATTAAAAAATTGTGAAATGAATCATGACTTACGTGAGACTAATTTCTCAGCTGGAAGTCTTCGGATCGAAATTGGAAGATATATAATCCAGAAATAAATACAGAATAAGTAATGCAAAATTAATTAATATATCTATATTCATAAAATCAGACTTTTGTCTGTAAATTTGTCAGAATCAAAAAATTTTGCGATATCTACACATTTCACACACCATGAAAGCCGAAAATGACTTCAGAAAATTTTGTCTGTGTGTGTGTGTGTGTGTCATGGTGTCTGTATGACTGTAACGCTGTTTTTGCTCGGGCATCACATGAGAACGGCTGGACAGAATTCAACGGCGCTTGGTAGAAACTTAGATATTTACGCAACTTAAAATTATATCTGTTAATATTTTCGAAATTCCGCTCCGTTCCCCCCCTAGGGGCGCAAAAGTCAAAAACACATTTGTAAGCATAACTCAGCTAAAAAATTACTTCACAGTAAAGAAATTACACATGGGAAGACTGGACAGGAGTACAAGCAAAACACTATCTGCGATTTGGGAATTTTTGATTTTTAAGGGGAGGGAGGGGGGAAATTGAATTTTGGCGGGAAATTTCGCAAATTCCGGATTTTTGTGTAGAACTCTACCAAAAATGGAACAAAGAAGTTGAAAAAAACTATCCGACTTTCTTAGAATATTTCCAAAAACACAGGTTTTTTTTTTTTTTTTTTTTTTTTTTTTTTGTGATTTGTGACATTTTTTTTTTTTTTTTTTTTTTTTTTTTTGGGGGGGGGGAGGGGGTTACGAGGGGGCAAAATGTAGATATCCCTTTTAGCGCTAAATTTGTCTTGAGAAATCTATAGGAGCTGCGGTCACGAATTTTGGTGCTTGGATTGTTTATATGTATCCGACACCTAAAGTAACGGAATTTATCGAAATTATCCCCGCTCCCCCCCTTGGGGGGGGCAGAAGGTAAAAACACCTTTGTAAGCATAACTCAGCTCCAAATTACTTTACAGTGAAGAAATTGCACATGATGAGACTGTACATAAGTACAAATAAAACATTATCTGCTAGTATATATATATTTATATCGCCACTTTTCAACTGGGAGAGATACAATACACAAATCACTTATAATACGAATGATAGGTCAGATCTTGCTTTATTGTTTATTTATTTATTTATTTATTTAATTAGATTGTTTTATTATTATATTTAGTTGAAGTGGAGAATAAAAGTAAAAAGTAAGAATAAATAGATTGCAATTCTTTTTTGTAAAAGCAGTTTTTCAATTTAAGATCGCATATCGGAAATACTGAAGTTTTAGATAAAAGAAAGTTACACTTGATGATTTGGTGTGATGTGTCACGCAGTACGGCTGATTAGGCCAGTACCTAATTTTTAAAATAGATTCCGAACCAGTAAGAACATCCATGTCTGATGCGAGATTCAAACCCAGCATCTGGTAACTAAAATCGAGATCACTAATCATTCTATGTAATAACTTTAAAAGATTGAAAGACTAATAGAGAAATTAAGGGAATATAAATGGTTAAAATCTTAGACAAATTAGGTACATTCGCCTGAAAACCTCCCGAAAATTTTATTGAATCTTTTTAACAAACTACAAAAGCCCTAACTAAGCCGAAGTGATTCGTGATTTGAGATGGTTAACCGAATTTTCTGGAGACTATACTACGAGAATTCAAACTGGATATCAGCATACTTGAACAACGTTCATGAATTGCAGTCGTCCGTAAAATGCCTATCAGTATCAAGTACAGAGAATACATTATTAGGATTAACACTTTAGCGACCGCTGACGTAGATTCACGTCATTTGAAAATCTGTAACTCCACCAGTGGGTGTTTCTTTCGCAATTTCTACGTTATTTATTTTTTAAGTATATACCCAATATTCATATTTGTACAATCAATGTACTATGGATACAAATACTTTGATTAGAGAGAGTATAATTATAATGTATGCGTCCATTTATAATATAAATGTGAATACAGAAAATTTTGTCCTAAAATGTTGTAAGAATAACGCCCACAGGCGGACCTTACTGTCAAACTGACAAAAGCATGCGGTCGCAACAGGACTCTTTACTTATCGACCCCAGAAGCCAAAGTCAATGTTTTTCTATGGAGAATTTTGCCTCATTATAACTCTTTAACTAATACATATTTTTAAATTCCGTTTTCTTATTCAGAAAATTCACAACTATTAAACAATTTATCGCTTTCTAAAAATTGATTTTTTAAATTTTTAATATTTTATTTTGAGATTGGAAAATGCGAATTTTTACAATGTGAAATGCGTTTTTGAGTTTAAAAATGAAATCTTAAAAATAAAAAAAACACTTTTTAGAAAACGATAAATTGTTTAATATTTGTGAATTTTCTGATTAAGAAAGCGGAATTTAAAAATATGTATTAGTTAATGAGTTATAACGGGGCGAAATTCCCCATAGAATAACATTGACTTCGGCTTTCGATACGATATGTAGAGAGTCCCCTTCATGTAGACTAATAGACTGGTGAATAAATCTGTTTGTTCCTTTTGTAAAAATGCTTCAAATGAATTTAACACTGGTAAAATGTGAATAAGGAAAAAGTATTGGTTTGAATAGAAGTTGATTCAGCGCAATTGATTACATTTATTCCTACGGGCAAGGAATTAACATTAATAAAATTTCAATAACTAGTCAGGATGAACATTTTTAGGGGTCCCAACTAATCTATATTTTCATTATCACTGTCTTCGAACTGTAATTTTCCTCTAAGTAAATCTAAGAAAACTACTACAAAGAATCTCAAACAAATTTACTGTTATACTAAGCTAGGTTCTGCAAATTTATTCAAGTCAGTTTTTCAATTTTAAATGCGCTCAGAATGTATGATAATTTCAGCTGTGTCAAATATCTTAGAGCAAAAAGTGTACAAGGAAAGCATTGAATAACATTTATTTGAGACATCGATTTGTTACAGCTGTGATGAATGTTTAAAATGGGGTTAGACAGTGGGGGGGGGGGGGGTTGATGGTAGCAATTGTACAGTAAACAACTGTTATACTCTAAAGGTTCATGGTCATTCTCTGTACTGATGAAGGAAAAAAAAAATGTTAAGTTATAAATCAGTTATCAGCATATGGATATCTGGTATTCATAATGAATTATTTAGATACATTGGAAGATCTAGGGCTAATTAGCATACTTTTTTAAGGTAACGCTTAAAGTTCATCTATGCATAAAAAAAAAATGTATTTTGAGTATCAGTTTGGCGTGTGAGCCATACTGATGTTCTTTGCATCATCCCGATTTTCGGTAAATGTACTGCCAAAGCAAATACTTCACAAGGTGTCTAGAAAAGTTTATGAAACATTTTAAAGTGTAACTAAGTAAAGTACGAACCATTTTTGAATGTTATTATACCCTATAAGCGTTAAGCCCGTCTTTTTCCGGCATGCATAGTCAAAATAAAAGGCTGGTGTAGCTAAATTTTGAAATATATGTTGCTTTTTTTTCCAAGAAAATAAGATTAGCAAACATGTGTAGTATACAATATTAAATTCTCATGTTTATACTGTGCATAATATTAATTTTATGAATCATTAGACAGATATACCGAAAAACGGCTAACGCTGAAAGGGTTAAACGTATGTATTCTGAATTTTTCAGACAAAGAATAAACATCATGCCAAACAAGCTTTATTGCAGTTCTGTAAAAAATTCATAACTTGTGAATGATAGATTTTTTTATTTCTTGTTTTGTTATTCAATAGATGATCAACTTGTAAAAAATCGATTTCTAAACATTCTTTACCTAATGGAAAAAGGAATTCTAAATACACGTTGTATATTTATTACACTTAATATTAAACTTTCTCTCTTTTAATGTATTTTAAAAGATACGCAGATCAATATTTCTTTTCCTCGACAAATTTTATTGATGCTAAGTTTAATAATTTATTTTTGTAAAGAACCAGGAATCATCAATAACAGTTCTATCACGCAGTTTTATTCACGCCACGTCATTAACTAACTTAATTACTGTACAGATTTTCTTTTGCATCATGTCAAAATGCCTGGTAAACTAAATGTAGTTGATCATTATACAAAAGCTTACAAAATATAATGTTATGTAAAACAATACAGTGATTTATAGCGTGCTTCAGGCAGAAATAATGATTGAAGTTTTAAAAATAACAATTTTTGTGAATTAAGAAAAAAAATTTCGTTTTTAAAAAATTGCGGAATTTTGAATTTTTGTTGAATATTTCCCAAATATGCCGTAGAAAGAAAGAAAAAAAAAATCTTAGTTTAATCTGTCAATCCGATAAAAGTTATAAATTTGAAAAAAAAAAAAAAAATATATATATATATATATCTATTAATTTTATTCATTTATTTATACTTTTTTTTGTCTATAAATAGAAAAACATAGATATAAATCAACTTTACCGTTTTTTTCCTGGATAAATTTGTCAAATTTGAGAAGTAAGATTTAAAGCACAGCATATATTTTACTTGAACATTAAACGCCTATGGAAAACATCATAAGATTTCATAAAAAATGTGGTACAGTCGGTAACAAAAGTATCCGAACACCAGCAAAAATTCCTATGTAAAAAAAGTACAATTCATACGGTTTTGTTAAATAAATCCTTATCGAATCATGTTAATCTGACTAAGAACAGGATTCGACAAGGATTTATTTAACAAAACCGTATGAAGTGTACTTTTTTTTACATAGGAATTTTTGCTAGTGTTCGAACACTTTTGTTACCGACTGTATATGGAATATATCATAAAATGTCTTTAAATATCATAAATGTCAAAACACAACGATGTTGTATTATATGTTCTTATACAGAGTGGACTAAAATCTACTAAGGAATAAAAAACTAAAAACTAAAACTAAAAATAAAAATAAATAAATAAATTTGAATCCAAATTATATTATTCTATTCTATTTAAAATTAATTACAATGTTTTCTGATTTGTGTGTGCGTGTGTGATCACTGGATCCTGCACATTTTTTAAATCATGCATTTGTAATGGAATGCATGGTTAAAAAAAGAAAAAAAAAAAAAGTTGTCGAATAACATATTTTATTCTATAAAATTTAATTGTAGTCTAAAACAATATAAAAAAGAAAAAAACCTTACAGAACAAGATTTTATTTTGGACTCTTATATTTCAAATAATTTTTAAGCAATTTATATAAACAATTTTTTGGACAGTTTAAAACAGGGTATAGACACTAATATTGGTATCTACAGGTTTCAACAGATGCAGTAAAGGAATAATAATAATAATTAAAAAAAAAAGTTTAAAAATCTCCTCGTTTTGCATGCAGAAACGAGTTAAAGGAAGGGAAATGATTTATAAGGAATACATAAACAATATATAAACAATATATAAACATTTACTGATTAGTTTTCTATCCCTTGTGGGTCATTTTATTCATTAATGTTTTATTTTGCCACGGAAAGCACCATCTATTGGAAATTTTTTAAACAAAACAATTTTTTAATACATTGAGTGTTTCTCATGATTCGTCCACATATCAATTTTTGTGGCAATCGGCCAACCCATTTTGGCTGCAGGAGGCCGTTTATAACGAAAGTTTTATCATAACTACCGTTTGGAAATATCTTAACTTTTCTATGACAAATTTTATAACTAACGATGTTACCAAGAAGCTCTTAAAGCAACACAAATACTACGCTAAATATTTCTCATTTAAATCTTTACTTTTGGAATTGGTTATAATATTTTTTAATTAATTACTTTTCATAGTCATTCGAGTTACTAAAACTCATATTATTTCATATTCCTCTATATTATATTGTTTGACGTTATTTATTTTCTACTATGTTCATAATATTGAAAAGTTTTAACAATGTAATTGTTGATACAATGAATAGTTAGTTAATTTACATAAATAAACTGCGCAACAGGCAGCAGCCATTCTCTGAAGTTACAAAAATTCCACCTTTCTAAAGAAGATACATTGCAACATCTAATAATCTGAATTATCGTCTTTGATTACTTTATGAACCACACACTATTATGTGACAAATTGGCGCATAGTTCTAACTCATTAACTATCTCTTACCATCTGCAAGCTTCTGACTAGACCAAGATCCGTTCACACATCCATATTTAGGTTAGAACATTGTCATCTGTTACTGAGATTATGCGTAGTAAATTTCTGAACAATTACTCGTAAGTGGGTATCTATCACACAAGACGAATTAAGACACAAGTTAAATATATGTCATTTATCGCGTGACTGTTATGGATTGTCGCCTCAAAGCATCACATTTATACAACAAGAATTATTGGCTGTTAAATATCAACTTCCGATGTTCTTGCACAGACACATTAAAATCTTTTAGAACTGACTTTCCTATGTTTGAAATTCATTCTTTTCCAAAATTTTCTGGAAAAATATTACTGGGTAATATATCCTTGCAGGAAAAGAAGATTTAAATTTTAAGTATAATCCTAAATATCGACAAATATATAATAGGAAAAATTTTAATCTTGTAATATGGTTTCCTTTAGTGTAATTATCAATTTAAAGCCCTGTTAAAAGGATGTGTAAAATTGCAATGAAACATGAAATTATATTTTCAGTTATGTATAGATTATTTATAATAGGAACAAAGAAAAAAAAATTCCTCGAAAGTAAATAAATGAATACAAATTTTACAGCGTGAGAAGGTTTCCTCGAAGATGCATTGAAGCATTTGGAGATAGAAAAAATTCTTACTAAAATATTTACATTTTCTTCAACCGATAGTGCTACAGTTGCTCGGTAGTTTTTGTAATGAGAAACACAATTTGTAATTATAATGTAATCATCATAAAGGTTTATATTACGACCATCACTCTCGAAAATGGATATCATATGTGACATGATATTCTGTAATAATAAAAATAACGAAGTGCTTCGGATATTTCTGAAGTTTAAAACATTTCTTCATCAAGAAGAAAGCGTCAAAAGCTTCCTTTGTCATTGTAATAATTTGCTCTAATTTGCTCTAATTGTAGTAGATTTATTCATTAAAAAAATAATTTACAAAAAATATATATCACTCTGACAAGGAAACATTTAAAAGATATCTTCTTCAAAAAAAAAAAAAAAAAAAAAAATTGAAAAAGTTATATGTGGGTTCTACTCTTTATAAAACACTAGAAAGTGAAAAATTATCGGCTGAAATGAATTACAGCGACCACAAAAAATTATCAAAATTAAGCATTTTTGGCGATTTAGTGCTGTTAGGTGATATGTTCGCTAGCACAGAGACTGCTGTGCGCCAGGGTTGCCAAATTTGACCTTTTTTTATTCAACAGTCACCAATAATTCTGAGAAGTGACATTTGATATACATAATACACTATCAATCTTCGAAGGGATTAGTCAAACGTTACAAATAAAAATTATTGGTGACTATTGAATTAAAAAAAGGCCAAACTTGGCAACCCTGCTGTGCACGAACAGAACCATATTTTGCTTCTCCACCAAGTACTCAAAATCAATCACCTAACAATGTAAATTCGCCAAATGTGCTTAATTTTGATAATTTTCTGTGGTCGCTGTAACTCATTTCAGCCTATAATTTTTTAACTTTCTAGTGATTTATGAAGAGTTTTATCACATATATTTTTTTAAATATTTTTTGAAGACGACACCGTTTGAATGTTTCCTTGTGAGAAATGAATAATTTTATATAAGTAAATCCAATTAAAAAAAAATAATTTCTATAATTGAATACTTTTATATTATTTTAGAGATATCGTGCGATCTGTGAGACAAAAGGCGTTTTAAAAAGTAATCTAATAAATTATTTTATTATTATTTTCTCTTTTTAACGATGGCTATTGATACAGGGTGTCCGAAATTAAACAACCCTATTTTAAAGTTGTCTACAGACGAAACTATTGTTGAGAAAGTTATAAAATTTTGTGTAGGACATACTGAAGGTTTGGAAATTTGTTTGAGTGAATAATAATAATAATAATAAAAAGTTCAAATTTTCTCCACCAGGGAGCGTTTTTCAATAAATTGCACACACTTAGGATTGGTACTTTATTTAGATTTCACCTCCTTTTTATTCATGGGTTACTCTAATATATTAACTCATTCCCAGACTTCAATGATGCGTTATAATTTAAGAATCCGTTATAATTTAAGAATTTTACCTGACCTTAAAGAGAGCATTTCACAACAATATTCGTAACATTTTCCCGAACACACTGCTGTCAGCTGTGAAACATGCTATCTTACGATTCCAGATAGTAGCTGAAAATAATGGCTGTCGTGTTGAGCATGTCTTGTTGTAATAAAATTTATAAACTATCATAAATATATATTAAATGTGTAATTCGTTAAAATCGTCCTCTGTAAGCGAAAATTTGAACTATATATATATTTTAAAACAAATTTCCGTACCTTCATTATCCTCTGTACAAAATTTCACAACTTTCTCAAAAATAATTTCGTCTGTAGACAACTTCAAAATAAGGTCGTTTAATTTTGTACACCTTGTAATACTTTTTTACTCTCTTATTTCACCTAATATCTTTTATGTTCTTTTATTGAATAATAAAAGAATACAAAAGTGAACAAAGTAACCGAATTTTCTCCTTCATGTTAACAACAGTTCAATCATTTAAAGAAGATATTTTACAATAACAAATTATGAAAATCTTATCTTATGATTGCTTTATATATCAAACAATGTTCTATGATAAAACGATAGCGAGCTATGCCCCATTAACTATATCATACCCAGTCTGCTGACTCGATCAAGATCTGTTCTCATATCAATATTCAGACGGTAGCATCGTCATCTGTTATTTCGATTATGCTTAGCAAGTTTCTAAAGGATTACAGCTAAGAGGTTATCTATCATGTATATAGGTTAAAACATGAGTTAAATATATGTCATTTATTGCATGAGGGTTATGCGTTCTTGTCGTGATTTAGAATTTTTAGAATTTAAGAATTTGACGTAATTCTGTTGTTTAAGTGTTTCTTAAGTGCAGATTTATCAGCGTATTAGATCACTATACGTACAATATATTCAAGTTTGAGTTTTGCTTGGTTAAAGTTAAATCTACTCATTTCTGTTAGATTTGTATAAAATAAAGCATATAGAGTTATTCAAGTATTTACAGCTAATCTTTGTTAAAATACATTTTTCGCATCATTATTTCTTATTTTATAGTATAATACTATAACTAACTTATATCTTAATAAAATTAAACATAATTTATACGTCTCATTAATATATTAAAACCAAAGTAATATTTAAAAGGAGATAAAGAATAAATTTTTTTTTTAAACTTTAAAAATATATTTTAATTAAAAACATTAAAATACACGACAGACATTTCGGCTAGAACACTAGCCCTCCTCAGTGTCAAACATACAAAGCACAACATTTACAAAAAATCTATTTTTTCTGATTTAAAAAATAATGATTACCCCCCCTTGCTTTAATAAAATAATTTATAAAGAAGAGTTCTATTTTTCATATAAATCAGTTTATTCTAAAGTTAAAAATTACACTCACCGTACTACTATCCCTTATTATAAAGGTATTTACGAAAATATCTCTAAATTGCTTAGAACAGTTAATATCTCTACTAGCTGTAAACCTCAACTCTGTATAGGAACATAAACGCTCATTTAAAACAAGTGATTTAAGATCGAAACTCGTAATCCATTCTCTCAATATTGATCCCATTCTTGATTTTGAAAACTTTAAAATTTTAGCTTCTAATGTTAATATATATGAATCCTGTATTTTGCTAGAGGGCGCTTTTACTAAATTGCAACTTTCTGCCTTGAACGAGGCTAAAGCTATTCCTCCTGAATACATAATCTTGTTCTGATGTGTTATGAATTTTTTTGTAAATGTTGTGCTTTGTATTTTTGACACTGAGGAAGGCCAGTGTTCTAGCCGAAACGTCTGTCGTATATTTTAATGTTTTTAATTAAAACGTATTTTTAAAGTTTAAAAAGTTTTGTATTCGTTATCACATTTTAAATGTTACTTTGGTTTTAACTTATATCTTGTTTTTATATATAAATGTGCAAATGAGGGGATGAAAAATAAGGTGTTTACGATAAATATATTTTTTAAAGTTAAAAAATAAAAGATGGTTGGTTAGTAATTTCTACGGAAAAAAAGCTATGAATTAAACTACAATTTTTATTTGCAATTCACAAATAACCGACAAAATAATTTTGATATATCAATTTTCTCTTCTTTAAAATTTATTATTTAATATTTGAATCTTTAATAGAAGGAGTAAATATAAACCTTAAAATTTTTAATGGATTTCCTCTTTCCAATGGTGAATGTTATAAAAATAATACTCTAGGTTTTCTTTATCAAACTTTTAAAAACCGCTTGATTCAGAAGAAATTAATTCATACTTCAACTTACATAAAAATGACTCCAAAGTATTAAATATCTAAAACTAATTTTAACTATCCATTTAGTGATTTAATTCCAATTCCATGATGTTATTCAACTTAAAGAAACTTGCCTTTAAAGATTTATTTTTTAGTTAGAATAAAATGAAATATACAACATGTTGCTTCTCTCACTCTCCGAAAGGATCATTATGTCCAGCACTACATGTCCAACAGACCCTCGGCACAAATACATTTTAACTACCCACTGTCTAAGAAACCGTTTGCTAGTTTACTTTACCATCTGTTGGACCTTCAATTAATGATACCATTTGCGTAGTTCATTGTCATATAACCTAGGCAGCATAAGGGGAAAATCTTTGACAAGCAGAAAAATGTCTATGATAGTGGCCACGATCCTATTCATACTGTAGTAGTATAGATACAGGTCCTATGCGTTAGGGATGGAAAATTCTTGGTGAGCTTCTGGTATGGACTTCCAAAAGGCTCATTTAAATAGGCAATACTTAAGATTGGCACTAGTATTCTTCTTGAGGAAAGGATATACAGTTGTCTCCGAAGGCGATATGTATGTTAAGACTTGATTGTCATAGAAGTCCTCCTGCAGTTGGTAAAGGCTGACTAGCAGGAAGATTTTTACACGAGCCTTTGTCAGAATTACTCTACTATTTTTCGCAAGCGTTTTCTCTCTTACGAGTTTGAATGTCATTTAGATATAAATTTGAACATCTGTTACTCAGCTTTAATGAGACAGCCACCGACTTTTTCCCAGTTGCTTGTTTTTCAAGCATATAAACTAACTCCTTATATTCGTTGTCTTGCATGAGGTTCGATACAAAATATATGAATAATTATTCTACCTACTCTCAGAAGAGAAGCTATTGTTTTGTTTCGAAGCACAATTAAAGCACTTTCAAAGCCGATATCAAGTTCGAATAGACATCTAGGTCACGGAGTCATTCTCGAATAACGTCCGAAATCACTTCTTTCATCCCATGGACCTTGGCTGCGAAAATAGTCGTATCGTCAATAAGACGGAATGGCTTTCTTTAACAATGTCTGTTTTGACTACTGGAAGGATCGCACAGCCCCCCCCCCTCTGATGCTTTACAACTTAGATCTGTTCGTATATTACATATACGATATCTTTAGCATGAGATTCAGAATCCAAAGGAGAGGTTTTACATGTTTCGGACTGTACTTTTAAAAGCCAACCGTTTCAGGACTGATTCTGGTACTTTCCACATTTTTTCTCCAACAATTAGACAAACGGAGTCTTTCTCTGATTCTGCACGCAAGTGCAAGGGCATAAGTCTTGAAAAAACGTTCATGCATCCGTTGACATCGTGTTATAACATTTGGTTACATACATTGCATTTTCTACATATCTACAACCGACTGCAGGAGCACCGTGTAAATTATACTAAATAGAAGACATTAATTTCTCAGCTAAGGACAAGAAGATTTTGTAGCCTTTGGTTTCACTTGTCTCTTGGTTCCAGGTAATCGATTTAGTTCTATTATCTTTTAGTCGTCTTCTGCATGACTTCTAGGCGTAGCATTTTTGTCCATGTAGAAAACCAAACCAAGACACTTGATTTGTTTGCTTCATGACAATTTATGGCCGCCCATGTGGATGATCCAAGAAAGTGTGAGAACTATCTTTCCCTTTGCGGGCATACTGGGTTACAGGTGTATGTCGTAGTTGAACTCAAAACCACCCAACAGTGTACTAGAGATAACGTAGGATATATAACTTTCCGAAAGCTAAAGACATGAACATGACTTCGCACCATGAGGAAAATATCATGAGCGAATGCCTGAATGATTAGCAATTAAGCATCTTTAAAATAATAATAATAATAATAATAATAATGATGATGACAAATTCTGTCAGAGGAATAATATAATTTAGTACGACAGGGATATTTTGTATCTTACAAACTTGATATGTCTTGGAAATATTTTCAATATTACTTTACAGTTATAAAGTTGTTTTGCTTAGAAAAGTTTACTATATTAATTTAAATAAAAACTCAAGTGATTTTCAGAAATTTATATTATTAAGATCAAAGTGGCGTTGCCAATTTGGTTGCAGCACTCATGTCTACATTGTTCCACTGTCGAAAGGTCGTCTCTCATTTCTACACGAAACAATTGTTGCGAGATTTTTGCATTTTATTATGTATATTGGAAGCTTTTAACTTATTACATGTATATATATATATATATAGATAGATAGATAAAAAAAAAAGAAAATAACAAAATAAAAAATAGTGCACATGTGTAGTAGAAGCTCTGTTTTTCTTACTGCATACACATGTATCAAATATATATATATTAAGCAGGTCTTTCTTCGTTATCACTTTGCACCCATGTAATACAATTTATGTTTTTCCTTATTTTATTACTTATTTTATTTTTTATTTTTTAAGTGAACCAAAAAATCTAAATTCAAAAATCTTTTTATGTCTTTTAATGCATTCACATAAGTAATATGATTCGTATCTTTTGAACAAATAATTGGATTACATTTAACTAGATAAAACAAAGTACTTGTTTTTGTTGTCTTAGAAACATTAATCAACAGAAAAACTGTAACACATTCCGCTAAACACATTAGAATGAAACAACTTTTCTCAGTTGCACTTCAACTTCTTTCTAATATTTCAAAAATCCTTCTAATATTTTACGTACTAAGCATTGGGAAAAAATTCCGACTTATAGCGTTGAAAGTACTTAAGTTGAAAATTAGTTCCTCTACTTATAAAAAGAATGAAGAAAAATAAACATGCACAAAAAAAAACAACACAAAGTAGCCCATTATTTAATTTGCATAATTACAACCGGAAACGGAAGTGCCACAAATTAGTTAATTTTCTCTAAGAAATAAAGAAGCACCCCCTTTTTTTATTGCCTTTTATTCTTAGAAAATGAAGAGCGTAACGAAATTATAAGCATTAACGTCTAATTTTTCCAAAAGTCGGCTGAAACTTTAGTTTCTTGTTAAGAAATTTTGAAGCTTCTTTATAAGAATAATTACTTTGATCATTTATTCATAACTACTTTTATATTAATAAGAAGTAATAGAGTTAATTTTATGTAGTTGTTGTATACATTTTTTTTCTCTTCTGCATTCTTATAGAGATTTGTATTCCAAAAGCTCTCAAATATAAAAAGCGGTTGAAAGCTAACTGCGGTTTAACACTTCTTTTTAATGCAAAAGCAAATTAAAATTATAAAAACAGAACACTAGACTTTAGTTAATTGATGCTTTGAGAATTAAAATTATTTTTATGCAAACAAAATTTAGAATTTTTAGCTTTTGTAAGAAATTTATGTAATAAGGTTAATTCGAAAGAAAAAAATAAGGAATATTACATTACTTTTAAGTTATATTACATATTCAAACTTTATTTCTCTCCACAATTTTTCTTAATTTATTTTCAAATATAATACACGACAGAATTATTTTACACACAAAAACTTTGTTAAGAAGTATATATATCTGAAAGTTTGTGTTAGAAGTGGTACTTTATTGTTAGATTTTTAATTTTAACATTGCTGTTATTATTTTTAAAGTATAACATTGTTAACGATTAATACTAAAAAATAAAATATCCAAAAACTTAACATTTTATAAAAAAAAAAAAAAAAAAAAAAAAAAAAAAATCTTATTTAACGAATAGCATTATTTATAAACAAACTCATTGAAATTAAAACAATAATGGAGTACAAAAGATTTGTGCTGGAATATAATTAAAATATTCATAACTTTAAAAAAAGTTAAGGTACAGATTTTATTTTGTGTACAATTTTCAAACAAACAGACATAAAAAAAAAAAAAAAAAAAAAAAAAATCATTGAGCTTAACATAGTTTTGACATTAAGCATGATTTAAAAATAAATATGCTTTACGCAAAAATCTATTATTATTATTATTATTTAAATAAAAGAGGAAGAAGAAGGCAGATTTTTCTGAAAATAAAAACAAAATGTTGTATCTGTTACAAAATTTTTTCCTTTATTTTCCTGTACAAATTCATACAATACATATCCTTTATTAAAATTATTATTCATGAAAATTATTTTCCATGATGAATGCAGAAGATTTTCATCACAAACTATTAAATGTCGAAAGAATGTCAAGTTTGTGCTCCGCAAATGATATCTGAGGAAATGCACTTTTTTTTTCAAGATTTTCTTTGTTAAAAATGAAAAATATCGATAATTTTGCTTCAGATTATGATAAATCTATTTTAAACCATTCATATTACAGGCTAATTGACGAGTTCTTTTGAAAGATACCCATATTAAAAATTTTCACCCCAGGAGAGGACCCTACATATACAATTTTTTTTTCTTAGCTGACTATTACTGATATATATATATATATATATATATATAATTTGACATTGAAAAGTTATAAATAAATTTCCTTTAAGTTCATTTATAGGAAATTTTGTTCTGTATTGCCATATTAAAAATTATTAAAAAATGAGATGAAAATAAATGTATTTTTGACTATATTCATAATAATAAAAATAGGATTAATAAAATTATATTACCCATGCAGTTTATGCATGTTAATGAAATGACATTCCCTCTTTTGAATGTAATCAGACCTGATTCTTTACCATTTCAAATGTTTTATAATACAGCTATGATAAATCATATTTTTTCCTATATTATTAGTCTAATTTGAACTACTTAAATTAAACTATTAAAATAATTAGCTTTTAATAGTTATTTCCTATTAATAAGAGGAATAATGTTTAGTGTACAGTGTTGTTAAAATGAAATCAGTACCAATTTAAGTGAATATCCAAATACAAAAGGTCGTCCATACTTTATGGAAACGATTTATTAATTTAATTTTTCTCTTTTGTTGGTTGAGATAAAAATTTGGCAACTTTAGAATAATCTTCTGCTACTTTTATCTTTTGATTGAAATGTAAAAATAAAAGATTTATTTTGAAAATGGCTCCTAAAATAAATAAATGGCTTAAAGGTTACGTAACTGCACTTTCTTAGGAGAAATATTCGGATCACCTAATTATAAAGCAGTGTAAAAATCACGGTTATTGCATTTTTAAAAAAATATTTATAATGCGTTAAATTTCAAAGGAACAAAAATCTGGAGTGACTCCACTCGACTTTCCGAACATTGAGTAATTAACGGTTTTTAGATAAAGTAAAGAAAGAGGAGTTGTTAAATAAACAAAAGAGAGAAAATTATAATGGAGTGTTTGAGTATTTTTCTCCATATAGTACACGATGTTTTATTTAATGCTACTGAATTTTGAGCCCATAGATCATAATAATAAAGAATTTTTCTTTGTGTCCCTGTAAAAAGCTATAAATGCTAGATTCACCAAAATGCTTACTTATAGTTAGTGCAACAGTGACTTATAATATTCATATAAATTTTCAGCTCAATTGAATAAGGCGTTTAGACGCTATCACACTTTTAAAAATTTGGTCCCATAGGCCATAATGATAAAGAATTTTTCTTTGTGTCCCTGTAAAAAAACTGTAAATGCTAAATTCACCAAAATCTATACGGTTCGTGCAACTGTGACCTATAACATGTGTACAAATTTTTTGCTCAGTTTAATAAGGAGTTTAGACGCTGTCACACTTTTAAAAATTTGGCCCAATAGGCCATAATGATAAAGAATTTTTCTTGGTGTCCCTGTAAAAAAACTATATGTGCTAGATTCACCAAAATCAATAGGGTTCATGCTACGGTGATTTACAACATACGTACCAACTTTCAGCTCATTCGAGGAAAGCTTTAGACGTTAGCGTGTTCACTCACCCACATACACCCACACATTCATGCATCATCGTAAAAATAGTGAAAACGGACTCAGGGGACCTCAAAACGTTTAGAAACATCAAAATCTCAAATTCGGATATTTGACACGATTACAATACTTTCCTTACATATGCATGTTCGAAAAGTAAAAAAAGTCTAAGTGAAAGTAAAAATGAAAACATGACCGCAAAATTTCATCCTCAGACTGCAGAGAGATAAAAAGAAAATTAAGTCTCTGATCCTAAAAGAAAATCCAACGACTCAAAGGTATATTGCATCGAAACTAGAAGTGTCTTCTGTCACTGTTAGTAAAATAATTCATAAATATTTGTAGTTAAAAAAGTTGTTTAAACCCATAGTTCATCTGCTTTTGCCAAAGGATATTACTGAAAGAAAAATAATTTGTAAAAAATTATATGAAAAACACCTAGCTGCTGAAAAATGAAAATTTGTAGTAACACTCGATGAGCCATGGGCATATTTAATTGACTATAATAATAATAATAAAATCTTTTTGTAAAAAAATAGAACCGACTCCGAAAGGGAACTACTATTCAAACAACTAAAAATGAAAGAAAATTGGCTGAAAATGGAACTGTAAATTGCGCCTAAATGTATAAAATAATTTCCTTCGCCAAACAACCTATAACACTACAATTAATCATAATTTTTGAAGTCGGCGCAAAATTAAATAAAATTTAATTAGTTTTTAAAGGTTTGTCTTTAGATCGGCAGCAACAAATGCTGTTTTCTCGACTGATCCATTTCCATTTCCTTTATTATTTTATCACTGTATACAATTGGTCCATTAGTAGCATCTACATAGAACAGTGAACATTCTTCACAATGCGGTATTTATGTTTCTACGAAGTTAGAGTTTCCTTTGCAAATTTGGTATAACTTTGATAACTATCATCCTTGATGGCTTTTGGATTTAGCGATCAAAACGTAAGGCAAAAATATACACGCAAGATGTATATTTTCATAATATATATTGTACGATGTGTTGTTTCATATTCTTGATTACTCTCTTGATATATCTTATCAAAATAATCATGATATCCCAAAGAAATTAAATATGTTTGCCAGATAATTTTGCGATTTTTCTTTCACCAAGGACTTCAGATACCAGCATCTTCGCCAACTTTTGCTGCTTACGAAATCTTATTTGTTTTCTGGAATCAAAGTAGTTTTCGGCTGCGTTTTGCAGGTAACAATGTGAGATGTGTATTTTGAATAGGATTTGATTTTTGTATTGAATAAAGGTATCAATTTTTATTTAACTTTGCGCCGACTTCAAAAATTATGATTAATTTTAGTGTTATAGGTTGTTTGGCGAAGAAAATTATTTTACACATTTAGGCGCAATTTACAGTTCCATTTTCAGCCAATTTTCTTTCATTTTTAGTTGTTTGAATAGTAGTTCCCTTTTGGAGTCGGTTCTATTTTTTTACAAAAAGATTTTATTTTTCTCTTTTCAGTGAAAACTTATTTATATAGCAGAGTATCAGAAGACGTTCGACGGAAGTTTCACAAATCACAACTTCCAAGAAAAGTGACATTACTCAAAAATGGTTTATGTCTCTGAAAAATACATGAAATGCACCCAATGTGAACAAAAAAGTTACATCTCCATCTAGAAAGTTATCCACTCGAGAGACAGCTGTGCCAGTTTCATTCTAGCCAAGTTATTTTTAAGTTGATTTTTCTCAAATGCTGCATTTTTAAGTTGTGTCACTTTTCTTGCCTTTATTGGATATGAGCAAAAAACTATCTATTGAACGAACATACGTTAAATTAAAAAGTCTTTAGAAATGTAAAGAACGGATACGCCGTATTCGTAACCGAAAATTCTGTTAGGCATATATATTGAACTTTACCCTGAATACGTGTCACCCGCTGCGCTGGAAATTGCGCAGCCTAAAGTTCAAACAAAGAGCAAAATATGCATTGCAGCTGACGGACAGAAGTTTCAAAATCGATACTTACATACTGCTTTTACCAGTGAAGCTGCATGCGTTCAGTAGTTAGAGTGAGAACAGACTTTTGTGAGTATCCTGTAATTTGTTTATATCTTAATGAATCCATAATGAAACCTATTTCAGGCCAAGATCATCACGACAACAAAAACAGTATTAAAATTAAATAATCTCTTACGAAGTTATAAACTTACAAACACAAACAAAAACACATAGCTCCAATTAAGAACACCCTCCTTTCTGAAATTGGTTGAAAACGACTTTGCACTAATCGATGTGACCGCTTACAGTAACAGTACTTTGAACCACATAGTATACGTGTCATTCGCTACGCTGAAAGTGTGCAACGTAGTTCAAGTGTGCACAGTGTAGGAAATTGCGAACAAACAACTGCACGTTTTAAGCGTTCTAATTTTAGCAATAATGTCTAAAAACTGTCTTTTCGTAGCAAATCGATGATGCTCTAAAACTTCGTAATTAACTTTTCTTCCATCTTGAACCGTTTTTGAGATAGGAGCGCTAATTCCGCTGTTTTTCACCAGATGGCGCTTTATTTTCTTTAGATTGTAAAGATGTTATAATGGGATCTACTTCAGACCAAGATCTCTGCAACAAAATAAAAAGTATCAAGTAACCGTATTTTGAACTACATAGCGTATGTCTCACCAGCTACGCTACAGCGTGAGCAATGTAGCTCAAGTGTGTATAGTGTAAGAAATTGCGAACAAAAAAATGCACTTTTTTTTAGCCTTGTATTTTTAGCATAAATGTCAAAACTATCTTTTCTTACTAAATGGATGATGCTCTGCAATTTTATAATTCACTTTTTACCCTGTCTTGAACCGTTTCCGAGATAGGAACGTTAGCATGAATGTATAAATGTCTAAACTATCTTTTTGTACTAAATCGGTGATACTCTTCAGCTTTGTAATTCACTTTTTCTTTAGAACCGTTTTCGAGATAGGAACACTAACTCCACTATTTTCCACCAGGTGGCGTTGCAAGTGATTTAACCTTGTACTGCATGGCCACTTTGCTATACTTACATACCATTTTTATCACTATAGCTGCAGCCATTTAGGAGTTAAAAGAGTTGGGACTGATTTTTTTGGACACCCTGTATTTTCTTTAGATCGTAAAGATATTACAATGGGACCTATTTCAGTCCAAGACCTTTTCAACAAAACAAAAAGTATCAAAATCGGAGCATCCGTTCAGAAGTTATGAGCTAACAAACATAAAAAAAACATACGGTTTGAATTGAGAACCTTCCTTCTTTTTTGAAGTCGGTTAAAAAAAAGATCCATTTTCTATTGTTCAGCTGACGGGAAGGACCGTACGAAACGGCTTCGTCAGCATACAGAAAAATTCCCAAAGGAATTTATGATAGTTGCAGGATTTTGTTACAACGGGAAATTAAAAACAAAAAAGGTCTCAAGTAAAGTCAAAATTAATTAATACTACTAACTAATATTTTAGAACGAATTATTGAAAAATAAATTCCAGTCTTACATAGGCAGGACATTGATAAAGTTAAGTTTGATATGGATAAAGTCTCTAGTCACACGTGTAAATCAACTGTTGCTTATTTAGCAAAGAAAGAACCAGAAACAGGAATAAAATAAGTCCCATTTAATGAAATACCTGTAAAATCAATTGACGCTTCTCCAATGAATTTTTGCTCTTTTGGTTTATGAAAGACAATACTAAGAAAAAGTTTACTTTCATAGAAAATTCGAGCTAGAGCTATTGTCAAGAACCCTGGCTATCAGATAGAAGCAAATAGACGCATAAAACACGGCATTTGTATAGAAAACTCAACTACTAAAATAGTTTCTATAAAGTGTGAATGACGTAAATATCAAGTTTGGTTAAATTCCATTCGTTGGTTCGTGAGGTACAGTGTTCACAAAATTTTGGATACTCACAAACATTTTCTAAGAAGTGTTAAATGGTGTTCATGATATCTCAAAACGCTCTAATGCTTCAAAAACCAGAGATCAAAGATTTTCACGAATCCAATACTTTCTACTTATAGGAGTCTATCCATCCTGTCTCTTGCACATTGGTGGTGTTGAATTTTCAGGCTCGCAATTAAGACTGTAGAGAACTGAAAGTTAGGCAAAGGCAACGCTGTTAAGTTAGTTATGAAGCAACCGATTTTCTAGCTTATTTATCACTTAAGAGAACAACTCAAAGTATTATCTTTCTTCAATATTGCCACAAAGATATTGTACGGAATTTTTAAATATGAGCTGGTCATCTTATTCACTAAAAATTTTGATTTTAAACATATCCATTAATTGACTTGCTCGCTGACATTGAGCGTTGCCATGCATTAATGTGAATTTATTGCCAGTAGCATAAGCATTTGGTTAGATATATGGAACAAGAATTTCGACCTGATTAGTTCCCAGGAGTGAAAGTTTTTGCACTGACACACATGAAAGTGACTGACCACAGAGATGGATTCTAGTTGAAAATATGATTGCACTGATTATAAGGCTGTGTTTTGTAAATGCTAGAATGAAATTTCTGATGTCTTAATTGCCCCAGATTAATATATGATCTGAATTTACTCTCCAAGATAAACTGGCACGTGCTAGTGTAGAATACAGAAGCCTATTGTTGCCTAGTACATATATCGTGCTTTTTTGACGAACATAATAGGGTCTATTTATTTCCACAATCAAAAACTACATTCATACGGTCATCATCCATAATGTTCTTGATTATAAAGACACATTCACACTATAATAGCAGATATATTCTTTTTTCGCTTTTGAAAAGGCCTATGAAATGTGCAAGGTACAATACTGTTCCATAAAACGACACGTGCCAGCATAAAACGTTGAAGCTCTTTGTTGTTTAGTCCATACACCGTGCTGTTTTGACCTACTTATAGTGTAACCACGTTTCCTACGCCTAGCAGTGAGGACGAGTCGAAAATCTTGGAGGGTTTCAAAGTTGACCAACAGGTTTGAATTTAGTAAACATTCAGTCATTCGGTATTCCCTTATCGCTTATTTTCTCTCAACGAAAAGCTTGTCTCCCCTATTTTACTAGTGGACTCGTTGAATCCGCACTTGCGCAGAAGCTTCCATGGTCGCAAGAAATGTAGTTAAAGAGTAATTGAGCACTTTTTGTCTCTGAATAAAATCCACATACAAGTCGTCATTATTCATAACTTTTTTTTATTATGAAGATGTATTCGCACCATAATAGCAGATATAATCTTTTTTCGTTTTGCAAGAAAAATATGAAAGGTGCAAGGTAGAATAGTGTTCTATCTTCTTCGAAAAGTAAAAGGAAGAAAATATTCTTCATAAGAGTTGTAAATTGTGATGAGACTATTACAAGTCTCTTTAACTCTTATCGCTCGTATGTCCCTTCTGAGGGGACATTAAAAAATCGAGCCACGCCTTATGGCGTTCCTCTGAAAATGAAATGTTATTTTTCGAAAACGTGTAACTATAGGCTACCTTTCGGCTACCGGAAAACTTTAACTGAAAGATTTATTTTATTTAATGATGAAGTAAAATAAAACAAATTATTACAATTTTTCGGTAGCCAAAAGGTAGTAAGTGGGAAACTATACGTGTGACATTTTAAAGGAACGCCAAAAAGCGTGTCTTACTGTTCAAAATAGAAAAATATGCCGAGCGTTAAGGGTTAATATTGCATTTATTGATTCAAAGTGATGCCACAGACTTTATGCCACACTAAACATTAAAACGTCTGATAGTAGCAAATAGTGATAAACCCATTTTTGTCAAATCGATGGCAAATCATCTTAATTAATAGAATAAACGATATCACTAAGACATTGTGCTTATAGTAAGACAGTATTAGGTAAGACAGTATTTGCTTACCTAGAATTAAAGATCAACAAGTATTATAAAAGTTTAATATTCGCCATTTGTTCTGATTTGTAATATAAGTGTCTATTTTTTTCTGTAAAAGGCAAATCAGTCATATAAGCAATATTTTCTACTTTCTCTTTATTCTTTCGATAATGAGCATTAAAATGAAAGATGTATGCCAGCTTTAAGCAAACACTATCAGACTGTGCGTGCCCAGGAAAATCTGACTATTCCCACTATCTGTAAATCTCGCTAACAGGTGCTCTCGGCTTCCTCTCTCCTTGCTATTGCATATATCTGTCAACAACAGCCTGTTTACATTTCGGGAAAAAATTGACCATACAAACTCCCACTTGCTGGCGGCCTCGGTCAGATTTGTCGCATTAAACAACAGATACTATCTTATTTACTTTATTTACTACTTGAAACAAAATTATTATCAGTAAAAATATATTTATTATTGCTAAGGCTTTAATTCTGTGTATCATTTAAAAATGAGTAAGCGCAACCAAATGCTTTTTCTTACATATCAGTTTCCAAAAAGGATTTTTCATGTCTATTTTTCCCATGTAAACATAAATTACCACGATGCCATTTTTTGCAGATTTGACAAAAAACTTACTTGAAATTTAACACTTATTTCACAACATTTTTTTTTTTCCAGATTCATATTTCCCAAGTACGTACGTATTTCCTTTTTACTATGACGTCATTTTCCTCAGATTTTGGAAAATATAAAATAAGTCAAAATCAAAACCAAACATCGAAAACTGGGCTTTGTACACAATGAGATCTTCTAAAGATGCACTTGCGTACAATATTTGGAGAATTAACACTCACCATTTTAATGCAAAAAAAAAAAAAAAACGTGATGATGAGCTGACTTATTTACACAGAGGTTATTTTATTATTAATAGAGATTGTGTACATACATTTATAGTTCATACATTTATAGTTTTATACTCTTTATAGTTTTGAGCAAATTTTTACATATTCATGCAATTATACATTTTATTGATGTTTGTAGCACATTTTTCTGCCCACCACCCACTGAAATTTCGTAAAACGATTTGAGTCGTAAAAAAATTTGTTTATATCCTTAAGATATGCTATTCAGTTTTATTACAGAAATTTCCGTGTAGTATGTATGGGCTTGAAATATTCACAATTACTAAATATTGACTCACGTACTATGAGTCACTAAATTATTAATATAAATAATAAATTATCAATATTGCTGATTAATAATATTTTGAGAGAATATATGTATATATATATATATTAATGTGTATAAACATGTTTATTATATAAAGATACCGTGTTCTAACCGGGAAAAATAAAAATATAAATTCTAAAGAAATAGAAACATTAGTGAATATCTTTTTATTATTACTATTATTTTTTTTATAAATATATTTAATGGGATAAGAGAAAAAAAAATCAGTAATCGTTTCTTAATGCTAAAACCATTCTGCGACCCCCTTCCTTTTTAACTTGTTTTCAAGACTTATTCGACAAGGAGGTCGTCACGCTATAGTTCCATTAAACTTTTTTTTCTTAAGACTAAGTACAAAATCGTTTAAAGTATTTACATGTCTTACTAATGGTTAAAATACTTTTTAACTTGTTAATACTGATTTTCAATTTTCTCATAGAATTTGTTTTATAAATGAAGAAATAAAAAAAGAGGAAATAAAATGCAGGGAAAAAAAAAAAGACAGAAACGAGTTTATAACAACAAAATTATAGGCATGAAAGTCATGGTAAAATTATTTCAAAAGCGATGTGAAATTTAAGAGCCAGTTTTTTTTTTTTTTTTTTTTTTTTTAATTTGACAAATTAGGCAGGCTTGAATAGTTGACATTTTCGACTTTTGAAATTTTCAAGATATGTTCTTTATGTAAAACTATTAGACGTGTTTTTATTTTTTTTCGAATAAATACATAAATAAATAAAGTAAAATAAAAAATAAAATAAATAAATAAATAAATAAAATAAAATAAAATAAACTTGAAGTTTTGGAGAGTCAAAGATGAAGAAGGACGTGTGTTATTTTACGAAAAACATATCAATTTACATAAAGCAATACTTTTTGCGGCAAGAGTGAACTATGGTATTGACAGTTATTTTCTGTTCTACCACTTTTAAACTAACTGTTAGAAAATAAATGCTTATGATTTGCGCAAGGGTCAAAGGTCATTGAAAATTCTACGAAACAAGAAAGAAGAATTATGCGGTATACATTGATTATTACACTTTACACCTGTATTTACTAGTTGCATCGTTTAAATTTCAATGGTCTTTGCCCACGTTATCACACAATGGACAAAGAAAATGACAGAAAGACAGATAGATTAATTAAATTAATAATTCAATGCTTAAATGTGACTTACGGTAAGTGCTGAAAGTGTTTAACTCAAACAGAAACGCAATTCCAACAATTTCTAATTGTAGCCTTTAATGCATTTGAATATTTTAGTGTAGCCATGCAAATCTGAACGCTAAGCATATCATAATTTATATAAAACATCATTTTAGCCTAAGAACAATGAATATCAATTTCATAATGATTTTTGCAGTAGAAAGTTTTTAAAAATGTTATAATGAAAAAAGATCTCTCCTACAACGCAATGCACTGGCATTTGTTTGGGTGTCTCTGTACACAAACCAGTTGTACAGAGCATATTAACACTATTGTAAATAGGGAACATTCCATAATAAACTTGAATAACATACATTATTTAAAAAAAAAATTCTGAAAAATTTACGGACGCTGAGGCGGGTAGAATGACAGTTCAGACAGACAGTTAAATGAACTTAAATCATATTCACCCTTAAAAATTGTTAGAAAATGTTAAAACCGCTTAATGTAAGCGAAAATGCAATTCCATATAATTTCAAATTATAGTCCTTTTATAACTGATTATTTTTGAGTGGCCCTGTAAATTTTAATTCTAATTATACTATATTCTATATAAATTATTCTTTTATGAATATGAATAACATATTCAAATTTCATTAATATTTGTGCTAAGTAAAATTATTAAAATATGATTTATAGAAATACCTCTCGTAAGACGCAAGGCTTTGGAATGCTTTCGGGTGTGCATGTACACAAGCCAGCGGTGGCATTTACTTCATTTTCTATAAGAAACATCTGATAGTAAACTTGAATAATATATTTCAATTTCATTAAGATTTGTGCAAAGTTTTACTTTGCACAAATACTAAAATATGGTTTATAGAAATACCTTTTATAGAAAACTGTAGTGCTTTGGAATAATTTCGGGTGTCCCTGTACACAAACCAATAGTGGTATTTGTTTCATTTTAAGTAGGAAATATCCGACAGTGATTTTAAATAACATATATCTGTTTCAAGAAATTTCATTAATATTTACGGGAGTTCGAGCGGGGACAGACCTACAAAACACTTTTGAAATTTGTTAGAAAGTGTAAAATAAATAAATAAGTAAATAAATAAATAAATTTAAAATGCATTTTGTATAATTTTTGACCCTTAAAATCTTTTTACGCCAAAAGCTAACAACTACAAAGGTATTTATTTCAGTAAGTACATACTAAAGAAAAATATACAAAAAGAATTAGATATGTGTAGTTAACTTTTGGAGAGAAAAATATTTGACTACGAAATTGTGGAAAAAAAAAGTGAAAAATCATGCGTTACGTATAGATTGTTAACACTTTCCAATTATATGTTCTTGTTGTATCGTATGATTTTCAACGGTTTTTGCTTATGCTATCACACAACGGACAGACGGAAAAGACTGAAAAACATACAGATAGACTATTTGAATTCATAATCTTTCTTAAATATTGTTGGAAACTTAAAAATACTTAACGCAAAATAAAATGCAGCCCTTAATGTATTTGAATATTTTAGTTTAGCCCTGTAAATCTGAAGGTTAACCACATCATATTCTATACAAAACATTGTTTTAGCGTATTAACAATAAGTGTCAATTTATTTATGACTAGCAGGCTACGCCCGCTTCGCTGGTCACTATTTTTAAATGAATCACTATAGTTAATGGATTCTCAAAATTGCATCAATTTTTATCATGCGAAAAAAAAAGAGAAAAAAATGTGATTGGAAAAATGTCGCAACTGGTCCCCACTGCCTTTGGCAGCGCAGGCAATTGTGCGCTGCACGCGCGCATTTATGGTCAACACTCTTAATGAATCACTATATTATTGTAAGGAAAAAACATAAAAAAAAAAAAAAATCTCCCATCAGTGGAATAATCGGTTCGGGCCCCCCACTGCCTGTGGCAGCGCGTACAGGCGCGCAAGGCTCGCATACTCTTTCACCTACCGTCCCCCCCTCTCCTAATTATTTTAGACTTTAAAAAATACTCGCAGTCATTCTCTCGGGCTTTTAAGCCTAATAATACTAATTTCCAACATTTTATCAGAATTTCTTTGTTTTTACCCCTGCGCTCGATCCCTTCCCGCCCTTCGTAATATTTCTGTACTTTCGAAAATATCCTCAATCGAGTTATCGGACCTCAAAACCTAACACTAATTTTCAGCGCTCTAACTCTTATTTATATATTTTTGCCCTTTCATCTCCCCTTCCCGTCTATCCTAATAATTTTACAAATTCGAAAATATACGCAATCGATTTGTAACTACCAAAAACCTCTATATACCAATTTTGAACGACCGAACTATTTTTATTTTTTGCCGCTTCTCCCCCTCCTCCTGCCCCTCCTAATAACTTCACAAATTCGAAAATATCCGCAATCGATTTGTAGGTATCAAAAACCTTTATGTACTAATTTTCAACGGTGTAACTCTATTTTTATTTATTTTTTGCCCCCCCCCCCACACACATTTCTGACCCTCCTAATAACTTTACACTTTCAAAAATATCCTCATTTCACTTGCAGGTCTCTAAAACCTATCTGTACCAATTTTGAACGGTCTCACTATATTTCTATTTTTTTACCCCTTTCCCGCCTTTTTTATCCCTTAACGCCCCTTTCCCGCCCAACCTGGAACGAATTTCTAAATTAAAGAAATTAGTTTTTATGTATTTATGGGAGCTATATTTTAGAGCAAAAATATCTTACACATATATTTTTTTTTCTGTTTGCAATATAAAGGATTATTTCAAATCATGTTTTGTTCCCTCTCCTCCCCTCTTGGGGGCTGAATTTCGAAAATTCCAGAAATTAGTTTTTAGGTATTTGTATTAGCTGTATATTAAAGCAACAATTTCACGTATATCTGTTTTTCTGTTTGAGATATATACGAGTATCTGAAACCACGTTTTGCCCCCTTTCCCCCCTTGGGGACCGAACTTCTAAAATTCCAGAAATTGGTTTTCAGATAATTAAATTAGCTATATTTTAAAGCAAAAATTTTACGGATATTTGTTTTTTTCTTTGAGATATGAAGTTTTTTGTGAAATTACATTTTGCCCCCTACACCCCCTTGGGGGGCGAATTTCGCAAAATTGCTTCTTAGGGGGTGCTTACACTATATGTTGTATAATCTGACCCAGTTTCGAGTCAGTGGCTTCAGTAGATGTTGCTGTGCGTTGATGAGTCAGTGAGTGAGTGAGTGGAAGTACTCTTTTAAGTTATCTAAATGTGATTTATAAAAACGTTTGTCCTAAAACGCAATGCAATGGCATTTTTTTTGGGTGTCCCTGAAAACAAACCTATACTACAGGACTTATTAATGCAATTTTAAATAAGGAACGTTCCACAGTGAACTTCAATAACATATATCATTTTTAAAAAATTCTGAAAATATTTACGGACACTAGGTGCAGGCAGACGGACAGATAGACAGATGGACAGTCGGACAGACAGATACACAAATTGAAATCCTATTTACACTTAAAAATTGTTAGAAAGCTCAAAAAAAAAAAAGTTTAATGTAAACTAAAATGCAATTCCACCATGATTTCCAATACCAGCTCTAAATGAAAGAATATTTTTGTGCGGCCCGGTAAATCCAATGCTAACCACACTATATTCTACAGAAAGTATTATTTTGCGACTATGAATATCATATTTCAATTTCATAAATATTTGCGCTAAGTAAAGTTAGTAAAGTTATTAAAATATGATTTATAGAAATACCTCACATAAGACGTAAGACTTTGGAATGCTTTCGGGTGTCCAGGTACACAAACCAGTGGTGGCATTTACTCCATTTTCTATAGAAAACATCCGATAGTGAACTTGAATAACATATTTTAATTTCATTAAGGTTTGTGCAAAGTAAAGGTACTAAAATATGGTTTACTGAAATGCCTGTCATAGAACATAATGCCTTGGAATACTTTCGGGTGTCCCTGTACGCAAAAACAGTGGAGGTATTCAGTCCATTTTCAATAGGGAACATCCAATAGTGAATTTCAAAAACATATATCAGTTTCAAAAAAACCCATGAATATTTACGGGAGTTAGAGTTCGGACAGTCAGACAAACCGAAATCATTAACACTTTTCAATCTTGTTGGAAAGTGTTAAAAAAGTATGACATTGAAGATAATTTTGCGTTGCTACTCTTCCACCTGACAGTGTGCCTGACTGTTTTTGTAGCACTGCTATGCGCGGTCGGTGATAGCGGTGTAATCTATAGCTGCACAGACAGATACTTGGCCCTCTTCTTTCATTAATTAATATAGATGTGGAATCGAATCGAATCGAATCTAATCGAATTATTTTGCTTTTAATTCATTCAATAAATTTAATCCTGAATGACAGACACTATAAGGATCACTGGATTCTTCAATGATACATTTTTATTTCCATTAGCCGATTGCCATAGATAATGGGAGTTTTGTATTCAGCCAAAAAATTCTATATCATGCTTTCACCTGATTTACCTGTTTTAAGGTAAATCAGGTCTGGGTCCAAAAAAAGTGATTTTCGGCAATTGGTCAATGTGTGTGCATGTATGTGTGTATATGTGCGGGGAATTTTCTGACTATCATATCTCCGAAACTAATAAAGTTAGAACAACGAAACTTCAGAATTGAGACAGGTCTGGTGTACAGATTATTTTTACAGCTTTTAGCTTTTGAAAAAATTGCAAAACCAGAAGTGGCATCCCGTAAGTCCGTATCTAAAAAAAAAAAAAAAAAAAAAAAAAAAAAAAAAAAATTGCAACTTTGTAGGCTGTAATGATTTTCTTCAAAGTTGCTATGTAAACATCCTATTAGATGTTCTTTCGTATCTGTCGGTTGGTAGTTCAGGAAAATTTATAGGCGTTACCTATAAGTAGATCAATTTGAGGTCTCGCAAGTTTGTACCTTTAAAAACGACTGTACGCATTTCTTTCAAGCTCACCATATTGAGTTATTAGCTAACCTTTCGTATGTAATTGTTGTTTTCCGGTCCACAATTGAGTTTGCCAAGTTTTGATGAAAGTCGGTATCTCAAAAACGACTCTAACGACTTTCTTGAAAATTGGTACATAAAACCCTTTTTAGATATCCTTTCGCATGTATTTCGTGGTTATTACAGGAAAATTTACAGTCATCCTTATTAGGTAGGTCAGCTTTAGAGCTCGGAAATTGGCATTTCATAAAACGGCTTTACCAACATTTTTTTTTTTTTTTTTTATTTACTACGTAAATTCTGTTTTATATGCCTTTACACATATATCGGTTTTCTCTTACACAAAAATTGGTAGGTGTCTAATTTGTTAGAACAATTTTATATCTTCTGTTATGGCCAAATTATCTTCGAAAAGTGCATATAATAAGTGCAATAGTGGGTAATGGAAGTCGTGTAGTTGTTACACACCAGACTTTTTTTTTTTTTTTTTTAATGCAACTGTGTATTTCTGTTTGTATTTTCACATGATGTTTTAGTGCGAATTCAATTTTCTTTTTTTTAAGTAGGACCTATATACATATACACCTGTGTATGTTTTGAAATTCTTACACAATCGAGTTGATTTGACTCTTACAATTTCTTATTTTTATTTCTGTCTTTGCATTTATTAAAAGAAGGCCACGGTAGCCTGGTCGGTAAGAGCAGCGAGTTCGTGATCGTAAGATTGCGGGTTCGGTTATCGAGCCGGCCGAAGACCATCGTGTACGCTAATGGCGACTGGTGCACGTTAAATTCCGTCGTGGTCGCAAAGTCCTCCAAGTTCCCTTCAAAAATTATACCTCTGAGGGTACCGGAACATGGGTTTAACTCGCTCTGATCCGGATCAAAATTCGAGTTCCTGTTGTTTGGCTGGTGCTGCCATCTTTCACCAGCTTCTGGAGCTAAAGTCGTACTTCCTCCCTATGAGGCGCTCCTAAATAACGGAAGACGCACCCCTCATGCCTTAAAATAAATCCGGTTAGTTCCACTACCGGGGCTCGGAATTTCCGAGTGGCATACGACAACAACAACAACAACATTTATTAAAAGAGCAATAGTCGCAAGCTATGATGATGGTGATTTCATATTTACTTTACATGATGTTTATAATTATTCCAATATCATGTTTTGCAATTATTATAGAAGGCAATAAAATGTAAGGATAGCCCTATTAATCCAGATTTATTGGGCTCTGATTCTTACTTTAAACAAGTCAAAATATAATTTAAACATTTTGCCCAGTGCACACACAGACACGTGTGTGTGTGTGTGTGTGTGTAATGATTGAAGTGATTTGAGATTTGGTAAAAGAAATCAATTGTCCCATCAGATATTTCAAGTAGCTAGATTTATAAAAAGGCAGTTTTCATTGTAATAATTACAGCAAGGAATGCATTATTATAAATAAGTGGTTTAAAATAGAATTTAAAAAAATATTCTAAACCTTCTTTTTTTTTTTTTTTTTTAAGTGAAAATTGAGTAAACAAATTTTGAAAAACTTTATTTTAAAAATGCTAAAATATTTCGTTATATATTTTGCCTGTTTTTTACAGTTTTATTCTTAAAAGAACATCTTTGCGACAAATGTTGCAGCAAGTTGTCACGCTATAGTTTCATTAAGAAATTTTTTCTTTTGTGAAATAAAATAACTTCTTAAAGATCATTCACTGTTTTCTTTAGTTGACAGAAATAGTTGCGAGAGTATTTTGTTTAAAATTTTAATTCCTTATAAGAATTTTTTTTATATTAAACTGTACTTGTAGGTAAGGTGTTTATAGGAACTGTGAATATAAATCTCTTTTATATGTGTTATGATTTAGTTCAGTAAAATGACAAAATCGTGTAAGTACACTGTTAAAAATTTCTGTAAATTTAATGTAAATATTTATCCAGAGTCTCATTAAATTTACAGTATTTCTTAGTTAAAAGTGAATAATCGAGATTCTTAATCTTTATTCTGTATTTTTACCTAATTTTATTATTTAATTTTTTAATAAAAATTAAAAAACGACTTTCTACTTTAGAAACAGCATTCCAAGCCCGAAATATATTCTCAACAATAATTAATTTAATTAATAATAGTTATTAAAATGAATGTATAAAATAAGTTTTTTAACATATCCGTTTATTTTTTGCTGTAATTTTACTTAAGAGTTAAGATTCTGATTACACAGAGTTTTCTGTTGAAATTTTTAACAGTGTACAGAGAGTGTTCAAAAATTTTTGTAACTATTTTAAAATATAATATATATATAAACAAATAAAAGAATTTTATTAAGTAATATGTTCAGTCTGATGGTCCTTTGATGGAATTATTATATTACATCTTGATTTACAAGATAACAAAGCTTTTCTTAAAACATCAAAGCTGATTTTGTTCTATTCCTACTTCACAATCTTCCAGATTCCAGATTCGTTTTGGGATGCCGCTATATTAAGGGCCCTCTTCACCCACCGCCGAGCCGCCGGAAGCCGAAGCTAATGTTATTCTATGGGAAATTTTTCCTTACAAATAACTAATTAACTAATACATATTTTTAAATTCTGTTTTCACATTCTGAAAATCCCCAACTGTTAAATTGACGGTCCTTTTAAAAAAGAATATTTAAAATTTTTTCTATTTTATTTTGAAGCTGCAAAATACGAATTTTCAATATGTGAAAAAAAAAAAAAAAAAAAAAAAAAAAAACATTTTTAAAAAAGGTCCGTCAGTTTTACAGTTGGGAATTTTCTGAATGTGAGAACAGAATTTAAAAATATGCATTAGTTAATAAGTTATTTGTAAAGAAAATTTCCCCATAGAATAACATTGGCTCGGGCTTCCGGCGATGGTGAGCGAAGAGGGCCGTTAAGACTTAAGATTCTGATTACACCGAGTTTTCTGTTGAAATTTTTAACAGTGTACAGAGGGTGTTCACACATTTTAGTAACGATTTTCAAATACAATATATATATATATATATAAGAATTTTATTAAATAATATGTTCAGTATGATGACCCTTTGATGGAACTGTTGTATTACATCTTGATTTACAAGATAACAAAGCATTTCTTAAGACATCAAAGTTGATTTCGTTCCATTCCTACTTCACAATCTTCCAGATTCCATCCAACGTTTTGGGATGTTGCTATATTAAGGAGACTGGCACCTTTGACTTGGTATCATTGAAGGTTTTACATAAAAGCTTATATTTCCCTTTGATATTTATAAATTGAACTACAGGGTAAGTCAAAATGAATATAGCGATTACAAACGGCTATAACTATTTAATGAAAAAGAATTTATCGATAAGATTGACACAGAATGTAGACGGAACTTCAAAATTTTGTATACATACGTTATAGATACGCACATTACAAACGCGTACTTTGAGTTCTTCAATTGTTTTGGGCATGGGAAGCACATACACCCTGTCTTTCACATAAACCCATAGATAAAAATCACAGGGTCTCAAAGTACGCATTTGTAATGCACTTGCGTCGGTGACTTCAGACATGCTTCAGAATGTATGGTGTTAAATGGACAACCGTCTAGATGTTGTCTGTGTGACCAAGGGAAGTCACAAAGAACATGTATGACGTATGTATACAAAATTTTGGAGTTTCGTCTACATTCTGTGTTAATCTTATCGATAAATTCTTTTCCATTAAATAGTTATAGCCGTTTGTAATCGCTATATTCATTTTGACTTACCCTGTATATTAGGCTTGTTCAATAAAATATATATTCAGACAACAATTCTTATGGTTTTTGATATATTCTTTACAGATTTGAAATCTTTAAATTATTGAGTTTCACCAGTTTGCATTTTTCACGAATTCATGATTTCAAAATGCTTAAACCTCTACAGACATTTATGAAAAGACTTAAAACATTTTTTTGGATGCTTATTTAGAAACCTATTTAAAAGAATTAGAGAGGGATTTTGCAATATATTAAAAAGAAAAAAATATTAAAAATAAAAACATGACAATTTTTTTTTTTTTTTTTTTTCAAATTTTTACATAGAGATATCTTTTTTAATTTTTTCTAGAAAACTAATAAATAAATTTCAGAATCCATCCCTAATTCTTTTAAGTAGGTTCTATTAAATATCCAGAAAAAAAAAAAAAAACATTAAGTCTCTTCTTAAATATCTGTAGAAGTTAAAGCGTTTGGAAGACCTCGAATTCATGAGAAAATGCAATTTAAAGATTTCATATCTGTAAAAAATATATCGAAAACTACTAGAATTGTTGCCTGAATATATATTTTATTAGAAAAAAATAATATAGTTCAACTTATGAATATTAAATGGAAATATAACCTTTTATATGAAATCGTATTAATTCAAATTAATTCAAAGGTGCCAAGTTCTTTTAAGAACTTGTTTTAACCCTCCTTTCCCAAGATTTTGACCCCATTTTGGAGTTGAAATTTAGTTAAGCCCGCCTTATTCAAAAAGTGCGTTAATTCGCCAGAGATAGCAAACGTAACCAGTGGAATGTTGCAACTTGTAAACAATACAAAAAGATGCGGTGCTGGTGATTTTCGCCAAACGTGCCAAGCGGCACCTGAAAGCAATTTTTCTGCAGTAACAGCTTGATCTTGGGAAAGCGAGGGTTAGAAGTCCAAATGCCCTGTAGTCCACAAGAAACACGACATTGAACTTGAGTGGAATGCATTTAAAGGAAATAGCTTCAATTTCGGTTTCAATTATTATTTAAAAAAAAAAAAAAAAAAAAAAAGAGCAGTATAGCTTGTAGCCTTATCCTGATAGAATGTAACACAATGAAGATTGTTTGACTAAACGGATGGAATTTCTTTAAAATAGGCGATAAAACATACTTCTAATCCGAGTTAATTTTGACATTTTTATTACTTTCCTTATTTTAAGTTTTCCGTTGCAAGAGAATTTAATAATAACCAACAAATCTTTACCAAAACTTTCCTTAACTTCTTTGAACCAACATTTTAAGTCTTTTTCTTCTCTTTTTTGGTAGTAAATTGGTCTTTTCTATTGCAGTCAGATAGGTATATCAATTGTAATAATAATAGGTATATCAAATAGGTATATCAATTTGATTAGGTCTTATCAATTGTAACAATATATTTTCATTTTTCATCTGCCAAATAATTTTCATACAACAGTCCGCGTATAATCTTACGCTGAGAAAGATGTTTCGGCGTTAGGCGATGGACATCATGTCTTTTATTATTTTAATTCGCTTTAAATCAAATTTATAGTTCATTTCACAATTCTCACAGAGGTATTTAAAGATTTTACAATAGCTATTTGAGGGGTTGGATTTTTTTTTTTTTTTTTTTTTTTTTTAAATATGAGATGCAACTTTAGATTATAGGTGTATATACCTTTGTTGGGTACTATGCATTTTTTGCCCTTTTCGCAGTCAAATATAAACTTTGACGTATCTTTCCATTTTTATTACTTATGTCACTTTTTTTAAGCGTAGAAATATTAAAACCATGCTCTTGACATCTTTTTTTAATAACCAAATAATAGTATTTCTCTCCGAAAGCGCAAAAACATAGCCTTCGATTCATAGCGATATTTTAAAGCAAAGAATACTTTTAATGCTGCAGACGATAATTAACCCTATTTCAGTTTGATGCGAGTCACGTTTTTATTTTAAAATTTTAATTCATGGAGAAAGTCAAAATCGTCACAAAAATGTGTGAACTTGTGTTATAAACATTTATGAAAAGAAGAAACTATTTAAAAATCTAGATTATCAATTTAAATGTTTCTTCTAGATAAATCATACGAAGTTCTAATATTACAAAGGGATATCTGCAAATATACTGTTGAGTATACTAAAATATATACTAAAGGAGATTCAATTTTAATTTTTGTGGTTAAAAACTTAACATAAAATGCACATTTCTTTTTTTTTTAAATCAGAAATACCCCAATAAAGGAATTAAATGATTTCTTAAAATATTTTGAGAAGGAACATTTTTAATAATAAGATTTTCTTACAGTATAAAAATAATTTTACCAAATTAAAAAATCTGGTGAGTAAAAACCAAAATACATACCATAAACTCTTTTTAGAGATAGTCATAGCCTCCTAAACTAGCGCGTAGCTCGGAAACTTGGCAACAGTTGAAGCGGTAGACAGCGCCACCTGGTACAGATTGTGCGATTTTTTTATTCAACTGTCACCAATAATTTTAAGAAGTGATATATTATACATATAATCGACGTTTCTTCGATTCTATTCGCCTTTTATACATCGTATCCCACTTTTAAAAATTTTTGGTGGCTGTTGAATAAAAAATTCGCGCAATCTGCACCAAGTGGCGCTGTCTACCGCTTCAACTGTTGCAAAGTTTCCGAGCCACGCAGCAGGCATCTAGTTTAGGGGGCTATGAGATAGTATATGGTTAGAAGACATAAATTGATTTAACTAATCATATCTGCTATCAATTTTCCTGTTGTAACTAAAAAAGACTTTACATAGCGAGTTTAAATAAAGTTGGTGCAATCGTGTTTTGAGACACCCATTCCCAAGATCTATAACTGAACTATTTAATCAGGATGGCAATTAATGTTTCTGTACTAACTAATTGATGCACACAAAATGAACATCTAAAAGCGATTTTTGTAGTAAATTTGATGAAAATCATTAGAGTCGTTTTTAAAATATCGACTTTTATTCCCATTTTCAATTTTTGCGAAAATTTTGAAAACACGTTAGAAATCAACTAATGCATGTGGAAAGGCATTTAAAGGGGCGTTAATACTCGACATCAAAATTTTTGACCGAAAACAATACTTCCATTACTTTTTATTGTCGGGTAATGTAAATAAAAGCATGTGTTATAACGTTAAAATTTTGAACTCCTAAAAATGTTGTAATATTACGTAGTTATTTTTATAGTTACAAGAAACAAAATATTGTTCTTAATCCCTTTTTAACCGACTTCAAAAAAAGAAGGAAGGTTATCAATTCAAACCGTATGTTTTTTTTATGTTTGTTAGCTCATAACTTCTGAACGGATGCTCCGATTTTGATAATTTTTGTTTTGTTGAAAAGGTCTTGGTCTGCAATAGGTCCCATTGTAATATCTTTACGATCTAAAGAAAATACAGGGTGCCCAAAAAAATCAGTCCCAACTCTTTTAACTGCTAAACGGCTGCAGCTATAGTGATAAAAATGGTATGTAAGTATAGCAAAGTGGTCCATGCAGCACAAGGTTTAGCCGCTGCGCCACCTGGTGTAAAATAGCGGAGTTAGTTTTCCTATCTCGAAAACGGTTCTAAAGGAAAAAGTGAATTACAAAGTTGAAAAGTAGCATCGTTTTAGTACAAAAAGATATTTTAGACATTCATGCTAGCTTTCCTATTTCGGAAACGGTTCAAGACAGGGGGGAAAAGTGAATTAATTGCAGAGCATCATCGATTTAGTACGAAAAGATAGTTTAGACATTGATGCTAAAAATATAATGCTAAAAACGTGCATTTGTTTCTTCGCAATTTCTTACACTATGCACACTTGAGCTACATTGCACACGTTGTAGCGTAGCTGGTGAGACATACGCTATATAGTTCAAAATACGGTTACTTCATACTTTTTGTTTTGTTGTAAAGATCTTGGTCTGATGTAGATACCATCATAATATTTTTGCAATCTAAAGAAAATAAAACGCCATCTGGTGAAAAACAGCGGAATTAGCGCTCCTATCTCAAACACGGTTCAAGATGGGAGAAAAGTTAATTACAAAGTTGTAGAGCATCATCGATTTACTACAAAAAGACAGTTTTTAGACATTATTGCTAAAAATAGAATGCTTAAAACGTGCAGTTGTCTGTTCGCAATTTCCTACATTGTGCACACTTGAACTACGTTGCACACTTTGCAGCGTAGCGTATGACACGGATACTCTGTGGTTCAAAGTACTGTTACTGTAAGCGGTCACATGCTGGTGGAAAACAGTGGAGTTAGCGTTCCTATCTCGGAAACGGTTCAAGACAAGGGAAAAAAAGTGAATTATAAAATTGCAGAGCATCATCGATTTAGTACGAAAAGATAGTTTAGACATTTATGCTAAAAACAGAACGCTTAAAACGTGCATTTGTTTGTTCACAATTTCCTATTTTATGCACACTTAAACGACATTTGTTGTAGCGTATGGGTATATGTTGTAGCGTAGCGGGTGACATTTATGCTATGTAAAATTCAAAGTATGGTTATTGTAAGCGGTCACATCGATTAACGCATAGACGTTTTAAACCGACTTCATAAAGGAAGAGGTTCACAATACAAACCATGTTTCTCATTGTTGTTGTTGTTGAAATTTGTTAGCTTTTAACTTCGTAAGAGATGATATAATTTTAATACTTTTTTGTTGTATTGATCTTAGCCTAAAATAAGTTTCAGTATGATTTCATTAAGATATAAACAAATTACAGAATACTCACAAAAGTCTGTTCTCACTCTAGCTGCTGAGCGCATGCAGCTACACTGGTAAAAGCAGTATGTAAGTATCGATGTTGAAACTTCTGTCCGTCAGCTGCAATGCATATTTTGCTCTTTGTTTGAACTTTAGGCTGCGCAATTTCCAGCACAGAAAGTGACACATATTCAGTGTAAAGTTTAATATATATGCCTAACAGAATTTTTGGTCACTAATACAGCGTATCGGTCCTTTGCATTTCTAAAGACTTTTTAACTTAACGCATGCTCATTCAACAGATAGTTTTTTGCTCATATCCGATAAAGGCAAGAAAAGTGACACAACTTAAAAATGCAGCATTTGAGAAAAATCAACTTAAAAATAACTTGACTAGAATAAACCTGGCACAACTGTCTCTCGAGTGGATAACTTTCTAGATGGAGATGTAACTTTTTTGTTCACATTGGGTGCATTTCATGTATTTTTCAGTGACATAAACCATTTTTTGAGTTATGTCACTTTTCTTGGAAGTTGTGATTTGTGAAGCTGCCGTCGAACGTCTTTTGATGTTCTGCTATATGAATAAATTTTCACTGAAAAGAGAAAAATAAAATCTTTTTGTAAAAAAAATAGAACCGACTCCAAGAAATGGGTATGAAATGAAATAGTAAATTGCGCCTAAAAGTATAAAATAATTTCCTTCGCCAAACAACCTATAACACTACAATTAATCATAACTTTTGAAGTCGGCGCAAAATTAAATAAAAATTGATAACTTTATTCAATACAAAAATCAAATCCTATTCAATATACACATCTCACATTGTCACCTGCAAAACGCAGCCGAAAACAACTTTGATTCAAGAAAACAAATAAGATTTCGTAAGCAGCAAAAGTTGGAGAAGATCCTGGTATCCGACGTCTTTGGTGAAAGAAAAATAGCAAAATTTTCTGGCAAACATATTTAATTTCTTTAGGATATCATGTTTAGTTTGATAAGGTATATTAAGAGAGTAATCAAGAATATGAAACAATACATCGTACAATATATATTATGAAAATATACATCTTGCGTGTATGTTTTGATCGCCAAATCCAAAAGCCACCAAGTATGATAGTTATCAAAGTTATACCAAATTTGCAAAGGAAACTCTAACTTCGTAGAAACATAAATACCGCATTGTAAGGAATGTTCACTGTTCTATGTAGATGCTACTAATAAACCAATTGTATACAGTGATAAAATAATAAAGGAAACATGAAAATGGATCATTCGATACAACAGCATTCGTTGCTACCGATCTAAAAACAGACCTTTAAAAACTAATTAAATTTTATTTAATTTTGCGCCGACTTCAAAAGTTATGATTAATTGTAGTGTTATAGGTTGTTTGGCGAAGGAAATTATTTTATACTTTTAGGCGCAATTTACTATTTCATTTCATACCCATTTCTTGGAGTCGGTTCTATTTTTTTTACAAAAAGATTTTATTAATGCTAAAATCTTTCATTATCTATCTCACTGTGTTTTCTTCCAGCTTGTTTTGCAATGAACATCTATTCGACAAATGCCGTAGGAAGCTGTCACGCTATAGTTTCATTAAGTTTCTCTTGTTTTCTTTTTACTCGAGATCAAAATTGCTTTTTACCTCTCCTTTCTGTGTATTTTTTTTCTTTTATCGACAGATATAGCTTCGAAAAGCTTTAATTTAGATTTTCGATTTCTTATATGTATTTCTTTATCTTATAATACTTGTTTGTAGGGAAACTTAGGGTCAGACCATAAATATAAGGCAATTTAGGGGGTTTTGGTACTTGTTCCGTAAAGTCACATAAACATGAAATATATAATTCACTAGTTTAAGAAATAATATTGTTAGTCCGTAAAAATCGATCAGAAGCAAATGCATTTTGTTATGAAACTTAAAGTAATCAATACTGAGATGCGACATTACATGATCATTTTATTAGATGTACAAAATCATTTTTAGGTTTAACTGACGTGAAATTTAAAGCAACCGTCAAATTTTTTCCGGTTAAAAAAAAAAAAAAAAAAAAAAAAAAAAAAAAAATACAATTTTGTAATTTTATTCTACACTAAAAATAATTACTGATTGAAACAAGTCTCTAGCCTATAAGAATCTATATTTGGCAGATTTTAATTTAGTGGCAAAGCCCGCAGTCGGGATTTAGGATGAGTGGGATTAATGTGGCTCTAGACCTACGCAGTGGGCAATCGACGATGATCTGAGATTCACCCCTAGCAGTGATCTGGAGAATGTTGTCTCAATTTTGATCTTCCGCGGAAGGAATTGAGCCCTCATTTCACCAAATCACACAGCCTTTCTCATTACGTTGAACGATTTTGTGACACATGGAATAAGAGTCTGTAGTGTAACCACGTTTCCTAAAACTAGCAGTGTGGACCAGTTCAAATTCTTGGAAGGGTGCCAAATCTACCGAAAGTTTGGGATTTGGAAAATTCAGAGCTCTCTCTCTTATCACTAATTTTCTCTCTACCACCCCTACTTTAACACTGGATTCGTTGAGCCAGCATTTGCGCAGAAGCTTCGATGGTTTCAAGAAATGTAGCTGAAGTATATAAGCATTTTATCAAAATGATTAGAGTAAATTGCCTCCTGCAATATTGTTTTTCATCGTTCAAAGAGCAGATAGCGAGAACAGTTTTTTTTTTTTTTTTTTTTTTTTTTTTTACAAGAAATAACATCTTGTGAGTTCGATTTTTCTCTCTGCTCATAAAAGCCGTAATATTTGATTTTCATTGAATTAATTAAAGTTATTTACTGCTGAATAATTTTCCTCGGAAGATGATCGGGTTATTTTCTATATAATATTTTTTTAACGTGGACCAGTTAAACGATTAAATTTTGTTGAAACGATACAATAGTCACGTAAGATGCTATGTGATTGATCGACCCAGATCTGATTGAGAGGAGATCTTGGATTGATACAGTCGGCAGCAAAATTATTGAATTTTTCCACATTTTTCATATATATATATTTTTAGTTTGACCGCTAATTTTTATCATCAACTTACTTTTTATGAACAGTAAACGACTAAAAACAAAAACTATTTTATTTACGAAACAAAACTTAAGTTAAAATGCATTTAAAAACAAAATATACATATAAAAATAATTAAAATCTCGACGTTTCGAAACCCGCCCGGGTTTCTTCATTAGTATCAATTACAAAATAATATGCAAGCATTACATGACAACCCAAGGAATTTATAGAAGTATAGAATATTGAGGAGCCAGTGCGCATGCTTCATTGAGAGTGTGGAGATGCCTGGTAGTGTGCCAGCTCTTAAGGAAAGTACGTGATTTATAATTATTAAAACCAGAACTTTTATATTATCGAAGTCAGGAGTATAATCGGTTTCTATTGCATGGATTACAATTTTAGAATTTTGGTTGCAATTTTTTAAAGATCGTCTGTGTTCTTGTAGTCTAATTTGTGCTGTAAGGCCAGTTTCACCTATATAAACATGTTTACAATTTTTACAAGGAAGTAAATATATTAGGCCAATTAGATCCAGAGAAGGGGTTATGGGTTTAAAGTTAAAAAGAATGTTTTTTAATTGTTTAATCGGCCGGAAAGCAGTATAAATATTATGTGGTTCAAGTAATTTAGAAATAAATTCTGAAGGAAAACCAAAATATGGCATAGAAATACAATTGTTTTTATTAATTAGTGAATTTTTCATTTGCTTTGGAGAAGAGGGGGAATTTGCAGCAGGAAACGAAGGAGAGGGAAAGCGGATAATTTTTTTCGTGATAAATTCGTTTTAACCACTGAAGAGGGTAATCGTTATTTATTAAATCCTGAAAAATTCTTTTAATTTCCAACTTAAAAAGTGTCTCGTTACTGCATACCTGAAAAGCTCTATTGACCAAAGTTCGGAAAACTGCAATTTTATGAGAATTAGGATTAGCAGAATGAAAATTTAGATATTGACCTGTAAAAGTGGCCTTACGATAAACAGAAGTTTACAAAATGCTAGGTGAATTCGAAATGCGTTCAACAAGAACATAAAGAAAAGGCAAACTGTTATTTTGTTCTATTTCCAAAGTAAATTGAATTTTCGGGCGTAACGAATTAGAAAAAGTAATGACTTAATTTATATGTTTTTCTTCAATAAATAAGAAAATGTCATCTACGTATCTCCGCCGAAAAAGAATTTTTTCCCTTAAACTATTATTTATTTTATTTTCTAAAAACTGCATAACAATTTCTGCTATGCAAACACTAGCAGGTGAGCCTATAGGCATGCCACGAACTTATTTATAGTATAAATCATTAAACTTGAAGCAATTACAAGATAAGCAGAAAAAAAAAAAACTAAATTAAGAATTGATTCAATATTAATATTACCCTTCGCACAGAACTAATTATCATATAAAACTCTTCCGAAGCCTAATTTGAATTGTTTAACACAGGTTTACATAACAGTACTCGTTATCTTACCTCTTAATCTGCAACCTGTATTTATAGTATTAAATTTCAGGGTAACCGAAAGTCGTGTGAGTGCCACACCATATTATTATTATTATTTTTTTTTAATAGATATATGGATATTTAATATTTTTTAACTTAAAAAAAAAATATATATATAAATTTTTGATTTTTTTGGCTTACATTTGCTCATCTCTTTTTGAATCGTCCTGTACGAAAAACCAATGGCTCAATTTCTTAATTATAGGTATAATGAGAAAGACCTCTAATTCTCTTTCCAACCGTATAAAACTTTTAACAAAATACGGATTAGCAGATCAATTTTTTTTTTTAATTTACGAAACATCGAATTTTTCACGAAACATTAAAGAAGCCGAGATGTTTTGAGATAAATAAATTGTTTTTCTCTCTAAAAAAAAAAAAAATAAAAATAAAAATTAAAAATAAATAAATAAATAAATAAATAAGGTTACTGCCGCCGATGTTTAATTTTTTTGTTGAGCTGCAAATAGAAGGATAGAACTCCGCAGTGTTAATGAGCGTGTCGCGAGGGTGGGGGCGCGAAGCCTCCCTCGAGAGTTAGTGAGCAGGGCAGAGCCCCCTTGTGTTGGGCACCCCCCCCTGAAATTTCCAGTAATTTTATATATGAGATTTTTCTGAAAGTCATATTAGGTATGCGGGTACTATCAAGCAGATATTCCATGCAGGTACTATCAAGCAGATGCACAATAAATTGTCAAGATGCGATAGCTACAGTTCATATTTGGAAATTAAATAAACCTGATTCGTAACGTGCCAATATATTTGATTTAATGATTATATCATGTTAGATTAAAATCTTCTCAATAATAAAAGCTGAAGCTTCCCGAAACTAATTCTGAAAGGGATGTCACAGATAAAATAATATTATTGTAATAAAGAAAGTTTTATCCATTGTTTCTCTGCGTGCATTTTAACTTAATAAAATGATGAAAAAGGGTAATTTAACGGAAAAACTTACACAGCAATCGCAACAATGTATTGAGATAAAGAAAATAAAACTTTATCAGTGGTCTTTAAGATTCGTTCATTGATTCAAATAACAAATTAAACAGACAAAATTTATTTTAAATTAAAAATCCATCTACAGAGATTTATTTATTTTTTTTTATTTTACACCAGGAGAAAATAATAATGTTAATAAATTAAATAATCTGGTGTGTCACTCACACGACTTTCTCTAACCCTGAAATTTAATACTATAAATACAGGTTGGAGATTAAGAGGTAAGATAACGATGTTATGTAAACCTATGTTAAACAATTCAAATTAGGCTTCGGAAGAGTTTTATATGACAATTAATTCTGTGTGAGGGGGGCTATAAAATTTAATTCGGTTATTAAAAAATAATTCTGCTTTTTTAAAAATAATTTATTAAAATTATTATTTAAAAAAATTATCTTTTATGATAATGCAGACGATTTCTATATTAGAGAAGTAGTATAGAACTAAATATCCAAAAAAAGTCCATTTTATTCTCAATATTAAAAAAAAAAAAAAAAAAAAAAAAAAAAAAAAAAAAAAAAAATGCACAGAAGTGAAAGCGTGAACAATTACGTGTGTATTTCTTGAATCGTCAGGAATTTTTTATTGTGTAGGAAATACTTTTAAATGAAGTTGTTTTTTTAATTCATTAATATAAACTACTACTACAAAAATTATATTACAATTTTATTTAATGCGCTAACTGTAATAGAGACAGTGACCGGAGATGAGAAAAGTCGTGTAGAACCGCACCAGATTGTAAAAAACGTGAGAAAAATGGAGGCTTTGGCCTTTATCACGGTTTTGTGAGGTCTAACTGGAACGTTTCCGGCTGCAATCTTTAAGAGACAGTGTCCGGAGATGAGAGAAGTCGTGTAGAGCCGCACCAGATTTTAAAAACGTGAGAAAAATGGCGGTTTTGGTCTTTCTCATGGTTCTGTGAAGTCTAACTGCAACGTTTCCGTCTGCAATCATTAAGAGACAGTGTCCGGAGATGAGTGAAGCCGTGTAGAGCCGCACCCGATTGTATAAACGTGAGAAAAATTGCGGCTTTGGCTTTTCTCACGGTTTTGTGAGGTCTAACTGCAACGTTTCCGGCTGCAATCTTTAAGAAACAGTGTCCGGAGATGAGAGAAGTCGTGTAGTGCCGCACCAGATTGTAAAAACGTGAGAAAAATGGCAGCTTTGGGCTTTCTCGCGGTTTTGTGAGGTCTAACTGCAATAGAGACAGTGCGCGGAGATGAGAGAAGTCGTGTAGAGCCGCACCAGATTTTAAAACAATGTACAGTATATAATTATTAACACTTCACATTAGCAGTTAATTGTATGATACATTATTTGTATCATACAAGGATGGAAAGCGTTTGCTGACGATGACGCGAATTCAATGTTTTTTTTTCACCCAAAAGTTTTCACTTCAAATGGAAAGCGTTAGCTGACGATAACGGGAGTTCAATGATTTTTGTTCACCCAAAAGTGCTCAACGCGCCTAAAGAAGTTTTTACTGAAAAAAATACGATTTTTTGAAGAATACGAAATAAGTTTTTTTTCGTTAAAAGTAAAAAAAAATCGTTAACTTTGTTTTAAATTATCGCAGATCCATGGTTCAACCATTCGTTTTAAAGGTATTGGCGAGATCTATTGAAAGATACCCATCATGAAAATTTACTCCCCTCGAGGGGGGACGGGGGGGAGGCGAGGTTCCTACATACACAAATTTTTCTTCCCAGTTGACTATCTCTATTACAAAATTTATATATTTGTTCCATTTGGTTTAGTGCTGTCTATAGACGTTAAACTCTAATTACCTGCAATTTCCCCCATAGACGTAATGTATCAGAATTCTCTTGATTGTCCCTGTACACGAACCATTTGCTTGATCTTAACGAAAAGCTTACTGTAGCATCTATATATGATACACATTTAGAATACCAAGTTTGGAATGTCTGCTACTATTTGTTCTTGAGATATGCTGATAAGAGACAGACACACCCACATACACGCAGACACACATACACACATACACACACACACACACACAGACCATTTGCTAAAAACATGATTTTCGTATTCAGAGGACCTCAAAACTTGTAAATATAACGAAATCTCGCGTTCGAAAATTTGACCCAAAAACAATACTTTCTCTACCTTATGGTAAGAGAAAATAAAAATACGATTTTTTTTCTGTTTTTTTTTTTTTTTTTTTTTTTTTTTTGTTAAAAGTAAAAAAAAAATCGATAACTTTGTTTTAAATTATCGCAGATCGATGGTTCAACCATTCGTTTTAAAGGTATTAGCGAGCTCTTTTGAAAGATACCCATCATGAAAATTTACTCCCCTCGAGGGGGGACTTTCCCCCCAGGGGGGAAATGAGGCTCCTACATACACAATTTTTTTTTCCCAGTTAACTATCTCTATTACAAAAAATATATATTCGTTTCATTTGGTTTAGTGCAATCTATAGACGTTAAACTCTACTTACCTGCAATTTCCCCCATAGACGTAATGTATTAGAATTCTCTTGATTGTCCCTGTACACGAACCATTTGCTTGATTTTAACGAAAAGCTTACTGTAGCATCCCTATATGATACACATTTAGAATACCAAGTTTGAACTTTCTGCCATAATTTGTTTTTGAGATATGCTGATAACAGACAGACACACACACAGACACACACACAGACACACAGACACACACACAGACCATTTGTTAAAAACATGATTTTCGTATTCAGGGGACCTCAAAACGTGTAATTATAACACAATCTCGCGTTCGAAAATTTGACCCAAAAACAATACTTTCTCTACCTTATGGGTAAGAGAAAGTAAAAAGTAAAACTCAACTACGTCATGAAAAATTAATATCGATAATAATTACAAGATAAAAAGAACTTTTTATACACCGTTGGATCATATAAACGCTCCCGAAGGCAACTGGAACTCGGAACAATTGACTAAAAGTATCAAAAGAATTCATTGCTATCGTGTTTTGAGCTATTATAAAAGTTTTAAATGGCTAGCTAGCCGGGAAGTCAGTTAAAAATCGATTGCAGGCTTTGTAATGATAACGCTGCCGAAGGCAGCAGGGTCCCGAAGCAGTTGGTTAAAAATATTTTAAAATTCATTTTCACCGTGTTCTGAACTATTCTAAAAGTTTCAAATGTCTTCTAGTCGGGAAGTTAGTTAAATAAATTTTCTGTCGAATCATATAAACGCTGCCGAAGGCAGTAGAAACCTGAAACAGTTGACTAAAAGTATAAAAAAAATTTATTGTCACCGTGTTCCGAACTATCCTGAAAGTTTCAAATGTCTAGCTAGTCTGGAAGTTAGTGAAAAATCAATTGCAAACATTGTACTGGTAAAGCTGTCTAAGGCAGCAGAAACCCAAAACAGTTGGCTAAAAGTATTAAAAAAAAAAAAAAAAAAAAAAAAAAAAAAAAAAATGCATTTTCAGCGTGTTCTGAACTATTCTGAAAGTTTCAAATGTCTAGCTAGTCGGGAAGTCAGTTAAATAAATTTTATATCGAATCATATAAACGCTTCCGAAGGCAGTAGGGACCTGAATCAGTTAACTAAATGTATTAAAAAAATGTATTGTCACTGTGTTCAGAGCTGTCCTGAAAGTTTCAAATGTGTAGCTAGTCGAGAAGTTAGTTAAAAATCGGTTGCAAGTTTGTACTGGACAAACAAACAAACACACAAACAAACAAGAATCGAAATTAATAAAAACATAGTAAAAAAATAGACACGTTGTTTTAAAGTGTGAATTAAAGGATTTCGATATCATTTTTAATTTTCTGGACACGTTTGGACTTCAGAACGTAAATATGATGACGTAAAAGATGAAATCATTTGTTTTAAATAACATGTAAATCACCAAAGCCAATGTTTAGTAATTAGAACTGACAAGGGGGCAGCCTACTTTTAGAAATGGGAAAATAAAGAAATCGATCAACTTTCCCCAAAAACAATACTTTCTCTACCTTATGGGTAAGAGAAAGTAAAAAGTAAAACTCAACTACGTCATGAAAAATTAATATCGATAATAATTACAAGATAAAAAGAACTTTTTATATGCCCTTGGATCATATAAACGTTCCCGAAGGCAACTGGAACTCGGAACAATTGACTAAAAGTATCAAAAGAATTCATTGCTATCGTGTTTTGAGCTATTATAAAAGTTTTAAATGGCTGGCTAGCCGGGAAGTCAGTTAAAAATCGATTGCAGGCTTTGTAATGATAACACTGGCGAAGGCAGCCGGGTCCCGAAGCAGATGGTTAAAAATATTTTAAAATTCATTTTCACCGTGTTCTGAACTATTCTGAAAGTTTCAAATGTCTAGCTAGTCGGGAAGTTAGTTAAATAAATTTTCTGTCGAATCATATAAACGCTGCCGAAGGCAGTAGAAACCTGAAACAGTTGACTAAAAGTATAAAAAAAATTTATTGTCACCGTGTTCCGAACTATCCTGAAAGTTTCACATGTCTAGCTAGTCGGGAAGTCAGTTAAATAAATTTTATGTCGAATCATATAAACGCTTCCGAAGGCAATAGGGACCTGAAACAGTTAACTAAATGTATTAAAAAAATGTATTGTCACTGTGTTCAGAGCTGTCCTGAAAGTTTCAAATGTGTAGCTAGTCGGAAAGTTAGTTAAAAATCGGTTGCAAGTTTGTACTGGACAAACAAACAAACACACAAACAAACAAGAATCGAAATTAATAAAAACATAGTAAAAAAATAGACACGTTGTTTTAAAGTTTGAATTAAAGGATTTCGATATCATTTTTAATTTTCTGGAGACGTTTGGACTTCAGAACGTAAATATGATGACATAAAAGATGAAACCATTTGTTTTAAATAACGTGTAAATCACCAAAGCCAATGTTTAGTAATTAGAACTGACAAGGGGGCAGCCTACTTTTAGAAATGGGAAAATAAAGAAATCGATCAACTTTCACAATATTTTAAAAAAGAATGAATGCATGTACATATATATATATATATATATATATATATATATATATATATATATATATATATATATATATATATATATATATATATATATATATATATATATATATATATATATGTATATATATATATATATATATATATTGGTGTTAACTGGTCATGATATTACTCCATTGATAAAAAAATATTATTTTGATTTACCTTATAATAGAAAATTATTTTATTGCAGATTATTTTTAAAAAAATTCAAGGGTGCTTTCTCATTGTGCGCATAATATTTCAAAAAGTATTTGAGATATGAACTTAAAAATTTTCTCTCATATGATGAATAAAATGATCTAAAGGTAAGAAGTTTTGTTCAATAGAAAAGAATTATGATTGTGGAACATTAAAAATTTTACTGGTAATTTCATATTTCATATTTCAAATTTAATTATTAAGTAAACTGCACGTTAATAAAATAATTAAAACCTTTTAGTTCAGATTCTTTATTTGAATGTTTTGTTTTATTTAATGTAAAAATTATAAGGATAAAGGAAATTGTAATTGAGATATCCTGCATGCAATGAGAAAGCACCTTTGAATTTTTAAAAAAATAATCCTCAATAAAAACAGTTTTCTATCTTAAAGTAAACCAAAATAATATTTTTAATCAATAGAGTAATGTCATACTAGTTAACACACATACTCAAAAAAATTATATGCATTATTATTATTATTATTATTATTTTTTAATTTCTGAAAATTGACCGAGAATTTCTTCATTTTCTCATTTTTTAAAGTAGACTGTCCTTCTATCAGAAAATCAGCAATAAAATACGAAAATTTCGCATGGGTTTGTTAGTCTTATATAGATTTTATTTAATGAAAATAGATGAAATAAAACGTGATTATAAAACTGTTATTGTTAGTAAACAGTCGCACAGTAAATTGTTATTACTGTTAGTATATTATTCAAATATTTAAAATAATATGTTTTATTGACGAATAACGAAACCTAATAATCGTCAGAAAGCTGTAGTTTTATGGATTTCTATGCCAAATATAAAACAATTATGCTGTCTAACTAAATTTTACTGCCGTTTTAAAATAACTTTTATGTTCTATACGTGGCCTGCTGCAAATGTCAAGTTTTTAAAATAAAGTTGAAATTGTTGAGTGCATCACGAGATCCACTAATGGGAGTTGCAGCTAGCAGAAACATTAACTCAGTTTTTTTGAAGGGGAAAAAATAAAATAAAAATGCATTATTGTGTTTTTTGCTAAAGTTTCCATATTAAAAAATAAATACATGTATTTTTAATTTTACTCAGTGAATTTCATTATTTTAAGAGTAAAAGCTTTAACAGGAGTTGTTTTTGTTGTGTTGTAGTAACAACTGCAATAAAAATAATTCGCTATTTCTTTAATTCTTACAGAATGCAGGTGATAAAACTTTATTTAAATGGAAGTTAAATACTTAAAGTAATATTTGAATGAGACTAATTTAGTTGTTTTGAGAAAGTAGAAAATAATAAATGATATTTAACGATATTTTTAACTGATATTTGTCTATAAAGTTAGGCTGCATGTGGACAAATGCCAGAGAAAATATATATAACTAAGTTTTATTTTGCAGTTTTATTGTCTTCATTCTTTTGAATGATTATATAATTAAAAATTACATTAAACGTGCTTTAATTTTCAAAAAACTCAGCATATTCCAGCACAAATTAGTTCTTTGCAGTTTTAGCTTGTCTCTGCTTTCTGTGTAATGTAAACATAATAAAAATACTAAAAATCAAAACTAATAATTTTTACGATTCATAAATTCTTTAACAAATACTTTGAACAACGAGCAGTGGCGGATCCAGAACTTAACTTTTTTTTCTGGGAGGGGGGGGGGCTAAGAGTTTTCAAGATGCTATTCCAGATCAATGAAAAATTTACAATTGTAACATTCATTTGTGAATTTTAGTGCTTTTTTATTTCGGGGCGGGGCACAGTGGATCGAAGTATAGGCAGAGGCGAACATAGGAACGTTATGGTATTATTATTATCTATGTATGGTGTTTTTTGTCACATTTCGATTTAAATATGTATATATGTATGATAGTTAAAGCGATTCCATGCTTTTTTTTAACCCTTTATAAGGCCGAGGGAATATTTTCCCCACCAAATTCGTTATCGTTTTATTCACCTGGCACCAATTTTTTAAAATAATGATTCCTGTGTATCATTTTTCTGGAAAAACATCACTATGAAAATTATTTTGATAATTCTAGTAGGAAAAAAATTAAAAAGTAGTTGTTTGTGACAATCCTGCTTATGCTAATACGATGGGTTGTGAGAAGTATGCGATTGACTAAGAGAATAAGATGCCAAAATAAAAATTAATTATTTCTAATAGGCTAAATGAATTTTTTACTTTAAATCAAATTTTATTCGTGAAAATAGTTTAATGCGCCAATTGAGGAAAAAATGGTTTAATAAAGGGGTTAAGCGGTATCATATTTTTCTGCTGCAAATAGGTATTTAGAAACATACCTGGTAAAGAAACAAATGTTGTATAAAAGAAGAGAATAAAAGAAAATAAATAAAAATTTCGGGAAGAAAATCTATATTTGTAACACAAATAATTTAGCACACAATGATAAATATATCATTAGATTACTTCTTCTTTTTTCTTTTCTTTTTTTTTATGTAGTTTTTCAATAGAAAACTCATGCAGGCATTTTCTGACAAACTCTATTAAAAAAATTACTTTTGTCTTTATTTTACTAAAGATTTATGGAAGGCAGGCGATCAATAATTAATGAATTTTTTTGATTGAACTGGATTTTTTATTTGTTTTATTTTGCTATCAGAAATAATTTTTAAACAAATAAGCAAATAAAGTGAATTCTTATCAAAGAAATTTTAAAAAACGTTGTTTCTAGGTTCTGTTATTTTTAGGAGGACAATTTTGGAAGGGAAATTTAGGAGACAAATTTGAAAAATTTGCACTGGAAACAGCGAAACAATGTGTCTCAAAATATGTGTGGTACTATATGCCAGCTTCAGTTCACAAACTATTGATTCGTGGAAAAGAAATAATAGAAAATTTTTCTATTCCAATTGGACAATTGTCAGAAGAAGCTAGCGAAGCCCGAAATAAAGAGTTTCGTAAATACAGAGAATACCACACGAGAAAAATAAATCGAAGAGCTTGTAACGAAGATTTGCTACATCACTTGTTATTAACATCTGACCCCCTGATTTCAAGCATGAGAACGAATAAAAGAAATGTGCAAAGGAAGGAACTTTTTCCTGAACCCCAGGAACTTTTACTTTAAATCGTAATATGTTATTACATTATTTAGTTTTAACATTTGATTATTTAACGTTAAACATTTACTTAATTTTAACATTTTATGACATATCACGGCAACTATTTACATTTCCCTCCTTTTTTGGGTCCAACGGTACTTTTCAGTACCATTAAAGTAAAATTAATTATTTTATTAAATATTTAAAAAAATAAAATTAATTTCTGATTTATTAAATTTATTTTAATCATCTAAATTCTATAATATTTTCACGATAAAAATTTTAATATATTTTCTGTCATTAATGATGAATACAGTTATTCAGATACATATCTCGATTGATAATTTGAGGGTAAACGGAATAAAATTTTATTTTACTCTAAAAGTGGCGATTTATGGCGCAAATCCTTTTCACAGATTAAAATGCATACTTTTGGGAGTAGTAAAATGTGTTTGAAATTTTGGACAAGTTTGGACAAAAAAAGTTACGCAACTTATAAATTTAATTTTGTTGTTAATTTTATATTCACATTTCATGCGTGAATCACAACATAAAAAAACCAACAAAATGTTGGCAGAAGTACCTTAAACTTTTATTAGGACATTATTAAAAGTATTTTTATTTCGTATTTTTTCATAGTTATCGTAAGTGCCACTTGATGGCTATTCAAATAAAGTCATTGAAATTCATCGAAAAATCTAATTTCTGAAAGTTTTCGTTTTGAACTTATTTATATACAACAAAACTTCGTGTAATTGAATAAATAACCATATATTTGTATTTTTTAGACATTCTTTTAAATTATTTCACTGCAAAATATCAGTTATTTAGAGGTTGATTTTTGGGCCTATGTTCGTATTTTAACATTGTTCGATCCACTGTGCGGGGGGGGGGAGGGCTTCAACTCCCTACCCCCTTTAGATCCGCCACTGATAATGAGGTATAATCGAATATATAATCTGAAGGATTTCAATGCATGTTTCCTCATATCATCTGTTAACCAGCTCACACCTGTCATGACGTCAGATGTGACGTAACTGTATTACGTAATCAACAGCGCATCTTCGCTTCTCCGAGAGAGAGGTTTATATGAGTCTGTACGAGAAAGCTTTACTAAGCGTGCGGCAAGAAATGCCCGCATTATGTTATTCTACTTTTCTATATATTATTAAATGTTGTGATTGTTTAAAAGACTCTGCTTTTCACTCTGCGGACCCATTTATACCAACAATGGTTATGGGCCCAGAGACACGCATCTTACTGCGGACTTTTTAAAAATTTAAATTAACATTCGCTAAAACGAAAGTGCGACTTACAGTTAAGCCTAAGGGCTGAAATCGAAAGTATTTTTGATTCTATTTTTATAAAGAAGCTACTATAGCTGATTAAATATGTCGCAAGTATTAAATATAGAAAAGTTATCGAAAAATAATTTTGACACCTGGAAGCTGCAGATAGAAGCTGTTTTAATCAAGAATGATCACTGGAGTTATGCTAACGGAACGAAAATTAAGCCCGATGAAGGCGCCGAAGGTGAAGAAAAATGGCTCGAAATTGACCGTAAAGCTAGAGCCGATTTAATCCTAGCAATTACCCCAAGTGAGTTGTGTCATATTAAACATTGTACCACCTCAAATGAAGTATGGAATAAATTAAAAGAAGTTTACGAATCGAGAGGACCGGCAAAGAAAGCCACCCTATTGAAGCAGCTACTCTTTAAGAAAATGACTGACAGTGAAAATATGTCCGATCACCTCAATATTTTCTTTGATATAGTGGACAAGTTAAAAGAAATGGACATTCAAGTAGCCGAAGATCTATTATCAATTTTGCTCTTATACAGTATTCCTGACAGCTAAGAAAATTTCTGGTGGCATAAAAGCACTAGTCAAGCTGCTTAGCTCTCCTGTAGAATCAGTTCTATTTTATGCTTTAACAACCCTTCATAACTTGTTGCTATATCACTAAGGTATCTCAATGGCACTAGAAATTTAGGAATTGTGTATTACAGAGACGATAAACCATTGACGGCATTTGTTGATGCCGATTGGGCATCGGATATAAATGATAGAAAATCATATACAGGATACGTCTTTAAATATGCCGGTGGACCTATTTCTTGGGAATCTAGAAAGCAGCGAACCGTTGCTCTATCCACAACAGAATCTGAATATATGTCTCTGTCTGAATCCGCAAAAGAGACAATTTATGTTAGAAATTTCTTAAAAGAACTGGATCCTGAAATTGTATCAAGTCCAACTGCAATCATGTGCGACAATCAGTCCGCACTGAGATTAGTAAAAAATCCTGTTCATCACAATCGATCTAAGCACATTGACATTCGTCATCATTTTGTGCGAGAAGTTTACAATAATAAACTAATTGACATTAAATATATTTCATCAGATGAACAACCTGCAGATATTTTAACAAAAAGTTTAAATGCATATAAACATGAAAAATGTTGTGATATGATAGGACTTAATACTCAGGACTGACGAACTTAAAGATATATATATTTAAACTGTGTTTTCATTAAGAAATTAACTGCTTATATTTTACGTATTTTATTTTATTATATTAACCATAATTATTTGCTTATAATTCTATTTCTTTACTAACACTTTTCTTATTTTAAGTAACTCTTGCATAAAAATAATTTTCTGTAATTTTTAATATGCTATTATAATGCATAAATATGTTTTATTTTCGAAACATTTATTGAATAAGGGGGAAATGAAGGATTTCAATGCATGTTTCCTCATATCATCTGTTAACCAGCTCACACCTGTCATGACGTCAGATGTGACGTAACTGTATTACGTAATCAACAGCGCATCTTCGCTTCTCCGAGAGAGAGGTTTATATGAGTCTGTACGAGAAAGCTTTACTAAGCGTGCGGCAAGAAATGCCCGCATTATGTTATTCTACTTTTCTATATATTATTAAATGTTGTGATTGTTTAAAAGACTCTGCTTTTCACTCTGCGGACCCATTTATACCAACATAATCCATAAAATGCTATATTTAAAAAAGTAATAATTTTAATCGTAAACATCTGTAGCTTATATATTTTTTACATACGCTATTGTTATTAATATTATTATTATTTTTATTAATAATATTAATATTACTAATGTTTATGAATTCTACAAAATTTACGAATTATGCTCATTAAAAAATCTGGTGTGTAACAGCCACACGACTTCCATTACCCAGTACTACACACATTATAAACATTTTATATACATTTTTGATTTAAATAAGTAACAAAATTACTCTATCCGTCAAATAAGTTATTTAAAATAATAATTAGAGGAACGCCCTTGGGAGACCTGAAATTGAGCTATTTATACAGGATGCCTATCAATTTTCCTGAACTAACCAACTATATCATTCGAAAGGACATCTAATAGAGTGTTTATATAGCAAATTTGAAGAAAATCGTTAGAGCCGTTTTTGAGATACGGACTTACGGTCCCACTTCCGGTTAAACTCAATTATTGACAGGAAAACAATAATTACATACAAAAGCATATTTAAAAGTGAGTTAAAATAGCGAGTTTGAAAAAAAATCCGTACAACCGTTTTTAAAGGAACGCCTTTGCGAGGCCTGAAATTGAGCTATTTATACAGGACGCCTATCAATTTTCCTGAACTAACCAACTATATCATTCGAAAGGACATCTAATAGAGAGTTTATATAGCAAGTTTGAAGAAAATCGTTAGAGCCGTTTTTGAGATACGGACTTACGGTCCCACTTCCGGTTTCCGATGTCCCACTTCCGGTTAAACTCAATTATTGACAGGAAAACAATAATTACATACAAAATCATATTTAAAAGAGAGTTAAAATAGCGAGTTTGAAAAAAATCCGTACAACCGTTTTTAAAGGAACGCCTTTGCGAGGCCTGAAATTGAGCTATTTATACAGGACGCCTATCAATTTTCCTGAACTAACCAACTATATCATTCGAAAGGACATCTAATAGAGTGTTTATATAGCAAGTTTGAAGAAAATCGTTAGAGCCGTTTTTGAGATACGGACTTACGGTCCCACTTCCGGTTTCCAAAGTCCCACTTCCGGTTTTTCAATTTTCACCAAAATTTGGAAATTTCATCTGTACACCAGACGTATTTCAATTCTAAAGTTTCGTAGCTCTATCATTATTAGTTTCTGAGCTATAATAGCCAGAAGATTCTCCACATACACACACACACATACACACGCACACACACACATACATACATACACACTGACCAATTGCCAAAAACCACTTTTTTGGACTCAGGGGACCTTAAAACGTGTAAATCAGGTGAAAACCCGATATCGAATTTTCAGACCGAATACAATACTGCCATTACCTACCGTAGTAGGGTAATGGAAGTAAAAAAGATCCCCATATTATGTTCTTAGTTAAATGGAGGAAAAAAAGAAATCAGTTTTGCATATAATATGTTTTACAAGTGCGATATTTAAAATAATTAACATAACAAATTCAATTAAAACAACGTCTTACCTAGATATTTTAATCTAATTTGAGTACAAAACATTTGTTTAAAAGTAAATTTCATTTGTGAAAGACATCATGTCAGATAGCATTCTTGTTCAGCTTTAAAAACTAAATATTAATGAATTCGTCTTAATGAATTTTGGTGTGCTGATATATCTATACTTCTTAGTTATAAATAATACAAAACTTTTAACGTAAGAAAAATAATTTACACTTAATAAGGTCAAAATGTAGCCTGTAAGGCATAACAAAATACAGATATATTTTCAGTGTCTCATCTGTATCGCTTAATTGCGGAGATTGAGACGCATTTGAAGTTCAGAAAGTTTAATTGACACAAACAGGACTTTCATCTATGTATTAAAAAAAGTTTCTGTATAGCCAGCGTCAAATGTTTTTTTGTCTGTGACCGCATCTCCTCGCGGAGGGCAGTATCTTTTGCGTCATGAGAGGTATCAATGCTTACTCAATACTTCAAGGAAGACATGTAAGTTGCTTAGAAATTTCTATCATCTTAATTAATGAAGTTTTTAATTAAAAATATCGGGTTAATAAATGTACTCTATTTGCCACCTTGAAAAAAATTTCTCTAATGACTTTTTATTTTATTTTTTTATTACATTATTTTCCATGAGGAAATTAAAATGTGATCCATGGTGTAAACAATAACAAAATAAATGTCAATGTTGCTATTAGTAACAAAGAAAGGTTTCCTCTCCAAATAAATAGAAAGCGTTATCTTAGATATTTTCAATGATAAAATAAATTTAGAATTATAATTAATTGCTTGCAAATATCTTTTTTTTTTTTCTACTTTTCTTACTGGTAAGTTCTTATGCTGTTTATCAATATTTTAGATGTTCTTTTCTGGAGAATAATGATCCCCATTATCCATTATAGGTAAGCATTTAACTTGGTGATATTTTTGATATTTACATGTGTATTATATTAAGTTTTTTAAAAAATAACTGAATTTAGGTTTGAAAATTTGATCTAAAAAACCGTATTGGATTATCGGATATTATTTATTCTTTTTTAAAATATCGTTGTTGTGAGCGCCATTTCTTTTCGTTTTTAAAGTATATGTATCTTTTTTTTTTTTTTTTTTTTTTTTTTTTTTAAACATATTTTAAATATATCATACATATTTTCGCATAAAAATAGATTTTAGAGTAAAATTCAAACTCATTTATAAATGAGCATCTTCTAATTTCTCAATGATAATTTTTTTGTCGTTACAGAATTAAACATTTCTATGATACATTTAATATTTCTTATTATGTCAAGAAAAAAATTCATCACCTAAAACTCTTATAGAGTACATTTTATGCTTCGTTATTTTAAGCTGCAAGCAGGAGAGAACTAAAAATTGAAGCTGTTGGAGATTTTGCTGAATTAAAATAATGATAATAAATAACCTTTTTTCTTTTCAGATACTTTCCAATGTTTAAAATTATTACCTAGCTGTACATTAGAAATATATATAGACTATTGTTATAGACTATTATACTGCTCCAAATTAACTAAAAAATTTAATAGTAAAAAGTATAGGTATTAGAAAAAATATGTAATAGATTTTCTTTTTTACTTTCATTACCCGACTACCGTAGGTAATGGAAGTACTGCATTCTGTCCAAAATCTTGATATCAAGTTTTCACCTGATTTACATGTTTTAAGGACTCCTGACTCCAAAAAAAGAGTTTATGGCAATTGGTCAGTGTGTGTGTGTGTCTCTGTGTGTGTGTGTATCTCTCTGTGTGTGTGTGTCTCTGTGTGTGTGTGTTTGTGTGTGTGTGTGTGTGTGTGTGTGTGTGTGGAATTATCTGGCTTTCATATCGTAAAAACTATTAAAGATAGAACTACAAAACTCCAGAATTGAGACAGGTCTGGTGTACAGATGAATTTTCCAAATTTTGGTGAAAATTGGAAAACCCGAAGTGAGACCGTAAGCCCGTATCTCGAAAACGATTTTCTTCAAAATTTGCTGCATGAACAATCTATTAGATGTCCTTTCGAATGATATAGTTGGTTAGGTCAAGAAAATTGATAGGCGTCCTGTATAAATAGTTCAGTTTCAGGTCTCTCAAGTGCGTTTCTTTAAAAACGGCTGTACGGATTTTATTTCAAACTCGCCGTATTAACTCCCCTTTAAATATCCTTTTGTATGTAATTATTGCTTTCTAGTCAATAATTATGTATGCCAAGTTTTGGTAAAAGTTCGTATTTCAAAAATGGCTTTAATGATTTCTTGAAAATTGCTACATAAATCCATTTTAGATATCCTTTCTCATATATTACGTGGTTATTACAGGAAAGTTAACAGTCATCCTGATTGGGTAGGTCAGTGTTAGATCTCGGAAATTTTTGTTTTAAAAAATAGCTTTTTTTTTTTTACTCATTATGTAAACTCTGTTTTATATATCTGTACACGTGTATCAAGTTTCTCTTACAGGAAAATTTTTAGGTGTCTTCTTTGTTAGATCATTTTTATGCCTTCTTATCACATTATCTCCAAAAAATGTATATAATACTTGTAATAGTGGGTAATGCAAGTCGTGTGGTTGTTTCACACCAGTTTTTTTCATCTTTTTCTTTTTTTTCATTTTTCTTTTTTTAAACAAAAATTACAATAAAAAATTCCTTGCTGAGTAGCGACAAAAATTAAGAAAGAAGAAAGTATACCGATTTTAAGTATAACATTTCGTAAAAAAACAAACAAACAACAACAACAAAAAAAAGCTTTTGTCTTGCGCTATGCACTATTAATATTCCTATTCAGGGAAATGGAAAGTAGCGAATAGGTGGGCAGAGCCTCACAGAGGTTATTAAGTGAAGCGAGTCGAGGGTTTGGGAGCGGAGCGAGCAGGGGGCAGAGGCAACTAGTAATTAAAAAAATAAAGAAGTTCTAAAATTTAAATAAATGAGTGTACAAAAGTATATTTAATAGGTTGACAGACATAACATGTGTAAAAATTTAAAATTACCTTTTGCTTACTTAATTTTAAATTTAATTATTTTTTAATTAATAATAGACATTTAAATATATATGTACATAAAGTGTTGATATGTTGATGATATTTGATATGTTTAATATGTTCTCTATTAAGTAAAAATAATAATAATAATAATTGAGTTAGTTGAAAAGTAAAAGAATTCCATGATTTATGCTTTTGGATGAAATTAACTAAAAATACTTTTTATCAATTAATTTGGATCATGCGATCAAGAGCGAAAAATTTCTTTTTTATATATTCAAATCAGCTTACAGTGGCTTAAAGCTTTTTGTAAGACAATATCATATTGAATAAAAGATTTTAAGCAAACGATGCTGTTTGCTTAAAAAAAGCAATTTTTACAAATTTCTTTTTCTTTATCCTTTTACGCTAGTTTTTCTGTGCATTTTACTGCAATTTTCTATTAATGTGTTTATACAGTTTATGTAAACAAAGTGTTTGCATACAAAGTTTTTATACATCATCATCATTTAACACCAATTCTTCAACGCATTTTATAGCCTCATATACTTAAGTTAATATGATATTTTTGAAAACGAAATGTCTTCATCTAGACGTTAACCTACTTTTACTTTCAATTAAATTTTATTTATTCTAGCATACTTCAGGATAAAAGGGGAAACCAGGGCAAAATATACTAAACTTTTATATTCCGATAAAAATTAAGTACCAGGATGACGACTACATATTTTTCAAAGATCGTTTTAGCTTCTATTGATATATATATATATATATATATCAATGATATATTACATATATATATTAATGACAGTGAATAAATTTATTTATATCCTCTAATGGGTCTTCTTGTCTTGAGTGTCCGAGGTATAATAATTCTCTTATAGATATGCATGAAAAATTTTAACTCTCTTTTAAAAATGTATTTTATGAACAACAAACAATATATTTCTTCCAGATCTATACTGTGTAAATACAGACTATGACCACTTATAAAGACCCTCCACAAAATGCATTCTACCCAGGACCTTAGTGTAGTCAATTGGCCTTGTATGCACAACCACAACCAAATCTATTTATAAGAATATATATTATATATATATATATATATATATATATATACATGGCAAATTACATAAGGAAAATAAAATTTGTTATCTAGGACCAAAAATGTCTTTGAATGATTAATAAATAATCTGGTATGTCACTCACACGACTTTCTCTAACTCTGCATTTGAATACTAAAAACACAGATTATAGATTAAGGGGTAAGATTACAAGTGCTGTATATAAGGGTACTTTAAAAACAAATGGAATTAGTTTAGAAAGAGTTTCATTACACGTATATTTCTAATTTGTGTGCAAGGGCTCACAAAATATTTACATTATAGTCTATGAAAAGCATTTGTTTAACATATATTTAAACACCTTTATACAGAATATAAGAAAACAAATTTAACACGCATTATTTAGATACATATATATTTTTTTGCCCTTTAGAATACAGTTTTAGTACTGTTATACAATTCTTTAATAATAATGATTTATAATTCTTTGGGTATTTATAGTATTTCCTGTCAGTGTGGTTTATCATATATTGGCCAAACTAAACGCAGTCTAAAACTTCGTCTAAAAGAACATATGAATTACGTCCGCAAACAAGAAACCAATAAATCGGCTATTACTAAAGATTTCTGGGAGGAAAATCATAATTTATATTTAATTCAGCTAAAATAATTTGCAGACCTAAATCCATTCATGAACTCGATTTCTTTGAAGCTTTTCATATTTATAAAAATTTTAAAAACCTTGTAAATTGTGATTTCGCTATTCCCTATTTGTCTGACTGTTGGAAATTTTATATTCAGTCCACATTTTCTTAATTTTTCTACTGTTTACACAGCTAACTTTCCTAAATTCCTATTGGCCACTCTCCCCACCTTTCCCGTAATCCTATTGGTTGAACTAAATACGACCCCTCTCTTATATATACAAGCACTTCTCCTGATTCAGAATCCTTTTTGCACTGAAGACGGTACGCTTAAGGATACCGAAACAGCTGTATGCATTTTCCAATATTTTTCTTTGGCGTTTCTGACGTAGTAGTTTATTCGGGTTTTAATATTCCAACGCCAAGTCTCCTGTTATTATCTTACAGCCTTGCTTTGTCTGCTTTTTATCTTCATATGTTACTTTTACCTTTTTCATCTCTCTTTCGCTTTTTGTCCATCAATTAATTTTTATATAGTTGCATAAAGTCTCCACCGTTTCGTAACAAATCTTGGCCCCTGGGTATTGTCGTCGTTATGTCAGTTAAGGTGACAGCGACAAAGTCTTTACATGATATTAAGTTAGTATATTAGATGTTAGTTGAAAATTATCATCTGGAAACCTGTTTCCAGAGAATTCATACATGCTCAAAGAGTTGGAACATTGGTGTTGCAGAAATAGTTTCAAATTTTAAAGAATATTAGTCTGACGGTAAATAATCAGCTGCAGTAATATTTGGATTAAGTCGTGTCTGTGTTGTATAATCTTTATATTGGTGTAATGTTTATGCCGCTACAAAGCCTACATCTGAGAAAATGTTGAGATCATATGGAGATATCTCGATTCCTTTTATCAGATAATCCTTTTCAAAAATGTAACTTATCCAAAAGAGTGTCACTACACATCCAGGCTGATTGTTCAGCAGTTTCTCCAGTGCTGTGTTATAATATGTACTTAAACAGAACATGTATAATGCATTCAATAATTTAAGTTCTTGTATATCGATGAAGCAAATAAATTATTGTAACAAAATGTGTCCTGGTTGCCCCGAGGAATGGATTCTTTTGAGAAAACATTTAGTCCTATACAAAGAAACCTCAGAAACTGAACATAATAACAAAAGATCATGCTGGATGATGAAGTAAAATCTACATAAGAACATAGTATTTGATTATTTCTTCAAATGCTAACACATGTTTAAAAAAAAAATCCAGGGTTATAGTTAAGAACAAAAAATTGCTTCCTATCACTTGCCTTAGATTCAGAGATCTTGAAGTAACATTTTCATCTTTAAATTGTCTCAAAGAAAGACACAGTACAACGGTTTAAGTCAAAGAACGATTTTAGCCTCAAGGACATAGTTCGATATTTCTTGTCATGATGGTATCATTAATATCATGCAAATTGATGGTGGTCATTATGCCCCGGTCATCTCTATTCACGACTTTAATTCGGATCATTTAAATTACACTGCTACCGGAATTCACGAACAAAATTAAAATAAAATAATTTGACGACGTTTTCTGCTATGTTATAAAAGTAAAACTTTGTTAAAAAATTTCCGGGATGAGTTTTTGCAGTTGAAAATTAAAATTAGGTGATGCTGTAGTGGCATCACCGCCCCTGAAAGGGTTAATACTGTTTTGTTAAATAAATCTTTGTAAAATTCAGTGTTGCTAGACTGCGCGAGTTTTTTATTCAACAGTCACCAATAATTTTGAGAAGTGATATTTAATGTACGTAATCAACGATTAATCGTCTATTATGTATATCAAACATCACTTCTCAAAATTATTGGTGACCATTAAATAAAAAGTCGCGCAATCTGGCAATACTGGTCGAATCATGTTCTTAGAATGACTAAGAACATGATTCGACAAGGATTTATTTAACAAAACTATATTAACACTTTTACGACCGCATGATTTTGTCTTTTTGACAGTAAGGTCCACCTGTGGGAGTTATTCTCCCAAGTTACAATATTTCAGAACAAAATTTTCTATATTCACATTTATATTACAAATGAATATACATTATATTCCTCCTAATAAAAGTATTTGTATCCATATTATATTTGAATGTACAAATTTGAATATTGGGTATATTCTTAAGAAATATGTAACATACAAATTGCGAAAGAAACGCCCACTGGTGGAGTTACAGATTTTCAAATGACGTGAATCTACGTTAGCGGTCACGAAAGTGCTAAGTGTACTTTTTTTATAAAGGAATTTTTGTTGGCGCTCGAATAATTTTGCCGCCGACTGTAGTATATTATTTAAGAAATAACATTATATCTTGTGTTTAGCAATGTTTGATTTTACTTATTTCCGAAGGACATAAGTAATATGAATTATATCTGGATTCAAAATGTACTGAATCGTGTTGTGTAAAACCTTCACTTTATTTCTAATAATATTGTTTTTAATATTTATTATTTCTCAAAATAATAATATACAGATAAAAATTTCACTTTTAAATATTGGATTGGATTGGGCTTTTGATTTTATTAGGATTTATGAATAAGGCTCATCATTACGATCTACGATTATTTTAACATTATTTATTATTTTATTTATTTATTTGTTTTTTAGTGGAAGGGAGAATTAGGCAAATCTCATATCTTGTACATAATTAATGAAATAATAATAATAATAATAAAAATGACAAGAAGATAAAAATTTTAAACTGTCATTAAAATATTTTGACAAGTTCAATGCAATTAAAGTGAATTTTAAATCTACAAAAAATATTAGTCTGTTCTAAGGAAATACTTTTTGTAACTTTGGCGATAGTAAGAAAATAATTCAGACTAAAAAATCAAATTCAAAAGCATAGCTGCGTGAAACATCTTTAGTTATAGCACATTTTTTTAAAGCTTTTTTTAATTAAAATATTATCCCTCAATTCAGTCTGCTAATTTTTTAATCGTACTCATCTAAATCATGCTTTGAAAATTAATTATATTGTATGTAAATTAAAATTCATGATAATACGCGAATATTAATGAATCTCTAGAAGCATAATGAAAAATTTTTTTAAACATGATGAATCATTAAAATGTTATAATAATTTTTCCCCCCTGTCGCTCTAAGTGGAGGGAGGGTGTAGAATACAGTATCAGAAGAGAAAGTTGTAAATAGTTTGGCAGAGAATAATAAAAAATATATATAATGATGTAGCAAATTTGACTAATATTTTACATAACGGACAGGCTTTTGTTAAAAAAAAAAAAAAAAAAAAATGAAATTATGCTTTTAAATATTTCGATGAGACTATTCATAAAAGAAAGAAAGAAAAAAATATTGGATAAAAGCTTTTTATCATATGATTTTTTAAAAATAATTATGCAGTTGCTTTAAAAAAAATAATAATAATAATAATAACAATGAAAAAATTATAACAAAAATCGAGTGCTATAAAAAATGTATATACATATATATATATATATATATATTATAGAGAGAGACCTCCAATTTTTAATTTTCGCTTACGGTAGAGAAGGTATTGTTTTAGGGTCAAATTTTCGAAAGGGAGTTTTTGTTATATTTACATGTTCTGAGATCCCCTGAATACGGAAATAATGTTTTTAGCCAATGGTCGGTGTTTGTGTCTGTCTGTCTGTTTCAGCATGTCTCAAGAACAAATAGTAGCAGAAATTCTAAACTCGGTATTCTAAATGTATATCATACTAAGCTTTTCATTGAGATGAAGCAAATGGTTCATGTACAGGGACACTCAAAAGTATTCAAATACATTACGTCTATGAGGGAAATTGCAGGTTCGTAGAGTTTAACATCTATAGACTGCACTAAACCAAATTAAACGAATATATATATTTTTTGTAATAGAGATAGTAAATTGGCAAAAAAAAAAAAAAAAAAAAAAAAAAAATGTGTATGTTGGAGCCTCGCTTCCCCCCCTCGACGGGAGTAAATTTTCATGATCTTTAAAAAGAGCTCGCAAATACCTTTAAAACGAACAGTTGAACCATCGGTCTGCGATAATTTAAAATAAAGTTATCAATTTTTTTTTCACTTATAACAAAAAAAAAAAAAAAAAAAAAAAAAATTTTTTTTTTTTTTTTTTTTTTAAATGTAATATTGAGAATAAATTCAACTTTTTTTTGGATATTCAGTGATATACTATTGCTCTAATATGGAAATCGTCTGCATTATCATGGAAGATAATTTTTTAAAATAATAATCTTAATAATTATAAGATAAAAAACTTTTTATAAACCATGTTTTTAAATTTTCTGTTGAATCATAGCTATACAACTAACTACATTAGCAATTTATCAATGCGTATTGCTACGAAATTGTAAATAATTGTATTTATTTTTGTATAAATTCTTTCAAAGAGTAAGTTGATAAAATGTCAATTTTCTGCATTTCCAGCTCTTTTTCGCTTTAAAATAACTTAAACTTCTCTTTAAAACGCATTAAAAAGCTTCAATAGGCAGGTAATGGATTTGGCGCCAAATTTGACAACTTTTTGCCCTTGGCGACTTTTTTGGCGACTTTTGGCGAGAAAATTCTTATTATCGATATTCCAAAGATGGACGTTCTAATGTGATTGGTTAAAGAGTTACCGGAAATTTCAATAAAAAAAAAAAAAAGTTGGTTTTAAAAATAAAATATTAATCCTTTCCGAACAACATATATTTGCATCATGAACTACATTAGCACTTTATCATTGTGTAGAAAATCTTTAAAATGATAACGACGTCTATTTTTGCCAAATGCATAATTTAACTTTTAACAATTTTTTAACGCTCACGTTTAATTAAATGTATTTATTTTTAGGTCGAAAGAAAATGAACTCGTAAATTTTTTTTGGCTTCAATTAAATTATAGCTAATATTTTAATGACTATTTTTATTGCTATTAGGAGCTTATCATTTTCACATTTTAATTAATTAAATGAAAACTATTCGAAAATTCGAAAATCTGACTTCGAAGTATTGTGTTGTCACCGGGTTCTGAGCTACTGTGAAAGTTTCAAATGTCTAGCCCCCCTCACACAGAAATAATTATCACACGAAACTCTTCAGAAGCCTAATTTGAATTGTTTAACATAGGTTTACATAACAGTATTCGTTATATAGTTTTCTTTGTGTAACATTTGTTCTACAAAATGGTATTATAACTAACTGGTTGATGTGCTTTCAGCATCTAAAGTAATAATTAGTAATGGGACTTTTATTTTTATCGTACAATTATCAATTTTAGCAGACGTTTAAATATAATTTGAATTTTATTGCTTATATTTTTCATTTAATGATCGATTTGACATTTCACGGTAAATATATTTATAGGCATACACATGTTTTCAGCTATCGTTATTTTAAATTATTTTTATTGTTATTCATTCTCTTACCCAAATACTAGAAGAAGCATTGTTTTAAAGTCAAGTTTTTGAAATTAGTTTTTTTTTCTTTTAATGATCGATTTGACATTTCGCAGTAAATATATTTATAGGCATATATATATTTTCAGCTATTGTTATTTTAAATTGTTTTTATTGTTATTCTTTCTCTTACCCAAATACTAGAAGGAGCATTGTTTTAAGGTCAAATTTTTGAAATTAGTTTTTTTTTATTGTTATTGTTATTGTTATTGTTATTGTTATTGTTATTATTTTTTTTTAAATCTATATTTAAATGTTTTAAATTCTTTTGAGTCTCAAAATCAGGTTTTTAGTGTGTGGTTGGAGTGACTCTGTCTCTGAGTCTGTTATCTACATAACTCAAAAATAGATATTAGCAGGAAAACCGAACTCGGTAATCTAAATTTCTATGAAATGGTGATGCAACATGAATATATATATATATTTTATCATTGAGATCAGGGGAAAAATTCGTCTACAGGGGTTTGTAAAATTATTCATGTACAAAACATATATGTATAAAATTTTTCGTATATGCAGTTTAATATATTTAGGCTGAACTAAACAAAACGAAATTAACATACATTTTTACTTTCTGTTAACAATGTAATGATAGACAAAGTATTATTTTTGGATAAAATTTTCAAAATTGAGTTTTTGCTATATTTACATGTTTTGAGGTCCTATGAATCCGAAAATCGGCTTTTCAGTGGTTTGTCTCTGTGCATGAGTTTCTGTTTGTCTGTCTTTGTGTCAGTCTGATATTAGTATAATTCAAGAAAAAATTCAGCAGGAAATCTAAACTCAATATTCTAAATCCGTATCATACAGGGATACTACTTAAAACTGTTTTTCGAAATCAGACGAATGATTTGCGTACAGATATGTCTAAATGAATTCAAATATATTACGTCTATGAGCAAAATTTCTGATAAGTACAGTTTAACATCTTCAGAATGAACTTAACAAATGTAATGAACATATGTATATAAATATATATTTAAATGCATGAAAACATCTTTAATACAAAATGTACTATGGAAATCATTTACCTTTTGTTTGTAGGGACACAAAAAAAGAATTCGAATATATTAGGTCTATATTTGGATATTACTGGAAAGGCATTTCAAGTTAAATTATGTTTTTCATACTGGGCATCATTTAAGAACACTATGCAGTGTGTACATTTACAGACAATATACAAGGGATAGTATATATACTATACAGTATACTTGAAATAATTCTTCTCTGTTGAATGCAACTGATGGAAGTGCAGTATTAAATTTTATCCAACCCAGGAAAACTGGCTTAGGAATGATAATTAATTTCTCATATTCATATGATAAACAAAGTAAATAGTTTGGATTCTAAATTTCAACGCTATGTTTCTGCTATAATCACGCGTTTTGTGGTTCCATGAATAGGGAAATAAAGTTTAAAGCGGTTGGTCTGTTATCAGCGTAACTTAAAAACATATAATTACAGGAAATTCAAATTGAGTATTTTTGAGGTCACTTTAAAATTGTGTTCAAGATTCGTAAGTTTCAAGAGTGGTATATGAGAAAATTGTATAAGTAATTTGGAATAAACATTTAAATTTAATATCAGTTTTAAATTTTTTATGCGTGTAGGTACTATGTACACTCAGAGGTGTGAGGTTGGAGTGTTTGTTCGGGGGGTTGTGTTAGAGGTAGCTCCATAACATAAAAATACTCCAAAACAACACTGTTTCTAAGACTGTTTTCGGTTATTTTTAAAGTATGTTAACATAAGCTGTGTAATGAAAATTTCTCAGACACATGTCCTAATGAAAATTACTTACACAAAGTATTTCAATCTATTCAAAAAATTTTATTCAAAATGTTACATAATCTTATCTAATAATTGAAAAGTCCATTCTTAGCTTCTGACATGCTGTCAGTCCTACGTTTGAGAGATTGTATGGGTTTTCTAAGACCTGTGCATGATAATTGTTCCAAGTGTTTGCTTGTAATTCCCTAATTGTTTTTGTAATTGGTTGTTCGGTGATAGAATTCTTGAAGATAGACCACAAGTTTTCAAATGGGTTCAAATCGGATAAATTATCCGGCCATTTTTACCCCCCCCCCCTCCCAATAATGTCAATTCCACTTGCATTGATTAACTCCATGTAAAAATCGTTACTTACGGAGCGGGAATTTTGGGGGGCTAATCTTTCAAAAACAGATATAGGAAAATTACATTCATTGCAATTGAGGGGCTGAGGGCAATGCAAATAATTACTTTTACTGATGCCCACTAACCCAAAACTGGCGTATCGTAACACCCCCCCCCACACACACACACACCTAACAAACCTATCGACTGGCTTTTTAACATCATTATCCGGCTTCTCATACACCAGAAACTAACCAGAATCTATAATTTCTTAATATATCTTTCCAATCTTATCAACTAGTAATTCTTCAGACTTTCAAGGCAGTCACCAACTTTTCTCATCAAGTTGGTAAAGTCCATGTAATCCCTTATTAATAAGTCTTTTCAAGCGAAGGAGCAAGGTTCCGGTCCTCTTCATTTTTTATGTCACTTTGTCGCCCTCTGTCGCATTAGAGCGCTGCTCTGACGACCTTTGTATTGATTATTATTATTATTATTATTATTATTATTTTTTTTTTTTTTGGTTTATGCACTAAACAACGGGTGAGGCTTAATCTTTAGAAATGGGTTCTTTTAAATATTTACAGTGCTATCAGAGCCCCTCTCTAAAGGTTGAAATCGCTCAAAACTGCTGCATAGTGGTGAGCGGCCACCTTCCGTCTTACAATCTTAGAATCCTACATGAAGACTTTTCTGTTTCTTCTTGGGAAAAGGAATCAATTGTCCAGAGCATCTTTACAAACAGGTAAATTTGCATTTCTGTAATACAAAACATTAAAGGTTTGAACTTGAGGAACAATATGCAATTTTGTTACACCTCTTGCACAAATATCGCCAGCAACCATGACTTTGGCAAAGAATTTTAAAACATATATTGGGGGTACTATACCTCTGTTTTCAGTTCTGAAATATTTTTTTTTTTTCTGTAAATTTTTGTAATTTCTTCCGTCAAGTTTTATCAGTAAATAAGATGTGGGATCGCTTATCTTCTCCTCTTTGTTTTGAAGTCAAATATCCTTGATTTTTCATTAACTCGCAAAATTTAACCCAGTCTGTTGTACATTTTACTGATAAAAATAACTGTTAAAAATAATAGTTCAGATTAATGGGCATTTAGACTTTCGAAAACTTTTCCTTTTTTTTTTCTTCTTTTTTTTTTAAAATCTAAGTTAGTGGATTTAATATAATCTGTTAACGGCAGTATAAATTTTTCTTTTTCGGTTGGGAGGGGGGAGGAGTTGAGGGATATTTTTTAATTCTCTTTAGCATTGTTTGATAGACTTTTTTTTTGAAGAAATCCATCAAAACTTCTGTATATATTTTTTTAAATTGAATTTTTATCAGTTGGCGTTAGCTTTGTTGTTCTTCCTGGTCTTTTCTCAGCATTTTTTTTTTTTTTTTTCATTTTAGAAGTGCTTTTGTCAACGTTAAAAATACTTGAAAGTTCTCTGCTTGAAATGTCCTGCTTTCCTGCTTTTGAATGCTCTTGAATTTGAGGTTTTTTACATTCTTTGGATGAACGGAGTTTAGAAGGGGACATCTGAAAAAAAAAAAAAAAATAAAATAAAATAAAATAAATAAAAATAAAAAAAAAAAAAAATATGTAAAAAAAAAATCAGATTAGATACAAATAAATAATAAATTTCGTAGTTACAAGTGTCTGAGAACTTTTCTTGCAAGGCTTACAGAAGTTCTTATTTTACACCTGAACATGTAATCTGTAGTCGGATTTAGTACTACTAAAATGTAGGATGAGAGAAAGTAGTGTAAGTGGTACACCATGTTTTTACATATATTTTTATTTTTACTTTTTTAAAAATTTAATATTGTTATTATTCAGATTCAAAATTTCAATGAAGGGTGAAACAACAAACTAATTTATCTTAGAAGTTTTATTTTGAAATTCTTACTATAGCACTAGTATGTTATGTGGCCATTAAATTTTTTTTCTGTATTTTTTCTATACAAATCCACGCTGTATAAATTATTAAAATTATTATTTTCTATACCATTTAACTAATTTATTGAAATTACTTTTCATGATGACTGCAAACGATTTTCGTGTCAGAGAAGTATAATATTAAATGTGTAAATAAAGTTCATTTTGTGCCCTATAAGATGATATATGATGAAGCTACCATATTAAAATGAGATAGCAACGCCACCTACTGAACAACTTTCCCCAAAAACTAATCAGCATTAGCTTAAGTCAAGGTCCGACCAAATATAACCTTATATTGAATTCTGTCCTTAATTTCGGGAGATACATCGACCACAATATTTTGAATGTACACAAACAGACATTTTCTAAAAATCATGAAATCGTGCTCAGGGCCCTCCGTGGCCGAGTGGTTATGTCACCACACTGCTAATCGCCTTAGAGCGTAGGAGAGCGGGTTCGATTCCCGCGAAGGCCCTGGGTGTTTTTCCATTTTCTTCGTATTGTAATTCTGTTATGTGCTATCTGTAATTATCTGACGAAGATTTACAAGCGGACTACATGTCAAGCATACAAATCTGATGTACATGTTATCAATAAATAAATAAACAAACAAACAAATCGTGCTCAGGACATCTCATGAGCTTTTAAATTCATGAAAATTTTCATAAATTCAATACTTTATTCTTATATATGAAGGAAAAAAAAATAATCAAAGCAATATCGGATTTAAGATATATTTAAAGTACAACAAACAAGAACTCCTTAGAATCTAATTCATTAATCACTAGTTGATTCTTCTTAAAAACTTTTCGTTCGGGAACATAATTTCAAAATATTTTGTGAGCCATTTGGAAGTATTTTATAAGTTTTTCCCCCTGTCGGAACTCAGATAAGGTAACTTTAAGCAATTAATCAATGTCCTGTCAGCACTTTGAGAACTTTACCGCTAACTTTTTAGATGGAAAAGGTTTACACTGAATTTTTTTTCTCGAAAATTTTTAGGAGTTTTGTAATTGAAAAAAATCTACGACATTCAATGACTTACTTTTATGGGAAAATTTTAATAATAAGTTAAATATACGAGAGTGTTTTTCTTGTTAAATTATATTTAGTTTTTGACTTTTGTTATGTTTGTTTTAATTAGATTTATTACTAGATTTGGATGTGATGATGTTTTTTTCTACTTGGAACGTGAGGATGCATTTAGGTTCAGTTAATCATTTAACGCTTACTACTTACTTTATTTTAAAAATTACTAAACTAATTGTAAAAATGGCTTTTAGACGCATAGCTGATCATAAATATTTAAAAAATAAAAAATTAGCATAGTTTCTTTTAGATAAACTTTTGTTTGAAACATCTATAAGTTAACCTTATTAAATTCAAATAATATTTAATTTAATAACCAAAACACTTTGTAAGTAAACATTATCGACTACAAAAACTTGTAAAAGTTGTTTCAGGTGAAAATAATAGTCCAGCTCTTCATTAAATGAAACAAACTAGACATGAGTGCATCATCAAACCAGCAATTTGCACTCGAGCACACTAAGAAACTTCAAGTGACTTATGCATTTAGCTTCATTTGAAGCATTATTTGTTAAATTTTGGAATAGTGTTGCTATCTACCGAACAGAAAAGGAACAAAAGTTTAAAACCTGATTAAAATAAAGGGGAAATATTAAAAAACTGCTGCAAAGAAAAAAAAAAAAAGTTAAATTTTGCCAAATGTTTGGTTTTACTGCAAAACCAATGAACGTTAAAGGGTTAAGCTGAAAAAACACGTTTATCAATAATATCTCATTTAATAATAATTTTCCAAACACTAATCCCTGATTTCGGCATGGCAGAAAATTACAGTGAATCACGACTATTTCTATTATGCAAAAATTAAATATTTAGAGTGAATTATAAACTTTACGGGCAGGGTAAGGGTTTCAGCGTAAAAAAAAAAAAAAACACTTTTTTGCGATTTTTTTTCTCAAATATGGATTGAGCAATTTCATTCGAACCTTTTGTACATTAATGAGCATACTTTTGACAATGTTGTGTAATTTTTTCATGCAGAATTATTGAATCATAAGCCGGTAACAGAGCTTCCCCCAGAACGTCTTGGGAAAAAAAACAATTTGCGGTGTTCACCATAACTCGGCCGGAAATTATCTGAAAATAAAAAACCATGAAAATTAGTTAAATTATAATCAAATCTTCCCCCCAACGTTCTCTGATAATTTTTTTTTTCATTTAAAAATTTTTGGCGGCCATCAAAAGTGTGAACTGTTATTTTCTACGAAAAATTCCGCAATTTTGTGGGTGGGAAACACCTTTAATGTAAAAAAAAAAAAAAAAAAAAAAAAAAAAAAAAAAATTAAGTAAACGTTGGGGGGCGGTATTTTATATGTCAAAAATGTGTACAAAGTTTGAAATGAATCGGTCAAGTAGTTTTTAAATGGCAGTGAACACGGACTTTGAAAAAGTAGTTTTGAGAAAAACGCGTCTAAAGTTTATGAACTAAAAAAGTGAAAAAAAAAAATATATATATATATTTTTTTATTATTATATTAATTTATTATTTTTTTTTTACATTAAGGGTGTCTCCCACCCACAAAATTGCGGAATTTTTCGTAGAAAATAACAGTTCACACATTTGATGGCCGCCAAAATTTTTTTTTTTAAATGAAAAAAAAAATATATCAGAGAACGTTGGGGGGAAGATTTGATTATAATTTAACTAATTTTCATAGTTTTTTTTATTTTCAGATAATTTCCGGCCGAGTTATGGTGAACACCGCAAATTGTTTTTTTCCCAAGACGTTCTGTGGCCCACCAGCGGCCGAGCGGTTCTGCGCTCAAAGCTGGTAGATGGGAGGTGCCGGGTTCGATCCAAGGTCGCGCTCATCGACCTAGCCGTTCGGAGTTTTCCGTGGTTTCCTCCGAAACTCGCGTAAATACGGGCTAGGACCCCTTAGAAAGACCCCCACGGAGGGCATTCCCCCCCTTGGCCTAGGACACATCAGGAGTCAATCGGCCTTAAATCCTACAACCAACCAACCAACCCAAGACGTTCTGGGGGAAGCTCTGTTACCGGCTTATGATTCAATAATAATGCATGAAAAAATTACACAACATTGTCAAAAGTATGCTCAATAATGTACAAAAGGTTCGAATGAAATTGCTCAATCCATATTTGAGAAAAAAAATCGCAAAAAAGTGTTTTTTTTTACGCTGAAACCCTTACCCCGCCCTTAATTTTTTTTTCTTTCAAAAACCTTTCATAGTTGCCAACTTATGTAAGTGTTTGCTACCGGAAATTTTTAATATAAATTTTTAATAAACCTTTTAGCTGGTTTCTGTAATTAAATATGATGAGTCTTCATGCAAAGAAATAGTGGTGTTAAAAGCCATACTGGTTGGCACATTCGACCTTTTATATAAATAGAAATATTTTTGTTATTTCCAAAAATTTGCTGTTATAAGAAAATATGAAAATTAAAATTATGAAAAGAATGAAATCAATTGATGTAGTATTTATATTAAATTTCTGTCGCTATCATTTTGAGGATATAAACAAAACTGAAATATCGAAGATTAAAGGATCGTGATGTGGAATTGTTCACTGGAATATTCCCTCAAAATTGTAAATAAAAAAATTAACTACGTAGCTATTCCGGACTTTAGAACATTAAATATAGCATATAAAATTTATTTATGTACCGAGAGAGAAAAATGGTAGTTATCTGAAATTTTTTCACTGTATTATTTTGATAGGTATGTTGTATTATTCAAAGTATTGGTGATATTTCAGAGGTAAAAAACGCATGCCTAAAAGTAAGCGCATAAGTTCAACTAAATCTAACTTTTTTTTTTAACTTATAAGTAACATAAAACAAAACATCCAAATTCTAAAGTGTAACACCTTCATTACTTAAAAAAAAAAAAAAAAAAAAAAAAAAACTTTATGAGCAAATATACGTTTATACCGAACATCATAAAAAATATTTAATTGTGATTTCAGAGAAACTTCATTTCTTATTGTCGCATTTAACCATTTAAATAATTTTAATTCTCAACTGTGAAAAATTCTTCAAAGAACTTTTTAATAAAATTTTGCTTTTATAATATATAGGAAAATGTTCATTTACAATAGACTATTTTACTCATACAGCGCGATAAACAATCCCGTATAACGCGTACGGTAAATTTAATATTTTCGCATAATTAATCAAATATTTGATTCTTCTAAAGCGTACAAAATGTAACGCACGACTTACATTTTTTCTCCTTAAATACAGTTTATATTTATTTATTATTATTATTATTTTTAATTGTTGTTGTTTACTTTTAATAAAAATAAAATAGATTATTAGGTCCCTTTATGCGTTGAAATTTAAGTAATTTGAGGCGTACGAACTCTACAATATTCAATACAAGAATGTGGATAGCAAGATTAAAACAAAATAAATAGTGGTGAAAAACTAAGAAAAATTTTTATATTAAAGAAAAAAAAAAAATGAAACCATTTCTGTTGGGTATATTTTTATTTTGAACAGTAAGTCTCACATTAAAGTTTTTCTATAAAATGTTACATTTAATTTGAGGCGTACAAACCTACAAAATGAAATATCCAAAAATTTGGATAAGAAGATTTAAACAATGTAATGTTAAAAACTGGGAAAATATTAGTGGGACCGAAAAATAATGCCGATTTGAATTAATAAACTGAAACCGGAAATTTTTGTTTAACAGTGTTTACATGGTACTTTACAAATAACCATTTTATAAGTTACCTAAGAATATCTTAAATTTTATCCAGGATAAATTTCCGATGTCAGTATTTTAATTCAAAACGACATTATTTTCCGGTCCACCTAATATATTTAATATTTAAGGAAAAAGATGCACTTTTCAAAAGCATTCCTAATTTGAATATCAAGCCTCGCATTTACATGTTTCTCTAAAACATAAAGCTATTTAAGAAATTCCCGATTAAGTAACTGAGATTTTGTAGTCAACAATAGAAACGGTAAATGTCATTGGCGTTTATATATGACGGTGTCATGTAAAGAGCCAAACATGAATACACAAACTCATTTTTTAAAGTAAAGTATTGTTTCAGAAGATTCCAGAGGGTGGGTCTTATTATTCTTTTGGAATACGATCAAAATGATAAAATCTCCCGCCTGCAATGCATTAATTTTATATACAAAAATTAATTTGTATAGTAAACATCGGAACATTACTTAGAAAACAAAAATAATCACACACACACACACACACAAAATAAATGAATAAATAAATAAACTGTAAAATCATGGTTCGCACGACCACGCCTTTTTTCAAGGCCTCTCCCACCAATATTTCTGTACAACATATTTCCTTTTAAGCGTACTTGCCAACATGATAATTAATATTCCGTAGTATTGTTAGTCCCGCACTTTTTCTCTCACCAGTAAATTTATAAAGTAATATTCTCCAAATGCAATCATGATTAAATAACATGATGAATACCCTAAAAAAATACTGGTGTGAGAAAGAAGGCGTGGCTAACGATACAACGGAATATTAATTAGGATGTTGGCAAGTATGCTTTTAAGTTTTAAGGCTTTTTAATATGAAAATTTGCTAAAAAATAATACTGGTGTAGAAAATTAAGAAATTTCAAGGACTGTACGAACTATGTAAAACTTTTAAGGATTAAATTGAACTTGCAGAAATTGTTCTGATAATGCATGTCCCGTATAACGCAATTTCCTGTTACGTGGAATGTGTACCCCGCTTTGTACGGCAGTCTACTCTAATCATATTTGTCAACCTAACCCCGAAGATTGTTAGTTCCCGCCCCTTTTTGTACACCACTTAATTTTTAGAGTAATTCTCTTCAGATATATTTACGATTAAATAAGCAGAAAAGTATAGCAGTAGCACCATTGACTTTGGTCTTTTCATGGGATTTAATTATGAAAAATATATTGAATGACTTTCTGCTCTTTGCTCTGATCATAATCCCATTAAAATTACTCTGCAAATTCATACCCCCAGTGATCCCCCCATCTCATTAATAAAATTAATTGGTCCAAGTATTTTAACATTCTCAATGACATCCCCCCCAATTTTTCCCCCATCAATAGCACTAACGACATAAATCTCTTGGTTGATCAAATTACTTCTCAAATTAAAAGTGCTATTGAAGGTGCTACCACTAAAATTACTAATAACGATTATTTCAAAACTGATCCTAATGTCCGTAGCCTCATCACCAACAAAAATCGTGCTAGACGTGTTTGGCAACGCACGCATAGGCTAGCTGACAAAATCATTATGAATAGAGCTCAACAAGAGCTTAAAAATTATCTTTTTAAAAAACGGCGATTAAATTGGAAAAACTACTTAGAAAGTCTCTCTCCTGAGGACTGTTCCATTTGGAAAGCCGCCAAGAGGTTTAAGAACAAAACTAAAATTATCCCCCCTATCCTTATTCCAAATTCGAATGCCTATGCGTACTCCAATGAACAAAAAGCGGATGCTATTGCCATCCAGTTTGAAACACAGTTTCAGGGTATTCCCATTACTGATTATGATACCGAGAGAGAGGTCAATGACAAGGTTAAAAATTTCTTGAGTTCTGAAGTTATTGCCCCACCCTCCAGGCTTACCGATGCTGATGTCATCTCTCAAATTCTCAAACTTAAAAATAAAAAATCCCCAGGCCAGGGATGGAACACGGGCGCAGGATTCACACCGGAATCTGTTGAAGAAATTTCTCTACCTATAATATCGTTGATTTAAGAAGTAGAAAATTTTCTTACATTGATAGTGGTATGAAATCTGCGCCCGTGTTCCATCCCTGCCAGGCTTCAGCATGATCACTAATGAAGCACTCAAGAATCTTCCGCGCTCCTTTATTCCAAAAATTACCCATCTAATTAATAATATTTTAAATTATTGTTATTTTCCTCATTCCTGGAAGACTGCTATTATTGCCCCAATCCTTAAGGCTGACAAACCTCCCGAAAAGGCCTCCAGCTACAGACCCATCTCCCTACTAAATTCTCTCAGTAAACTTACCGAGGCCTTTATTGCTCGAGAAATTGATGATTTTCTTGAGGAAAATAATACTATCGTGCCAGAGCAATTCGGCTTTATGAATAATCTTTCGGCCACTCACCAAGTTTATCGCCTTGTCGAGCATATTGCCACCAGTAAAATTCAGAAGAAAATTACAGCCGCAGTCTTCCTTGACATCGAAAAAGCGTTTGACAAGGTCTGGGTACCCAGTCTTATTTTCAAATTAATTAACTACAACTTCCCTCCCCCACTCATTAAACTTATTTTCTCTTACTTAAAGGACCGTAATTTTCATGTTAGAGTCGTTGACAAACTTTCTGATAACTATTTTGCCCCATATGGCCTCCTCCAGGGTTCCAAAATTTCTCCTAAACTCTTTAATATTTTTATTAACGATATGCCCCATTACCCTCATACTCAATTGGCTATTTATGCAGATGACACATGCATTTTTGCGGCTAACAGGAATAGAAGATGTGCTATTACGGCAATCTCCAAGCAACTTAATATTTTAACCCATTGGTTTCAGAAATGGAGAATTGCCATTAATTATTCAAAAACGGAGGTCATTCTTTTTTCGGCTATGAGCCAATCCAATAGAGATAAATATCAAATCAAATTCAATAACCACCTAATTCCATGGTCCAACCACTGTAGGTATTTAGGTATTATTATTGACCAAAGACTTACATTCCATCAACACATCTTAAACTCGCGTACTAAGTTCCGACGTGCTAAAAGTCTTTTATATCCCCTAATTGCTCGGAACAGTGATTTATCTATTAGTAATAAAATGCTCCTTTATTCTTCCCACCTTCGTCCTCTCTTAACTTATGGATCTCCTGTGTGGTCATTCGCATCCAAGTCTAATATTAATCTGCTTCTTAAAAGCCAAAATGCTACCATTAGGCAAATTTACAACTTACCTTACTATATCCATAATTATCAAATGTACCGCGAAATTAAATTCCCACGCCTTGAAAATTTTATACAACACCTTAATATTAACTTCCATGAACAATTAGAATCTATTAATAATCGTGCTTTAAACACTCTTGATGTGTATGACCACACGAATCCATCTAACAATCGCCGTCCTAAGAGCGGCATTGTCTTAACTTCCCGCCTCTAGTTTTTCGTTGTTTTCTTGTAAAAAAAAAAATTAAAATCTAAAAAATCTCCAAAAATTATTTATTCTATGTTCGTAATGCTATACTTAATCTCTCTCCTCTCACGTGCTATTTTATTCTATGTTTCTCTTTCTATTGTCTTTTTGAGCTCAGAATTTATTCTTTAGTTTCTGCCCGTTCGTCCTTTTTTTTTTTTCTTCTTTTTTATGTGTGTGTGTGTGTTGTAGGCCATCACAATCCTAACTCATTCCAGCTCCATCTTCTGGTTCGCTGAGGTGTGGGGTCACCAATGGACCCCGGGAACTCAGCACTCATCCAACTCTCGAACTGCTAAGCAGAAAAGTACTTAGAAAAAAGACTGGTGTGAAAAAATAGGCAGAAAGGGGCGGGACTAACAACCTTCTGGGTTAGGTTGACAAGTATGTATAATTATAGCCTCCTTAACTATATGCCTGTCGCGTAACTTGGAAACTAGGCAACAGTTGAAGCGGTAGACAGTGCCACCTAGTACAGATTATTGGACTTTTTTATTCAACTGTCACCAATAATTTAAAGAAGTGATACATGATACATAAAATCGACGTTTCTTCGTTTCTATTCGCTTCTAATGTATATCATATCCCACTTTTAAAAGTTTTTGGTGGTTGTTGAATTAAAATGTCACGCAATCTGTACTAGGTGGCGCTGTCTACCGCTTCAACTGTTGCCTAGTTTTCGAGCTACGCGACAGGCATCTAGTTAAGGAGGCTATGGTATAATTCAAGAGAAAAACAAAACTTAAATGTTTTTAATGTTATTTAAAAAAAAAAAAAAAAAAAAAAAAAAAAAACATTCATGAACATAGTTTTAAAATTTTCTATTTATCTACAAAAAATCGATAATATTTATATATTATGTTTGTTTTCATATCAGTGTTGGATTCACGTTATTCAGCATGCATGAGGTTTGCTGTGATTTTATCAAAATAGAAGGTGAGAGGAGAGGTTGGATCTTTCAGGAGTCTCCGCCTTTTTTTCAGGAATAAGAAATTTATGCCTTTCTTGCTACCACTAGTTTTATATAATAATTTCTGTCCTTTTTAATTACGGCATATTACTGTAAAAATACAATCAAGATTTGTGTAAGACAAAAGTGGTGGCCAAAGAAACGAAAATTTCTCCTCCCTGAAAGCGTCCTGCAAAAAAAGCGGGGACTACGATCCCTGCATCATATCAGCTGCAATTTATCCGAACCAGCACAGCGTTAGAAGTCTCTCCTTTTCGGAATAGAATCTTCCGTATTTTTACTTTCCGAACACTATAGTGAGGAAAGTATTGTAATCATGTCAAAAATCCGAATTCGAGATTTTGATGTTTCTATACGTTTTGAGGTCCCCTGAGTCCGTTTTCACTATTTTTACGATGATGTATGTATGTGTGTGTGTATGTGTGTATGTGTGTATGTGTGTATGTCTGTGGGTGAACACGCTAGCGTCTAAACGCTTCGTTCGATTAACCTGAAAGTTGGTACGCATATTGTAAGTCACCATAGTACGAACCCTATAGATTTTGGTGAATCTAGCACTTATAGTTTTTTTACAGGGACACAAAGAAAAATTCTTTATCATTATGGCCCATGGGAGCAAAATCTTAAAAGTGCGATAGCATCTAAACGCCTTATTCAATTGAGCAAAAATTTTATACACATATTATAGATCACAAATACTCAATCTGTATAGATTTTGGAGAATCTAGCACTTATAGTTTTTTTACAGGGACACAAAGAAAAATTCTTTATCATTATGCCTATGGGGCCAAATTTTTAAAAATGTGATAGTGTCTAAACGCCTTATTAATCCGAGCAAAAAAATTGTACACATGTTATAGATCACAGTTGAACTAACTGTATAGATTTTGGTGAATCTAGCACTTACAGTTTTTTTACAGGGACACAAAGAAAAATTCTTTATCATTATGGCCTATGGGACTAAATTTTTAAAAGTACGATAGCATCTAAACGCCTTATTGAATTCAGCTGAAAATTTATATGACTATTATAAATCACTGTTGCACTAACTATAAGCATTTTGGTGAATCTAACATTTGTAGGTTTTTACAGGGACACAACGAAAATTTCTTTGTCATTATGATCTATGGGCTCAAAGTTCAGTAGCGTTAAATAAAACAACGTGTAATAGATGGAGAAAAATACTCAAACACTCTATTATGGTTTTCTCTCTTTTGTTTGTTTAACAACTACTCTTTCTTTACTTTATCTACAAAACTGTTAATTACTCAATGTTCGGAAAGTCGAGTGGAGTCACTCCAGATTTTTTTTAAAACAGGCATCCATGAACGAATAGTAATTTTCATTTCAAACTGAGAGAAAAAATTTTTTGTCATTGATTAAAACGTACTAGTTCTTCTAGCTTTAGCCGCCCGAAGAGAAAATACAAATTGGTAATATAAAATATTTCATAATTATTAAACTTTTGTACTTTTGATTTTTTTTCTATATTCAAAAGAAAGTATTAACTTTATGAAAATTTTCAACTTACGGACAAAATTCCTTAAATTTAAGACCTTTGATATCGGATCATGGGATTAATGTTGGATGACTTGACAAAACTTTTGACAACTTTGGGTAAGAAAATCATATTTTATAAATTCTAGTCTCAAAGTTTTTAAACTAATATTTAAAGATTTAACCATCTCTAGAAGGTGGGCACAATTTTCTAAGACCACATCACCAAGAGATCTACATAAAAAAGAAGCTCACGAGAACTGAAGTAATTCATAATTTATGAAGGGCCTCTAACGCTATTTATCAACTATCTGTGTCGATTTTAGGTCTTTTTTTTTAGGGGGGGGGAGGCAGATGGGAGAGGGGGTAGGTGAGGGGTTGATTCGTGGTCCTTTTTTGCTTATTAAAGCTTATTAGATTAGGACCTTCAGTTAAAAATGAATTCCGACCCACTACGAATTCCCACACCTATACTGAGATTCGAGCGGAGCAACTGAAGAAGGCCAACGCCAACCATTTCCCTAGCAGATGGGTGGGGCTTGTGTTTGAAATGTTATTACATGCATCATGCATGATGCATACCAGCCAATATTTGGAGCAATTTTAGCCTCGCTTTTATTTTTCACCACTTTATTTATAGAATAAATTTGTCTAATATATATAACTACGATAAAAAAAAAAAAAAAAAATTCCTAAATAAAAAGTAGTATGAAATGAAGCAAATGCTAAAAATGCTCCACAATAAATTAAAATGTTGGCAACCAGTATTGTCAGATCTGGCGGATTTTTTATTCAATAATCACCAATAATTTTATAAAGTGATATTTGATATACATGACGATTAATCTTCAAAACAATTAGGCAAACTTAACAATTAAAAATTATTGGCGATTATAGAATAAAAAATCGGCCAGATCTGGCAACACTGTTGGCAACTATGCATCATGTATTGCAAACATAATATGGTTTTTGATACGTGTATGTTCCAGAATCTTTTTTGAATTTTCTCGAAGTTCAAACTTTGATGCCTTAAAAATTATTTTAATCGATTTACAGATTACACAATCCCTATAATCGGAACAACATGGACCCTCTGACGAAGTGTTCACGATATTATCAGATTTTCTATGAAGCAGAAAATAAATTTATAGAAAACATTGGTATGCTATTTAAGTAACCTTAAGTTAAAAATGAAGCATGGATCAGAATAAACTGTATAATTACTGTATAATTTTGTTTTTCCTATTGAAAAGTTAAATTAAAATTTATGCATTATGGCAAATATTAATCAAATTTATGCACTGTATAATGCTTTATTTGCAACAAAGTTTCTGAGACGCACTATATAAAATCAAACACACGTAAAAATCTTTAAATATACGGTTGTTTAAAGGCAATTTTAAAACGTTCTCAAAGTTTCAGGGATTATTCTCTATTAAAAAATATAGTTGTAACTTTAAAGCAAGATGTACATTTTTTTAAATACAATATGAGATATTTAAATGTAAATAGCTCTAAAACAAAAGCTTGTAAGCTTGCATTGTTTTTTAAAATACACAAAACTCTAGATTAGAAAGTTTAAATCGATATTCATCATGAGAAAAAAAAAAAAAAAAAAATATATATATCACATTAAAAAGTATGTAATTATATTCTAAATAATGAATTTTTCATAACATTGCATTAAACTTTTATTCAAAAGATAATTATGCATGAAATCAGAGTTAATTTTATTGATAATTTTATGTTCATAAATTTTTTAATAAGAAAAGTAAATAAAAAAAAAAAAAGACGCATTTAAATTCAAAAGTTTCCTGAACCAGCAGATGGTAATGTATAATTTGTTAATGTTTTTCCCGTTGAAATGCTTACAATTTTTTTTTTTTCTATTTATTTAAAAGAAGAAAATAACAAATTCAAAGAACTCTCTCCCGAAATTATGCAAATTAAATTATAAGAGTCTTTTTTCTCTAATTAATGGGATAGCGTGAGGAAGATACAGAGTAATATTTCTCCTTGAAATCGTAAACATAACACAAGTTTTAATGAAAAAATTTAAATGTTTTATTAATTTGGAAAAATCCGGGATAGTAATTTTCTTTAGGTGGAGAAGAAGAAAAAAAAAAAAAAAAATGAAAAAAATGAACGGCTTGCTTAGTGATTAATTTTTTAATTCAATTTTTGAACTACACCTTAGTCTGGTGCTGTTGCGGCACGACTTTGTTTTATTATTTCATGAATGTTATTATTTTTATTTTTTATTTATTTAGTAGGGAAAGAGGAAAAGACGCAGGTTGCTTAAAAATTAATAATATTCTTTGCGTTTAAAAATATTCTTTTCAGGCTTTCTGAAATATTTTACGGAAGAAAAAAAAAAAATGCAAAAATCCTTTAAGTAAAATTTAAGTTAAAAAAAAAAAAAAATGTTTTAAAGGGTTTTAGTTTATTAAAGTGTAAACTTTTATACTCAAAAATCTTCACTTTGCTATTAAAAGAACATATAAGTGCGATTAGTTTTGATATAAGCATTTTTGATGAATAAAATTTTTGATAATTACTGAATTACTTAAATATAGATTTGAGGTTTTCGATTAACATAACAGCAAAATTTTATGAAACATCAACGCATATAGTTAGAAAATGCACATAGCAAAGTTTATTTCTAGACAAATTGCATTTTATATGAAATTTATCTCTAAAATGTTTTGTTACTTTCTAGTAATTAACCCTTTAATGCCGTGTGTTGCCTTTCGGCAACATATCTAATTTTGTCTTCTAAAATCAATTAGAATAATATTGCAGCTCTAATGCCTAATGTTGCCAATAAATTTTGATAGAACTATTAAATAAATTTGCAGCACGTAGACAGTGTTGTCAGATTGCGCGAATTTTATTTAATAGTCACCAATAATTTTGAGAAGTGATGTTTGATATACATAATAGACGATTAATCGTTGATTTCATACATTAAATATCACTTCTCAAAATTATTGGTGACTGTTGAATAAAAAAGTCGCGCAATCTGGCAACACTGCACGTAGTTGGAAATACTAGTGTTGTTTAAGAATAAAGATAGATTATTATTATTTTTTTTAATTGTTGCTATATGTGCATTTTGCTTTGTTTGGAAGCTTGCGAATACCCTATTTTATTCAGCAGTTATCAAATAAAAATTATCGCATGTAAAATTATTACATGGTAATGTATGTAGTCCTTACCTAGAATTTTATTAAGAAAAATTAATTTTTCAATTAAACCTCAATGTTGCCGATTGACAACAAATTGCTTTCTAGCCGTAAACCGTACTTAAAATAAAAAATTATTTTTTGACTCTTTAAGGGGCGGTGGCTGATAGTGAGAACGCAAATTTTAATTAAAAATTGTACAAACTGGTCCTGGATTTTTTTTTTTTTTTTTTTAATAAAAGTTTTCTTTTATAACTTAAAAGGATTATTTAATTTATTTCTTGTCTTTTAATAACGTTGGTGATTTCTGGTGGCTGTTGATTTTAAATTAAATATTTGCTTGCACCTGAAAGTGTTAAAGTATTTTCCCATGATTTATTTAAGAAATGAAAGCCAAAAAACATTTTTAAATGTCCTTTTTTTAATTTTTTTTTACGAATTAACTGCAATATCTGTCTTTATGCGATATGATTTTTGATTTTATTACTGCTTGATATCATTCATTTTGTAAGTTTATTTACATGAGAATGAGTGCATGAACGGCACTTCAACTAATTTTTTCGATGTAATGCCAAGTATTTTCCTTTATTTTGACAGAATTGCCAACTTTCATAATTTATCCTGGAGTGCATCGTTAGTTTCACCTATTTTCCCATATCACTTTTTTTAATATAATTTTTTGCTTATTTTATCATAGTTATATATTGGACAGAGGGCCGCCCTTTCTTCAGGACACTCTCAGGGATGAGAAATTTTCGCCTTTTTTACCACCACTAATTTCATGCAAAAATCTTTATGGCATTTTTCTTGTACTGTGTAATGATTAAATAGGATAAAGGATATTGTATAAAAATACTGATAGCAATAAAAGCGGAAATTTTTCACCTCTGAGAGTGCCCAGAAAAAAAGGGCGGAGAGAACGACCCCCTGATTGGACAAATGCCTGTAATTGTATTCTCTAACAAGGAAACATTCAAAGGGTGTCGTCTTCAAAAAATATTGAAAAAAAAAAAAATGTGATTCTACTCTTCCTAAAACACCAGAAAGTGAAAAAATTACAGCAACTACAAAAAATTATCAAAATTAAGCACATCTGGCGATTTTACATTGTTAGGCGATTGATTTTGAGTACTTGGTGGAGAAACAAAACACAGTTCTGTTCGTACACGGCAATCTCGGTGCTAACGAACTGAAAGCCTAAGAGCGCTAAATCGCCAAAAATGCTTAATTTTGATAATTTTTTTGTGGTCGCCGTAATTCATTTCAGGCGATAATTTTTTCACTTCCTGGTGTTTTATGAAGAGTAGAATCCCATATATTTTTTTCAATATTTTTTGAAGATGGCACCTTTTGAATGTTTCTTTGTAAGTAAAAAAAAAAAAAAAAAAAAAGAAAAAAAGAAAGAAAAAGAAAGAAAAAAAGAAAACGAAAACATTTTTTTTTTTTTTTTTTTTTTTTTTTTAATGTTGTGCTTCTACAAAGCTAAAAGTTAACAACTCTTAAAAAATCATGCAAAAATAGCAGTGTTTTAAATACAATTTAAAATTAACCCTTTGCGGTTGTTAGATTCTCATTTTCTGAACGGGAAGCCACATATTTTAGCTTTCCTCAAAAACGTTGCAGCATTTAACAAAATATTTTTAAGTATTCGTGTTAAAAATATTTAAATTTTATTCAAATCAGCCGACTCAGTAAATGCACTTATCATATATTGGATGATCCAGAAATCGCAGAAAAAAGGAAAAATACATTATTCAAAAAGTATTTATCGTAGCACTATGCAGTTTTCACTAAAATGCGCAGAAAAGCATGGGATTTTTAAGTATTTTTTTATAAATAAGAAAAAAAATATTATTTAAATTTTCATCAGCAGATGGCGCTGTATTCGCACTATCCTCTCATATTTTAGGGAGGCATACTATTGTAACAATCGCAGCTATCCTACATCACAAGTCGGATCGTACACTCCGCAGCAAATGTATCCGAGCACTAGCAAAAAAGGTCTTAAAAAAGTACACTTTGTTAAATAAGTCCTTGTTGAATCATTTCCTTAGTCTGTGTAAGAACATGATTCGACAAGGATTTATTTAACAAAGCAGTATTAAGTGTACTTTTTCTAGACAGGGATTATTGCTAGTGCTTGGATACTTTTGCCGCAGAGAGTACGATCCGACTTGTGATCTATGATAGCTGCGATTGTTACAATAGTATGCCTCTCTTAAGTAGATCCGCTTTCTGAATTGACGCTACATTGAAATACTGATTAATCTGACTTTGGAGTTTTATTATGATTTTAGATATAAGCAAATATTTAAATTAAATATTTATTGTTTATTACTGCTGCTAATCGTTCTCAAAAGAAAATCATGATATGTTAAGAGGAAAATCATTGTTAGTTAAGCTTTATTATGAGAATTCACAATGTGGAAGGTCTGTCAGCCATTCTTATGAATGGCGGTCGTCACACTGAATATTTATAATCCTAGTTGTGTTGTTGAATGCACTGCGTTAAGGCAAAAAGGTAATTTTTACAGTTAAAGTGCCACCTGATGCATAAAAAATCAAACTAATTTAGCAACAAGGCTTTTGTTACTTAAAAAATCCGATGTCCTTCTGTGTATTTTAGTGAAAAACGTATAGTGTTACGGTCAATACTTTTTGAATAATATTTTATTTATTTATTTTTTCGGGGACTTTTGAATCACCCGGTATTTACGCCTAGGGGTTTAATGGGTTAAATAAGAATACACAATATCATTAAAAAAAAAGAAAAAAAAAAAGAAAAGAGTATTGCTTTAGACAATTGATTTAGAGTTCGTTTATAAAAACCTACAGAGGCTTTAAACTAGATAATGTCTGATTTTCTAAACTAATTTTGTTTTGTATACATCTTAAAATTTTTATAATACATTCGTTAACAAAAGTGTCCGAACACTAGCAAAAATTCTTATGTAAAAAAAGTACACTTCGTATGGTTTTGTTAAATAAATCCTTGTCGAATCCTGTCCTTAGTCAGTGTAAAAACATGATTCGATAAGGATTTATTTAACAAAACCATATTGTTTGAACGTAGCTTCGGGTTTCGATTCATGCTTTCCCTCCCGACTCGTAGTTTTGGTACTTTGCCAAATGAGAGGTGATTTTTTTCTCTTTTTGAGAATGTTACTTTGTTTAGTTTAGTTTTTCGGCCTGTCTTAAACAGGAAGTACTACTTTTTCTTCTTGAACATGGAACAGTTTATTATTTACATCTTGTCTTGGCTCCTTTATGGAGAAACAATATTTTTCCTGAATAACTCCCAATTTAATTTTAAATTGTGAATTCATCCTTAAAATTCTGCAAATAGTAATTTTATTTGTGTGTTTAATTTCTGCAATAAAGTATATATGCTCTCCCAACCTGACTAGACTCTATGACTGAACTGAACACTAGAACTATAGATTTATAGATTATGAAGTGTTTGTGATTATATAATTCTGCATTTTTTTTCATGGCGCAGTTTTTTCACATATGAAGTGTACTTTTTTTACATAGGAATTTTCGCTAGTGTTCGGACACTTTTGTTACCGACTGTACTTCTACAATTGTCAACATATTTATAAAGTAGCTTGCATACACAATAAACCATTTTCTTAGGAAAAAATGAGAAAATTAATATAAAAATCTGATGTGGACACCACATGACTTCCTTATACACCCATTGAAATATACATATTGTTATGAAAGCATTGACATTTTTGTGTGAGGTAACTCATTCGTAAATAAACAGGCATGTTCCAACCACGAAAAAAAAAAAAAAAAAAAAAAAAAAAAAAAACTGAAAAACTGCTACTCTAACCACAAAAGTCATGCTAGTAGAATTATATACACTGCCAAACAAATACTAGTTTACTAACAATATACTAGTTTTTTCAGGAATGGCTTATTACAGAATCTCTCCTCGGCAAATTCATAACTTAGAATTTAATGAAAATCATTCGAGTATCGATGGCCTACCTTTGTTCGCTTTGAAAGTTAGAGTTGAAAAACGATACATTTTACCGAAACAATTCATTCAGTTAAAATTGAGAAAGGATTTACTAATTCTAGCCACCCCATTTGCCGCCAAATTTGATCGCTAATCTCGCCAAGTCGTCGAGTTTGTAGCCAACGCTGATTTTGGCCTTGGCATCGATTTTGTCGAAAATTTGTAGTTTAGGGTTGCCAAAATTTGGAAGCTCTAGCTTCAATAAGAACAGAACTCTGGAATTTTCCAGAAAGATTCATTGGTTTATAGCAATGAAATAAAGTCTTTGAAAATTCTTCAAATGACAAACAAGACTAAAACAAAATAAAGTGACTAGAACCCGTTTATATATTAAGAATTACTTTCTACACTCAAAAATGTCGGGAAGTTTCATAACGTTATCATTACGTGCTCTATCTACGAGCTGAATATTCATTAAAGTGCATTCATTGACTAGAACTTGTTTATGTCTTTAAGAATTACTTTCTACACGTAAAAAAGTCGCCAATTTTTATAAAAATATCTTACGGGCTGAATATTCATTAAATAAAATTCATTCGTCGATTAGAACCTGCTTATATCTTTACAAATTACATTCTGCATGCAAAAATATCGACAACTTTCATAATAACATTATAATAGGATCTATCGTTAGCTAACTTTGAAATCTCTATGATGGTATGTCATATATAATGACCAAATCCTTATATTTGGTCATTATGAATATAATTTTTGTAAATATCCTCAAAACGGAAAGTCACAGAAACACCAAAGAGGGAAGTGCACAACTAGATGTTATAACAAACCTATATATACCAATTTGTAACGTTTTTGTCCAACTGCTTTTAAGTTATGCGAGATACATACACACATACAGACGTCACGAAAAATCGTGTAAAGTCGCTGATATCTCTAAAACGAGAGCTTGTGTTAAGACGAAACTTGTAGGTGTGCAACTAGACATCATGACAGTCACACATATAAATTGGCAACATTCTACGATGATTTGTTTTTGAGCTATGCGAGATATAAAATACATTTCGGAAATCGGGATTACAATACTTCCTTAAACTTTGTATAAGGAAGCAAAAAATAAATAAATAAATAAATAATAATATTTAAATTAAAAGATATCAGGTTCGAATATATTCCTAACAATTTTTGGCTTATTTGTAAACAGTTTTATTTTATAGCAATTCCTCCCCCCCCCCCTTTCTTCTTTTAAAATAAAAATTTACATACTTAAGTGGAATTTAAAATAATCCAAATTATTCCCCTTCTATATATATATAAAAGTAAACACGTATATATATATATATATATATATATATATAAAATAAATAATTAAATTTGCAGTATCTTTTAAAGGAAAAGGTAATTTAGCATTTTTTTCTTAATTTTGGAACACATATAAAAATAAAATAAAATAAAATAAAATAAAATAAAATAAACTTAATATATATCTATCATACCCATGTTATCGAACAAAAAATTTTGAGACCGAAAAAAAGTTCTAAAATCAGCTACTAGAGAGTACTGAAAAAAAGGATAAAAAGAAAAATGATTTTGAAACTGTACCTGGAGTTTTTATTGGTGTCGTGCCCTTAGCGACCGTGCCCTTAGCGGAACGTGCCCTTAGCGGAATGGGATCAAAGGGAAGAAGGAGGAATAGAAGAAGCCGTGCCCTTAGCGGAAATAAGAAGGTATGTCCATTCTCGAACTGATATATGTTTATTATCGAGTGTTCTCTGTGGAAAATGGAGTAAATATTGTTATTGGTAATGGAATAAATATTGTACAGGAATAGCCGAAAGTATTCCAAAGCATTTCGTTCTATGAGAGGTATTTCTACAGACCAAATTTTAATAACTTAGCACTTGTGTGTGTGTGGGAAAAAATTTTGTGGAGACTACTGTATCTCCGGAACTACTGCTCAGAATTTCATAAAAAATTACGTGTAAATGCACCTTGAGCTATATTAATACCGGTCAACTTTTGATGCTAACCGCTCAACAGGTGGCTCTGATATACAGCGATTTCCACAATTTAAGGGGAAACTGTATCTCAGGTTCTATTGCGTATAATCAAACAAAACGTCATATATGTGAAGGCCATTATGAGACATTATGCTGATTCAATTTGGATGCTTATCGGCCAATTGGTGGCTCTTCTATACTTGAGAGTGATTATGAATTCAAGTAGCCTATATGTGTGTCTTTCTGTCTGTCCATTGTGTGATAATAAAGACAAAGAACATAGAATGTTATACGATACAACGAATACGTACAATTGGAAAGTGTTGACAATCAACGTGTACCTCATGATTTTTCATTTTTGCTTTAGTTTTAAAAGGTGTAATGGTTAATTATATTTTCAAAAACTTAAATAAAATCATAAAATGGTAATAATGTACGTTTTCATACACTGTAAAAAAATAACCATTACCAGCTGCAAAAAACTCTCTGTGATTGGAGAAAATAATTATTTTCTCCAATCACAGAGAGTTTCTTGCAGCTGGTAATAGTTATTTTTTTACAGTGTACGCATACCTATTTTTGCGACAGGTTCTGAAGCAAAATATAGCCAGTGAGTGCTAAATGTGGATACAGTGTGGAGGAAAATTGAAGAGCTCATTTTTAGTGCTAGAGGCCTATTTCAGTCGGTACAGCGTTGTCGAATTTTTATACATCACTCTTAATAATGCTAAGGGCCTATTTCAGTCGGTTTATTGAATGGGGATTTATTGAATGAAGATTTTGTAGATAATTTGATTACTCATAACGAAGGTTACAAGTTTTTAAAAAATATAAAAAATTCTCCCAAGGTACAACTTTGACATGAGTCCCCCCAAGGCACAACTTTGACATGAGTCCCCCCCCAAGGCCCAACTTTGACATGAGTCCCCCACCAAGACCCAACTTTGACATGAGTCCCCCCCCAGGCCCAACTTTGACATGAGTCCCCCCCAAGGTACAACTTTGACATGAGTCCCCCCCCCCAGGCCCAACTTTGACATGAGTCCCCCCAAGGCCCAACTATGACATGAGTCTCCCCCCCTAAGGTACAACTTTGACATGAGTCCCCCCCCAAGGTACAACTTTGACATGAGTCCCCCCCCCCCAAAAGGCACACCTTTGACATGAGTCCCCCCCAAGGCACACTTCCCCCTCATTGGGAAAAAGAGAAAAAACGTTGTTTTGCGGCTATAAGACAGTTTGGACTTCCAACGTTATTTGTTACAGTATCTGCAGCTGAAACACATTGGTTTGATTTAATGAAAACTTTATCATGGAATTTAGATCGTCACGAATTAACTAAAGAAGAATTTGTCGATATTAACAAGTTTAGCAGTAGGCCTCTGGCACTAAATTAAAATCTGTCAATGTCAGATTTTCATGTTTTAAATAATGAAATAATGTCGTGTCTGTATATATATATATATATTTTTATTTATTAATTTTTTTTTAAATTTATTATACATTTCCGCTAAAGGCACGTATGCTAAAAGCACGCCACCGAGGGGAGATAACATTTCCGCTAAGGGCACGGGTTTACAGATTTCCGCAAAGGGCACGGTCGCTAAGGGCACGGCCCCTGTTTAGTCACCTTTAGTAAATAAATTATTCATAAATTTTATTTACTAAATTAACCGTGTGTATTCCTGTGTGTGATTTACTCGGGAAAACGCAGCCATTAGAGTGACTTTTCCCGAAAAAAAAAAAAAAAGCATCATTTTTTCCCTCTCGCTGATCAATCTATGTCTTATTACTATATCTATGAAAATAAATGAATAAAATCTTGTTTTTTAGCAATATTTTATTACCAATTTTTAAACACTTAAATTGAAAGTCGATCATCATTTTATATTTCTATCTTTAAATATAGAAAAATTAACGAAATACCCAGTGATTTAAATTAAAAATATTTAACAGAAAAAGAAAATTTTATTAATCTTTGTCATTTTCCAGTGTTTATGGTTACAAATTAATGTCATACAGAGACAATGTTCATATAAACCGTTATTAGAAATTTCGTTGTTTAAAGTGATCTCAAATTATATGAAGAAAAAAATAACAATAAAAAAATAAAATAAAATATGATTACATACTCTAAATTCAGTACGATCTGATCTTTACTTATATGAACATAGTTGTTCTTTAAACATTTTACAAGGCTTTGTTATCCAGGGGTAGCTTCGATGTACAAGAAAAAAGTTCTCTTAGATATTTGAGCTCCATGCACGCGAGTTGATTAATATGAAAGGAAAAGTACAGTATAACGCTTTATTTTAATTCATATCAGGTTTGAAATATTATGTTTCACGAGTTCGGGAAAGAAAAGAGAAAAAACTGAAATATTAGTAAGTATAAACTTCAAAAGAACCGCTGATTGTAACATTTTCCTTTGAAGTTAAAATTCTTTTTAAAATTTTTCTTTCTATAAAAATACTTCTTCTCCAAATTTGAGAGATTTATTCGACGTAAAGTGGGAAGGAGGTTACAAGAATTATTTATAATTATTAAGGAATTTCGGAGGTTTGGATATTTCTTTTATAAAGGCGCTTCTAATTAAAAAAAAAAAAAATTCTTTTTGAAATATTCGTCTTTATTTTGTACATACTAATTAGTTTTGAAGGAAAAAAAATACTGATGAGAAATGATGTATTATTATTTTGATTTTTCTTCATATAAGGAAAAACAAATAAAACAAAGATTTTTTTAATTATTTTCTTTATAGCGATTTTTTTTTTCTTGCAAAATTATTTCTGGTGTTAATGAAATTCCTATAAGAGTTATATTAAGTTTGCCCCCCCCCCCCCCCATAATATCAAAAGATGAATTAAAAAAAAAAGTACTATAATAGTTAATCTCGAGAAAACTTTCCCAGAAAATACATTATCTTAGATGCCACACAAGATTATGGCAAGATTCAGTAATGAGAACCATATATAGTGCCCCCGTGTTATTTTTTAAATACTGAATCAGTTTTTCTTTCTGGATTAGTAAAATTATATTTTGTGTAGATTAACCGTTTCAGATGTAAAACATGATTTTATTTTTACTGATTTTAATTTAAATGCTTATTTCTTCTTCTTCTTCTTCTTCCTCTTCAAGGATTAGGCCGAAGGCCTGTTCCGGCTTCTTGGTCAAACCACCGCTTTCTAGGCCTACCTCGGTCTCGTCTGCCTTGTGGGTTGTAATAAAACGCGGCTCTAGGTAGTCTTCCGCGTGGCATACGTTGGATATGGCTTAACCAATTTTGTCTGTATTCCCTAATTTTATATTCTAGGCAAAATATGTGTGATGTACCGAGTGTTGACACTTGAGAACAGAAAATTTCCTCTTGTATAAAATTAGCTCTTTAATTAATTAATATTAAATCAAACATGAAGATGAATATATACAGTGAGAAATTTATATACATATGAGTACCCATGTACTCATGTAATAATAAGAATGAACCAACAGAATAAATCCGTGACTCGGGCGCGCCAATTGCACCCTGCGTTTCAGGCCGAAGGCCAAAGTCTCTCTCTCTGCGAAAATACCTTCTCCCGCTCACGGCGGCTTCCAAGGTTGGTTGGTTGCATAAAATAAACTTAGGAGTGGTTGGTTGCATGACACCCCCCAACTAAGATTGAGCTACGCCAAGCGTATGAAAATCTGATAATTATTAGCAACCAACTGACACATAAATATTTAAACACATGAAAATAAAAACAATGCCAAATAAATACTTGACAACAGATGTACAGAAGTCTTGGTACAATACCGGAACAAATATAGATATTTCAACACAAGAAATAAATGCAAAAATAAAATAGACAATTCACAACAGACGTAAAGAAGTCTTGATATAATACCGGAACAAATATTTATAATACTAAACTCACACACACACACACAAAAAAAAAAAAAAAAAAAAAAAAACTAAATTACTAAATAGAACCAAAGTTATTTGTAAATACAAAACTTATTATTGGCATAGTCTCGACAATCCATCAGCGTTTTTCAGTTTTGCACCAGGGCAATGCGATATGTAAATATCATATCTTTGTAAAGATAGTGCCCATCTTTGGAGTCTAGCAGATTGAGGTGCAGTTTTTTGTAAATAAACAAGAGGATTATGGTCCGTTATAATCTCAATACGAGTTCTGAAAACATAATTTTCAAATTTCTTTATAGACCATACGACAGCATAGGCCTCACGTTCTATAGTAGACCAATTATACTGTACATTAGTGAGCTTCTGACTAATAAAACTAATTGGACGTAGATTACCTTCATTATCTCTTTGCGAAAGACACGCACCGACACCATAGGAACTGGCATCACATTGAATGGTAAAGGGTTTATTTGGATCTGGCGTATAAAGCTTAGGAGCTTCGCACAACATTTCTTTAAGTTGTCGAAATGCTATCTCTTCCGTCTGTGTCCACGGTAAATTTTCCGGAACCTTCTTTCTAGTTAAATCGGTCAACGGTTTGGCAATTTCAGCATAGTCTTTAATGTAACTTCTATAAAAGTTAAAAACACCAAGAGCGCTTTTTAAAACTGTTTTAGTTTTCGGCGATTCAATATTTTCAATAGCAAGTAACTTTTCAGGATTAGGTTGATGTCGTCCAGATCCTATTACATGGCCTAGATATTTAATCTCTGATCTGCACCATACACATTTTTTAACATTTACGGTAAATTTTAGTTCAGTTAGCTTAGTTAAAATTGCATCTAAATGTATAAGATGTGATTTCCAATCATTAGAAAAAATCGCGATATCATCGAGATATGCTTTGCAATATTCGCGATGTTCATTCAGAGCTTCATTCATTATTTTCTGAAAACTTGCAGCCGCATTTCGTAATCCGAAGGGCATTACCTTCCAGCGATATTGAGAACGGTGTATCTTGAAAGACGTAAAATCACGACTTTTCTCTTCTAAGGGAATTTCCCAATATCCTTTTAACACATCTAAACAAGTAATAACATGTGCACGACCGACTTCATTAATTAAGTCTGTAATGTTCTCCATAGGGTAATCAAAAGGTTTGGTTACCGAATTGAGCAAACGAAAATCGATACATAATCGTACACTTCCATCCTTCTTAGCTACGCACACTACTGGATAAGCTATTTCGGCTTCACTCGGCTCAATAAGACCTAAGCTTTCTAATTCTTCTATTTGTCAGTCAACTTCAGGTTTAAGTGATTCGGGTATTCTATACACATAAGGCTTTTTTCTTTCAGTACCTGGCATTAGACGAATTTTATGTTCTCCAACATTAGCAACTTGAACTTTACCCGAAAATAATGGTACATGCTTATGCAAAGGTTCGAGCAATTCTGTTTGTTTCTCCTTTCCTAAATGACTAATGTCCACATCAAAGTCAGTTTTATTTTCCTTAATAGGGGTTGGGTGGATTTCTCCGAATTCACAGTCATCTTCAAAAATTACACCTACCGTTTGTGCTCTAACATGGAATTTTTTTTATCTTATTTACATGTACGTGTCGTATATTACCGTCAGGTAACTTAACTTTATACGAGTGAGGTTTAATTCTTTCTAAAATCTCACCAGGACCTGTCCATCTCGCATACAATTTATTAGTAGAATCTGGAATTAGTAAGTATACTAATTCTCCAATCTTGAATTCTTTCATTTCTTTGCGACGATTAAAATAATGAGCATAAGCTTCTTGCTTTCCCGCAGCAGTTAAAGATGCTAAATCGGCAGCTTTCTCTAAGTTAATTTTTAATTCTTGTAAGTAATCTACAGCTGTATTACTTAAATTGAGAGGTAAAGGGATTTCTCCTGACCACGTTGATTTTAATACTGCTAATGGACCTCTAGCTTCGCGCCCATACATAAGCTTAAATGGAGAAACTCCTGTTGTACAGTTAGGAACTTCGCTATACGCGAAAAGTAAATACGGAATGTGTCTATCCCAATTTACAGGGTCAGTTCGTATTACATGATGAAGCATTTGTTTAAATACACGGTTAATTTTTTCAACAAGCCCATTCGAGGCAGGGTAAGCTGGAGTGGAGAAACGAGGACTTACTCCTAATCTTTTCTCAAACTCTTGTGTTAATTGAGACGTAAAATTAGTGCCTTGATCACTACATATCATTTCTGGGATTCCTGTACGCATAAATATTTCTAAAAGTGCATCGCACGTGACCTTAGCCGATAGGCTTCTTAAAGGTATGACTTCGGGCCATCTCGAATGTTGGTCAATTAGACAAAGACAATATTTATGTTTTCTACCCGAGGGCGGCGCAATCTCTCCAATTAAATCGACACTCACTGTATGAAAAGGATAAGGAGGACGTACCACAGGCGTTATAGGTATTTTATCGGACGTTTTTTCCGGACTCCTCAACTGACATTTTTCGCAAGTTTTACAGAAATTTTGTACATCTCTTATTAGGTTAGGCCAATAAAATGATAGTTTTATTCTCTCTTTTGTTTTCCGCATCCCTAAATGATTCCCGAAGATTGAGTCATGAGCTAATTTTAAAACACTTTCTCGATAACTCAAAGGTAAGACCAATTGATCTACTGTTTCGCCACATATTTTATCTTTATGGAATAATAAATCGTATTTAAGAAAATAATCATTTTTCTTCAACTCCGCTTCTTTAAAAGCAGTTTGTAACGATAAGCATTCTCGCTGCTTTTCCCTAAATGTACTAGCATCAGATAAATTACTAACATTGTTTTGTGCGTTCTCCCGTTCCCTATTTTCAATTTGATTATCCTCTGGCAAGTTAATCATTTTTTCTTTATTCGAAATCAAATAAACAGCTGCCTCTGAATCGCTATTATTTATTGAAGAAACAATCTTTTTTTTATTTATCAATTGCGATGGATAATTATGTGAACTAGTTTCTTTTTTATTAATCAAATCTTGCATTTCGTTTGACCTCGAAAAAACATCACTCTTAAATAACGTATTATCCTCTCCCGAAATTATTTTTTGATTACTACATTCATTTTCGATATGTAACAGCGATGACTCATTTAAATTACTTTCATTTCCTGTCTTATTCGGCGGCGCCAACAGCGTATTAGAGTTTTATTGGATAAACAAATCATTTAATATTTCTTTTTGATTTACTAATGTATCATAGAAGTGTGGAGTGATTAAACATGGAACATTTAATTTGTCAGTTATTGCAAATAATGAATCCGCGTGTGTAAATATACAACTGTTAGGATTTTTATAATAGACTGGAATTACAGCTAATCTCGCCTCAACTATTTCTCGAAATGCAGATTCTAACAGAATTTTGCCTTTGCTTTCAATATGAAGATTTGGAATTAGGGCACTATTTAGAACACAAATCTCAGTACCTGAGTCGATAATTGAAGGAATTTGTTTACCTGCGATATAAATATTAACCTTTTGTAAGGGGTATAAATTAAGTTTTTCCGATTTTTCACATTTCTGTAAATGTTTCGACATTACGTGGGTCACTACAGATTTTTTCTCTGTCGTTTGTGCGTTACTTTTAGATTTTTTTATTTCCTCACTTTGTTTGTTAATTTTATCTAATCTGTTTCTACGATTCGGACAATCTTTAGCTACATGAGAAATATCAGAGCAAATATAACACTCCCGCTTAAAAGAATATTTACTCTCATTATTAGAAGAATATTTTCTCAATGGAGGTGGGACGTATTTTTTATGATTTTCTGGGACTGTTTCCCGATAGACGCGTTTTTCATTTTTTGTTTCATCAAATGATCTACCTTTGGCAGTGAAATAAATATCACACGTCTTAGCTAATTGCTCTGGGCGTAACCAATCTTTAACCTGTGTGACTGCAGCATGCATTGCCAGATCCTTATCTAGATTTTCAAATATTTTATCAGATATAATCAAATTTACTAAAGACTCAAAATCATTTACATTTCGAATTTTACAATAATGGAGCCAACTGGACCTTAAACGAGAAGCAAATTGCTGGTGTGTCTCCCCAGATATTCTTGTAGCTTTCTTAAAATTTTCTAAACAAGTGAAGGGGGATGGTGCATATTCTTTTAGAATTAATGACTTAATTTTCTCATAGTTCTTTAATTCTTCTTCGCTTACATAAATCAGAATATTCGCGGCTTTATCGCCAATTACTTTCAGTAAAATCTCCGATTTATATTCTTTAGGTACATTTTTATGCTTAAAAGCTCTTCCAATGGTATCGAAAAAAAGATTCCATGGTTCATTCTTTTTAGGTACTGGTATTACCAAAGTTAATATAGCTTTCAAAAGCTTATCTAATGATAATATATTTTCTGAGTTACTAGGATTATGCAACACATCATCGTTATTTTCGGTTTGCTTTAACAAACACAAACGATTTATTTCTTCCGATTCCTTTCTTTGCGCAACTGTGGTTGCTAAAAATTCACTCACAAATTCTTTATATTTAATGTATTCTTTAGATTTTAACAATAAATCTTTTAATTCCACTACCTTTAAATTAGAGTCAACTTGTTCCCCTATCTCTTGCAAAACGGCAAGTAGATCGGCCTTCGTAACACTTTTAAACATTGCTATTTAAAATGTTAATTCCTATCCTATCACCATAAAATAACATGAATTTCTCACCTTTATATATTGCGTCCATGGAATTTATATTATCGTTTCTGAGAACACTATACTCTGGTTCGACGTTTGCAGAGCGTGCTGTGATGTACCGAGTGTTGACACTTGAGAACAGAAAATTTCCCCTTGTATAAAATTAGCTCTTTAATTAATTAATATTAAATCAAACATGAAGATGAATATATACAGTGAGAAATTTATATACATATGAGTACCCATGTACTCATGTAATAATAAGAATGAACCAACGGAATAAATCCGTGACTCGGGCGCGCCAATTGCACCCTACGTTTCAGGCCGAAGGCCAGTCTCTCTCTCTGCGAAAATACCTTCTCCCGCTCACGGCGGCTTCCAAGGTTGGTTGGTTGCATAAAATAAACTTAGGAGTGGTTGGTTGCATGACAATATGTTTAATTCTTTATGTATATCGTCGTTTCTAATTCTATCGGGGATTGTACAGCCTTTAACAGATCTCAAGAACCTCATCTCGGCAGCTTGTATTCTACTTAAATCCTGGGAGCCCAGAGTCCATGTCTCAGAACCATATAGGAGAGTGGGGACTGCCATGACTTTATAAAATTTTATTTGAGTTTCAGGTCTAGATTTTCTTTTCAAAGTTCGGATTAAGGTTCCACAAAGATGTCGGAATTTATGTAATTTCTGTTGGATGTCATGATCATAATCATAGGTTATGTCACAACCTAGATAGGTGAAATGTTGGGTTTGCTCAATAAGTTTATTATCTATAACTAATTTTGTTCTAACTGTTTCTTTGCCTTTGAATGCCATAGACTTCGTTTTTGAGATTGAAATTTTCATATTATAGTTTAGACCGATTTTATGAAGCAAGTAGATGGATCTTTGAAGGTCATCTTCATTTGTCTGAAGAATTATCTGGTCATCTGCAAAAAGCAAAGTATTAACGTTGGTTGTTATATTTAACGGAATGCCAACGGCCACTGAGGCCATTGCATAAATGCTTATTAGGACTGAGGGCCTATTAGTCTCAATCTGGGATTTTTGCGTTGTCGTTTTCGATAGTTGGACATTTGTCGAAATCTAAAATTTATCGAAAATATAATTGAATAATTTGAAAGCAATGTTATAATTTGAAAAAAAAAAAAAAAAAAAAAAAAAAAAAAAAACTAATAGTCCTCTGTTCTAAACTAAATTCTGCTTTTGCCAGAATTTCATCAAAATCTTTTTTTTTTTTTTTTATTTTTATTTTTATTTTTTTTATTATTATTGAAAGAAAAAGAAAAGAAAATTAATAATAATCAATATCGTTACAAGCGTTATCGAAAAAGTTTTTTTTTTCAATAATTTTGAATTAGGAAATAAGAAGTGCGCGAGCAATATGAAAGAAAAATAAGTAAAAAAATGAATTTAATGGTTTAATTTTTATATAAAACAAGATCGCGTGCTATCTTAAAAAGTAGATATAAAATTTAAAGTTTAATTTTTTTTGGGAACAATTATAAATTAAAATAAATAATCTAATGAAATTTAGAAGTTAGAATTTCTAATTTTTTGTAATTGAAAAATAGAATGAGTGATCATATTATTATTATTATTATTATTATTTTTTTTTTTTTTTGACATTTTTTCTATTTTTAAAAGAAATAGTTGACGAAATGGCATTGAACTTTATCAACGCTAGGAACATTCTTAAGATAACATTTTTCAATAACAATTTAGTCACAAGTGCAATTAGAAGACCAACCACATATTAAAGAAAAACTAAAATACTTTGAATTACCCTGTATCATAAAAAGTTATTAATGACTTGTAATTTTAGCAAATGATTGCACTTAGTATTTACAATATTTCAGTCTTTTTTTTTGTACGACTACCACGAATATTTAGACATATATATATATATATATATATATATTTCTAAAGTAATTAATTATTTAGTAAGATTTTTGCTTATAACAAGAAAGGACTTCACCAACTTTTACTAAACATGCAGAAAAATTGACAAAGCATTAGAGAAACATTATTCTGAAAATCTGAAATACAAAATGCATATATTTAATTTTCGCTGTGATATGAGCATTTGTAGTAAATAAATTTTCACTGCGCATGCATGAAAGGTAGCACTTTTTACATTACACAGGATGCAAGTTAGGTGTATAGGATAACTTATATTAAGAGTTCATTTGAATAGAATATAAATTAAGAAAATTATAGTTAAAAGGAGATATACAATTATTTCATCCGCACTTAAAAAAAAAAAAAAAAAAAAAAAAAAAAAAACCCTGTATGATCCCGCAACTTTTAGAGAAATGAAAAATTTATCCCATTCTGTTTTATGATAACTTTCCAAATTTTTTATTCTATTCAGATTAACTTTTGCCACATGTTGCCGTACATATTTAGCTTAAAACCCATGCAATTAAAAAAAAAAAAAAAAAAAAAAAAAAACATTTATTACATATAATCATATTTTATAGAAAATTTGACTTGTGGATAAATCAAGTTTTTTGCATCCATTCTTGTTATATATATATATAAATAATAATCTGGTGGGTCAATCACACAACTTTCTCTTACCCTGCTTTTCAGTACTATAAAGGTAGTTTGCAGATTAAATGGTAAGATCAGATAATAAAGTTGAATCTACTTTAAAAATAATCTAAAATAGGTTTAGGAATAGTTTTATTTGACATATAATTCTCTGTGAATGGGCTGGCGCCTCCCCCCCCCCAACCGCCGCCGTTCAATTATAGTGCCTACATATATATTTTAAAAAACAAAAACATGAACGCTATTAATTTGCCTTTAAACTTGCCAATCTTGATCAATTATTTTTTTAAGTGACAACCTAATACGAACTTCAAAACACCAAATTTGAATTTTCTGAAGTTATTTGTTTTTAAGTTATGCTGCTAACAGATATGCATACCGATAAACCGATAATAATTGGACTTTTGTATTCAGGTAAACCCAAAACGTGATATTATACAATGAAACCGGACTTGAAAATAACTTCAAAAAATACTTTGTTTACAGTATGGACATGAAAAAGGAATTTTTATTACTGAACAGTGTTCGTCAACATGCAGCAAACTGTAGCAAAGCATTTTCACCAATTACGTTCAATAGAAAAGAACTTTAAGCTTAATTTTTGGTAGCCTTGTATGTTCTCCATAACTATTGACACATCACATTCTGTACTTAAATTTAGTCGTATATGGAAAACACCTAACACAAAATGAAATACATTTCTAGCAGTTTCCAAGTATAGCACCTATTTATCCAAATATTTTGGATAGCCCTGTTAACGAATGATGAATGCTTTTCCATACCATAGTCTACACGAAATATGCATTTATGCACGTAAAAAAGTAATAATTCCATTTTATTTAGGGACAACGTATAGATATTACGCTGTACTTACCATAAATTTTCTCCATAGACATAATGTATTTGAATTCTCTTGGATGGCCCGTACTTAAAGTAACACAACAAAAAACAAGATGTGAAGTATAAGGGTCAATCATTAGTTTTGCAATTTATTTTTACTTGTTTCTATATTTAATAGAACAAAGTATTGGATTCTTAAAAAGTTTCGACTTCCGGTGTTTGATGGATTTACACACGTTTTGAGAGGTCCAGAGCAAGGTTTGACCATTTAAAAAAATGTCTGTCCGCTCGTCTCTCTCTCTCTCTCTCTCTCTCTCTCTCTCTGTGTGTGTGTGTGTGTGAAAAAAGTTTTGTCTCGACTGTATATCGGGAATTACTGAACAAAATTGCATATAAATTTACATGTAGATGAACCACGACTTACATTAGTGCCTGTCAACTTTTGTTGAAAATCGCTCAACAGGCGGTGCTGCTATAAAGCGATTTCCGCAGTTTAAAGGAAGGCGATATATCCGGTTCTATTGCGTAAAATCGAACAAAACTGGATACGCAAGAAGGCAATCGTAAAACATTATGCTGATTCAAATTTGGTGCATACTAGCCGATAGGTGACGCTGCTATACTGCAATTTTCTCCGAGAACGGGAAAGCTATATCTCAGGTTGTATTGTATATAGTTGTACAAAATTTGATATATGAGAGAACCATTATGTACCATATTGATTTAATTTGGGTGTATATCGGCCAACGGGTGGCGATATACACCCAAACTCGCGATATACATATGTGCTGATATTTCACATGGCAACATATCAGCATCTGTTGGTTACAATTCAACCAAACTCTACATGTAAAATTTTTATTGTGAGAAGATTTGGTCAAACTTTCGTATACATGTTAAACTGTAAGTGGTGCTGTTATATAGATTGATACAGAAGAAAGTTTTGTGATGGTCACAACATACTAGTTTAATTTATAAATACCGCGGATTGTAAGATGCTAATGAACGTTTTAAATCGAGAATTCAGCCCCCCCCCCCCACCTTTTTAATCTAATTTTTACCATTGAGAGAAATTATATAAAAGTTAATTGTTTTATGAAATTAATATCCTATTAAATAACTGTCTACCAGATCAGAAAATTGATTAAGGCTATATTTCAGGTTTTATTGTATATAGCTGTACAAAACTTGATATATAAAAGAACCATTATGTACCACTATACTGATTTAATTTGGGTGTATATCGGCCAACAAGTGGCACTACTGCGCTGTAATTTACCCCGTGAATGGAAAGACTAAATCTTAACTTCTATGGCATATAACTGCACGAAACCTGATATGTGATGCAAACATTATGGGAAAAAAAATGCTGACATAAATTAGGTGTATATCGGCCGATAGGCGCAGCTGCTATTGTGATATTTCACATGGCAACATATCAGCATCTGTTGGTTAAAATTTCACCGAATTCCGTATGTAAAATTTTTATTGTGAGAAGCTTTAGTCAAGCTTTTGTATTCATGTTAAACTATAAGTGGCACCGTTATATAGAATGATATAAAAGAAAGTTTTGTCATGGCCACAAAATACTAGTTTAATTTATAAATATCATGGATTGTAAGATGTTAATGAATGTTATAAATCGAGAATTCAGTTCCCCCCCCCCCCCCTTTTTAATCTAATTTTTACCATTGAGAGAAATTATATAAAAGTTATTTGTTTTATGAAATTAATATCTGATTAAATGCCTGTCTACTAGACCAGAAAATTGATTAATTAAGTTGTGCAGTTCTGGGTAAAAAAAGCATATGCCAAAAATCAACTTATGAAGAAATTAGTTTTTGAAATTTAGCCATTATTTTTCAAAGATACGGTGGAGTGACTATGCAAATATTTTCTATCAAGTTTATTTTTTATTTTTCATTATCTAATAAAGCCCAGTTTACACTTTGAGAAGAATGAGGTGGAATTTTTCCATTTTTAAGCAAAATTTTAATTGAGATTTTGAAATGTAAGCTCTATTTTAACATTGAAGACAGAAAGAAAATTTCTTTTTTAAACATTAAACTTAAGAAGGCTTCTATCAAAAGAACTGTTAAATATAATGGTAAATGATAGCCTTCTTTTCACACGCTTTTACTTAACTTTGTATATTGTTTATGTGTATGGGTCAAATCTAAGATTAAATTTTCACTCACTGCCTATCAACTAAATGAGCTGAAATTTTGCATATATGTATAATTCCAATGAGAATAGATATTTAGTTAGTAACGGCCTTAGGATGGGGTCTAGGGCTCTTGGTTCCCAACTCCAGTTGAAAATTATCTTTGAAATTTAACCCATTACTGCCGCAGGTAATGGAAGTATTGCATTCGGTTAAAAAATTTGGTATCGAGTTTTCAACTAATTTAAATGTTTTAATGTCTCCTGAGTTCAAAAATGTGGTTTTTAGCAATTGGTCAGAGAGTGTGTGTATGTGGGGAATCTTCTGACTATCATATCTCCTAAACTAATAAAGCTAGAACGACTAAACTTCGGAACTGAATTAGCAAGTCATGTGGTTGTTATACACCAGATTTTTTATCGTGTCATTGAGCTGAAAATTTGCATGTATGTATTATGCAGACGAAAATATGCTCTCAAGCAGTAACGGATTTAAGGAGGCCTGAGAGACTAGGCCTTCAACTCTGAATCAAAATTTGTTTCCGCGTTTTACCCACTACCTATCATCCAATTGAGCTGAAGTTTTGAGTACATGTATATTATACACATCCACTGAATTGGAATTTTCAACATTTTGAAATCAAAGCATACATTTAAACTTTTAAATTTATGTTTTTTATTACATAATTTTTTTCTACTTTTTCTAAATAAATATTTTTAACATCTGAAATATCATCTTCAGCTTTCTTAAATTATGTAAATGGAGTATTACTTATTACTAATTATTTGAATGCTGTTATGCGGATATGTATACAAGGTATCTCTTAAAAGTCTTACTCACAGATTATCTAGAACAAGTTTTATTGCTCATGGCGGAGAACGTCGGAGTTAGGCACCGTTTAGGCACCGATCTCAATTTATAGTGCATAGTGCTATAGACACGTTTAAGGCAATGCCATTCTAAAGTTAAAACAGGGGAGCAGTTCTTTAATATACATCATATATACATAAATATACATAATTAGAAAGCAGTTCCCTACAAATATGGGGCTGCGGTAGCCCAGTCGGTAGAGCTTCGGACTCGTAATTGGAAGATTGCGGGCTCGGAACTCGAGCCGGCCAAAGACCGTCGTGTACATTAATGGTGGCTGGTGCATGTAAAATCTGTCGTGGCCGCAACGTCCTCCATGTTCCCATCAAAATTATTCCTTTGGAGTTCACTGAAGCAGGAGAGCCATCCCTTCCGTGGATGATCAGAATTGTGATGGCATGTCTTCGGATCACCTCTAGGGGTGAGCCCCAGATCGTCGCCAATTGCCCATTGCGCAGCATTAGTGCGACGTAAAACCCAACCAACCATCCAATCAACCCTACAAATATGAGACGCTGGCCAATCAACAGATATTTAATTCGCGCAATCGGCCATTGATTAGTTGAAATAATGTCGATTGGCCGGATTGTACATTTTTTTATTTCCTCCGACGGCATTTTATTTGTTGAGTAACTACGTGCAGACCACTATAAAAAACAACATTATGAGTCCAACAGTGATTGTTTTGTTAAATTTGCAAGTAATGGCTTACACTTCTAAGTTCTGCGTAACTTCAAAGATGTATAATTTCATTACATGCATTTAAACAACGCCGATGACATTATTGTACAAATAGTAAATAATAAATGTTAAAATGCAATTACCAACGTACAATGTTGCATATAGGGCATCTTTTTGAATTCAGAGGGATACTTAGAGATCTGCAGAATTTTTTTTCCATTTATCGAGACGGGGGCCTTACAAAATTTGCGCATAATTCAAAGACGCGTTTAACATAATTAACATGACGCATTAATTATGAGAAGATGCTGCATTATTATTATAAGCAGAATGGTCTAAGCTACACTTCGATGAGAAAAATGACTTTTAAAAAGAGAATTGCCATTTTATTCTCTTAATAGGGTCAAATATGCAAGAAGATACACAAATTTTAAAGTTTTATTTAATTTATTATTATTTATCAAGAGTCTTGTTCATTGATGAAGCTTTTTCAATTATGCTTAAACGAACCTAATTTTAAAAACAGGCTATGAGGAATACGATGTGGTCAATAAAGATGCTCTTGAAAAAAAATGAAGAATAACGTTGTGCTAAAGGATAGTTAATTTAATAATAAGAATGGAAAATCATGCGGATCGCATTGATTATTAACACTTTCCAAGTACGTACTCGTTGCATTAATTGTCAATGTTCTTTAGCTACGTTATCATATAATGGACAGAGAGAAAGGCAGACAAATAGATAAAATAAATTCCCAATCCAGCAATTTCTATTTGTAGCCCTTAATGTATCTGAATATTTTAGTATAGCTTTGTAAATCTGGACGCTAAACATATTATATTCTAAACAAATCATTATTTTAGCAAATAAAAAATAAATGTCAATTTCATTAGGATCTTTGCTGTAGAAATATATTAACTCAATTCATTGGCATTTTTTTGAGTATCTCTGTACAGAAACCGGTTGTACAGGGTCTATTTTAAAGGGATTTACAGGGACGAGGAATCGCTCACTATGCCCTTTTAAATAGGGAAAAGTCCATAGTGAACTTGAATAACATATACGATTTTGTAGAAATTCTGAAAATATTTACCTATGTTAGAGACGGTCAGATGGACAGACAGATAGATATACTAATTTAAATCATATTCTTTCTTAAACATCGATAGAAAGTGTTAAAATGCCTAATAAAAATGAAAATGCAATTCCAGCCATTTCCTTATATATAACCCTTAATAATTTGAATATTTTTATGTGGCTCTATCAACCTTAATGCTAATTGTACTATATACTACAGAAAACATTCTTTTGTGCATATGAATAACATCTCAATCCATTACGATTTGTGAAAAGTAATGTTATTAAATTGTGGTTTATAGAAGTACCTCTCATAGAACACAATGCTTTTGAACGTTTTGGGGGTGGCCCTACATACAAACCAGTAGTGCTATTTACTCCATTTTCAATAGGGAACATCCTGTAGTGCACTTGAATAACATCTATCAGTTTCAAGAAGTTACACGAATATTTACGGGAGTTAGAGTGCCCCAAAACAGACACGCGGAAAATCAAAAAGACAAATGGATGTCATAAACACTTTTCAACTTAGATAAAAATTGAAGTATATGGTTGATTTTTTTTATCAACTATATGAAAAATGCCAGAGCCTGGAACCGAGCCTACGCTTAACTTGCAAATGCACTACCACTAAGCCACCCTGGGTAATAACTAATTCGGCATATTCCATATAATATCCTTTGGCAAAGTCACCATCTCTGGAAACGCAGATATAACAGGTAAGAATATTAAGACACAACTCCGATAGACCATGAAATTTCTACTTAGAAACTTTATTCATTATTTTATCGACCATGAATATTCATTTAGATAAAAATTGGAGAGCAAGGTTAATTTCTATACCAACTATGTAAAAAACGCCAGAGCCGGAAATCGAACTCGGGCTCAGTGGTAGAGCATCTGCATGGTAAGCAACGTGCCCGGGTTGGATTCCTGGCTCTAGTATTTTTTATATAATTGGTATAAAAATCAACCTTTCACCCCAATTTGCATCTAAATGAATATTCATGGTTGATGACTAAATGAATAAAATTTCTAACACTTCAACAAACCTTTAAGGTTTTAATTCCCCCCCCCCTCCATAATGGAGTTAAATTGGAAGACAAGTTAAGCAAAACATTTAAACTTGTGTTGGTCTTATCTGTATAATATAAAACTAAATGTAAGGTATTTAAATACCAATTAACATATTAATTTTTTGTATAGTTTTTATTTCATGGATTTTTAAATGAAGATGAAAAAATATTATCATAATGGCTAACAAAAATATTATTTCTCGAAAACAGAAAAAAAAATTACTACTTTTGCCGATTTAGAATATGTTGTGTCTTTTCCATTTTCTTAGATAATGTCGTAAAAACTGTTTCATATAAAAACATGAAATTTGACAATTTTGTATAGAAATGTGTGATGATGAAACAAACCGTTTATATGGTAAAGCATTATTTTATGTGATATTTAACGTCGAAGTAGGGCAAAACGCTTCAGTTATGAAAGTTTTATAGACTCAAGAGTTATTCATGGAAACCATATCAGATTTTGCTAAGATATACATCAGCTAATTGTGTTGTGCAATATGTAACATTTTTTTTATTCTAACAAATCTGTTTTGATGTTTTTTATGTTTAATGTTTTATGCGGTTTTTCCAGACATTTCTCTTTGAGTTGTAATTTCAAGAAGGTGCCACAAAAAAATTAAAATGCGAACACCTTTTTATTTTACTTATTTTTTTTAACATGAAAAAGAACATTTTCTTACACGTGAATAAAAAAAAAAAAAAGAAAGAAAAGAAAACTTAAATCCACATCATTAAATTTTTGATAAAACTGACATCATAATAGTTTTGAAAATTTGATTTTGATTTATTTATTACTTAAGTATTAACTTCCTTTAACAAAGTGATCTTATGTGTTTTATTTTTCTTGATTTTGTCGTCCACAAATTAATGTTAATGCATATTTAGCTTATTTTGAATTAACCGCTTTTCGAATCAATATAATCAAACACAAATAATTAAATGTCACTTACACTACATTAATGGCTGTAAGTAGCGAAATTTGGCCATGGTTTTGAATTGCTGAAAGTAGTCACTGATCGAAATATATTCATTTGAACGTTTGTAATGCTATTATTATTATTATTATTATTATTATTATTATTATTATTATTATTATTTTGTTGAAAATTCATAAATATTGTGTCCAGCGAAGCGGGTAAAGCTTTCTAGGTAAGCTGCCGCGGGAATTAATGAGCAAAGCGAGCAGGGAGCAGAGCCCCTAGTGTTATATAAAGGCTAGAAACTTTATGTAACATATTTTATGATTTTTTTCATTATTACTTTCTTCTATATTCAATAGAAGAATGTATTGGATTCGTAAAAATTTTCGACATCGGGTTTTTGATGGATTTACACGTTTTGAGAGCTGTTGAACATGCTTTGACCATTTTTAGAAAATGTCTGTCTGTGTGTGTGTGTGTGACAAAATTTTGTGGCAGGTACTACTGCACAGAATTTCATACAAATTGGTATGTAGTTACACATTGACATAATACACATTGACATACACATTGACATTGGTAAAAATTGTCCAGCAGCTTGCGTTACCATCCCGCTTTTTCTAAAATTTTAACACATAGGACAAAATTTTGTATAAATGTGCATAAAGAGAATTATTTTTTAATAATCGTTATGAAATTTAAAAGAATTATTTGTAATAGAGATAGTCAACTAAAAAAAAAAGTGTATGTAGGAGCCTCGCCACCCGGTGTGTGTGTGTGTGGGGGGGGGGGGGGGGGAGGAATTACCCCCACGAGGGGAGTAAATTTTCATGATGGGTATCTTTCAAAAGAGCTCGTCAATACCTTTAAAACGAGTGGTTGAACCATCGATCTGCGATAATTTAAAATAAAGTAATAGATTTTTTTCATTTTTAACAAAAAAAGATTTTTTTTTTTTAAATGTAATATTGAGAATAAATTTAACAGTTTTTGGATATTTAGTGTTATACTACTTCTCTAATATGGAAATCGTCTGCATTATCATGGAAGATATTTTTTTTAAATAATAATTTTAATAAATTATTTTTACTGAGTGAATTTGTATAGGAAAATATAAAAGAAAGTCATATGGTGGCTAAAACATACTAGTTATATTTAAGATATCGCATATTACTAATATTAATACCGATTTTTAATATTACACACACACATCATAGTTTTAGCTATTTATTTAATTGACATCTATGAATTGAAATTACACATTTTAAAATATTACACAACAACCTTAATTCGTAATTTTAATTACTCTCCAAACTGCATGATACTGCCTAACAGTGACTAGATTAATTAGCAAATAATCCGTTTAAATTAATAAGATTTTAATAAAGTTTATGGGGAGCAAAATATTTAAAATTTGCATGAAAAGTATATAATAAAAATATGTCAATATTATAATTATGAATTGCTACAAATTAATGAAACATGTAATATAGAACTTATAAAAATGGTCCACAAATGACTAAAGAAAATACATAACCGCTTGCATGAATAAATTTACGCATGTAGTGCTCCCTGAATTTTATAGCTTTTTAAAAGTTATCTTGTTAGATGTCATAATTAAAATAATGAATAAAATGAATTTAAATAGATGCATTTTTAAGAAAATACAGTTAATCACTTATTTATTTTTATAGCAATCAAAATAAATCAATTTATTCTAGAAATTGAATGAAATTTGCTTTTTGAAAAATTTTTCTTTGAAATTTAAAAAAAAGTTACTAATTAATCATTTTTAAAAATTAACACTCGGAATCCTTTTAAATTCGCTTGGTTGAATTTGAAATCTACTTGATGAATTGTTGAATTTCTAATTAGCTAATATGCAATTTAGGAGAAAAGATAGCTCTTAAGAAATGAAAATTTGAAGTTTAATTTAATAGTTATATTAAGTAATTATTATTATTATTTTTTTTTAGAAATTTAATTTGCTAATATTTATTCATTAATAATGAAATTTTTGGAGTAATTTAATAAGCATTTCTTAGTAATAAAAGACCAACTTACCAGGAAGGACGCTCAAAGCCAATGTCATAGCTATAACAATGTATTGGAATAAAGAAACTAAAATTTTATGCTGTATTTCAAATGAATAAAATAATGAAAAGGGATAATTTAACGGAAAAATTTACACCACAATTGTAAAAATGCATTGAGATACAAAGAAATATATTCATAGATTTCATGCTTTTGGAAGATTCGTACATAGGTTCAAATAATAATTTAAACATACAAAATTCATTAGCTCGTTTATAGAGATACCTTATTTAAAACAAGCAGGCTACACCCGCTTCGCTGGTCACTAAATATAAAGGAATTTTCAAAAGAATTAAATCACTATTTATTTTTCATATCACATTTTGGGCTTTGTAACGTAATTAAAAATTCCTTTTAAGGTCAAAAAGTCAAAATAACGTATTACAAATTAAATTAAATTAAATATTTCTTCCGTTTTGCACTTGTTTTGCAACAATGCTCTATGGTCGTATGTGAATGATTCTCAAGAGTGAATCAACAATTGTTTACAAATTTAATGGATGTGCAAGTACGCTGTAATTTAAAAATTGCAGCTCTTAGAACTTCAAAACTGATAATTTTCAAAAATTTATTCACTATTCTTTAATATTAGACTGTTTTTTGTTTACTATTAGACTCTTATTTTAAGATAAAAGCAATCGAATGATATCGCGTTGTGAAACTTTGCAACATAATATCTTTAAACCTAACAACTTGAGGTATACAGTGTCCTCACAAAAAATAAACCTTTTTTTAGAGATCTTTTAAAAAAGTGTAACATCTATGCAGTATCTTTCAAAAAAATTCATCAGTTTTTACAAAAAAAAAAAAAAAAAAAAAAAAAAAAAAAAAAAAAGGCCGACCTTTATCAAAAGCAATTGAAAGATATCGCGTTGTGAAACTTTGTAACGTAATATCTTTAAATCTAATAACTTGATGTAAATAGTGTCCTCACAAAAAATGAACAGTTTTTAGAGCTCTTTTAAAAAAGTATAATATCTATGCAGTACTTTTTAAAAAACTCATCAGTTTTTACTAAAAGAAAATGGCCGACTTTCATCACCAAAGTAATTAAATCCAGACCATTCAAAAATATGAGTGGTCTGCCCGGATGTGTTCCGCCGACAAACTCTTTGCTTTATTTGTAAAATTATTTCATTATAGCACATAAATATAATCGTTACAATCGCAGAAAAAAAAGCTTGAATACCTGAAAAACTGCTAGAATTTATTAATTTATAAAAAAAGTTTGAATAAAACAGAACAATTTCTGTATTTAAAATTAATTCTTTCTGTTGATATATGCAATTCTTATACAAGAGGGGAAAATATTAATAATAAATTATGTATGTAGAATTCAGCTGAGTTATCAGAAATTGAATATAAATTAGGAAATAGACATATGGTTATAAAGTTTGAATTATAGGGTTATTATGTCCTTTTTAATTTCAAGGAGCCGCTTGGCCTGTAAAATTTATAAATATTTTGATTCAAAATATGTCCTAAAAAAAAAAAAAATCATATAAAACACTGTTTAGTAATTTGAGAAGACAAAGAAAAATAAATCTGGAAATACACTTGTAAAAATCGAGTGCTATACCCAACTACTATATTTAATAACAGTGTTGGAAATGTAAGAATGCAATCAATTACTTTCAAAATTATTATATATATATTTTTTTTAAATAGAAAATAAAATATGATTAAGGACTACATAATTATATTGCAGTTATGAATACAGGGTAGTTCAAATCAAAGTACACATGTTTCGGACATTTTGGTGGGACAGTGAACGTTACGACTCCTTACTTAGAGGTTATACGTATCAGAAATTGATTGTAGAAAAGAAAAAAGTATTTCAAAAACTAAATTAAAGAACTGGTGTACAATAAACATTTAAACTTAAAAATCTTCTTCACACACCATGAAATTAATGTAAGCACTACCGGCTTCGAAAGGACGTGGCCTTTCATCTTCAAGTGAGAAAAACACATGCTACTATCTTGGAGGCAAAAGCAAGACTGAAAGCAGAGCAAAACCCAAAAGGGGAGGAGCAACATAACCAATCAGTTAGAAGCAGCATGCAAAAAACAATCAGAAGGGAACACAACCAAAAAACAAGATACAAGATCCGGCAAAAAAAAAAAAAAAAAAAAAAAAAACTGTGGGAAGAGATTTGTAAATTATTTTTTCCTTTTTCTTTTAAATACTTTTATGTTTTATTTATATAATTTATTTACTATTATTATTATTTTGGTGAACAATGAAAGGCTACGTTTGGTTTAAGGTAAGAAAAATGTAACATGACACCACTACAATTAAGAAAAGAGAACGAGATGTCGATAATTAACTTTAATATTGCACTGTTTTACACACGAACGATTGATCATAATAAATGTTATTGACAGTACAAACGAAAAACACGCGTATAGTAACATAACAAAGAACAAAAATTTATTGCGCACACAGTCAAATATTCAAAATTACACCTAACTCTGAAGGTTCACACTTAAAGACCTGTGATAATGAAGTTAACTACATATACTTCATATATATATTTTTTCTTTATTGGTAATGTTATCATTTTCTCACCTCAAACCGATAGCAGTGCCTGATTTTCATCGAGCAACATTTGTTGGAACTGATTTTTTCCCCATTAATCAATTTTCCATGACCTGATATGTATAACTTCCTTATTGGGGGACATTACGTCCACTACTTCCTCGCCAAGGCGTTCCAAACAAGAACACTTTAATTTGAAATAACTTGTACTTTATACAATCTAAGTATTTCGATAAAATAAGACGACAAATGAAAATAAAGACGTAACATTTTATACTTTATCATACAACAAAGGAAGAAGAAAAAAGATCTTAAACATTAAAACTCGAAATTCTTTTGAAAATGGTTAAAAATTGCAATCAATTAATTTTTCGTTTATTTTTTTACATAATCAAATAATATGAGAGATATTATTGTCATCGCTAACAAACACGATTCATTAAGAGATACTTGAAAAATGCCAAATGCATATTTGCTTGCATATAAACATGGAGTACTTATACTTAAAAAATTTGTTTTTCGAAAGAGATCTTTGAATTGTTTTCAGTGAAATAAATATACAAAAGCATCTAAAGTTGTAAAAAAATTGTTAAAAAGAAAAAAACTTGCTTATCGACTACACAATTGTTTTAATTTATAATAACTCGTTTTTTTTTTCTTAAAGATAAAAATGAGATAATATATATTTATAAAATGAAATGTTATTGTTTAGGAAAAATGTCTTTGAAATATGATAAATAAATTTATTAAGTTTTTTCTTTTTATCAAATAATAATAATAATGCTTGAAACATTCTTAAAATCATTTAATTGTATTTGTAAATTTATTTGATGTATTGAATAGACAAATTATAACAATAGTAATTACATTATTCAATACAATATTTACTGAGTAATGAAAAGCCCGCATTTAATTGAAATAAAAGGTAAACAATTAATTTTTCAGTATTTTTTCAAATATATTTAATGCAGATACACATTTAACAGTATTGATTTTTTTTTTTCCCTCAGTAATACGATAAACTGTTTTTAATAACAATAATCATTAACATGTATCATGTTTGTTTCTATTTTTCTTATAAAATAGAAATGTGTAAGATTATAAAATTAAAAAAAAAGAAATTGAAAGAACGAAAATAATCGTAGACATCATTATAGATCAAAGCACAAAGCAGTATGACTTATTAAGACGAAAGGGCTACTTTTTCAGACAGCAAAGAAACGTCGTCTCAATTTTTCTGTTGACAGCTTTGAATAAAACAGAACGGCAACATGCACTCAAAAAAAAAAAAAAAAAAAAAAGGCTCTTGTTTAAATCTAAATTCTGTTTAAGGACAGAGTTTTAACATTGTTCTTGCTCTTTTTGTTCAGCAAAAATTTTGTCCAGAAGGCAAAAAAAGGAACGAATAACAAATTAATAATTAAAAATAAAATAATATTTCAAGTTAACATGCAAAGAATAAGGTTTGAAATAAATGCTTTATAGCTATAGTATATAATTATCAGGCTTCTTTAAGTCATCTGTATTTATCTGTATACGTGTAGCACGTACATTCATCATGCCGGGTTTCTCAAACAAAAGCAATGCTATTTTTTGAAAAGTTTAATAAATACTACATTAAATAAAACTTACTGCAATCAGAATATAAAAATTAAAAATCTGAGACTATACAAGCATTTTTACTAAATAATTTTTAACTGTGCATGCGCAAGCGTTAAAAATTTTCTTTTGTTTACAAAACGTATAAAAATATTCTTAAAAAGAAAAACAAATCTTGAAAATTCAGAAACATAATGTTGATAGAATGAGTTGAATTTCAAGTATTCTAGAAAAGAAGTAAAACAAGAAAGGATTTTACCAATATTTTCTTTTGTATCAATTAACAGCAATATGCGAGGCGAGACTGAAAAATTGCTGGATTTACCAGAAAGAAAAAAGTCAGAGTTATGAAATTATATATTTATTTAACATAATCTCACTGGAGACTGATTCACTTTTTACAGCATTTGGTTAGTACTGAAATCAGCTTTCAACAATATCTTAGATGTTAGAAATGCTCTCGAAACGTTCTTTTTTAAATTAGGAAACAGAAAATAATCAGAAGGAGCTAGGCCAAGTGAATAGATGGGATGGTGGACCAGCTGGAATCCAGGGTTTTCCATTTGGCTTAAACAACGTTGGAAGTGTGCGAAGGTGCATTGTCATGCAAAAACAGAATTCCTCAGTTGAACTTCCCTCGGCGTTTCTTCTTAATTGCTTCTTTTACACTGTAAAAAATAGGTTCTTAAAAATAAGTATATATTGTCTCAAAATAGCCCCAAAACAACACATACTTAAATTTGAAAACCCATATACTCATTTTTGAGTACATTGACATGTCAAACATGGGGATATTGGGATTCTTATTGGTCAACTCCATTTTTGAGCATGTCAATATTCTCAAAAATGAGTACATGGGTTTTCAAGTTTAAGTATATATTGTTTCTTGGCTATTTTGAGATAATATGTATTTATTTTAAGCACCTATTTTTTACAGTGTAGTTGGTCTAGAAAGATAGCGTAATACTCTCCAGTTATATTAGAGAGTATTATGGTAAGAAGTCCACAAGTAGAAAACCATCATTGTCCCAATAAACGGACGCAATGACTTTTATGGCCTATTTCTGGGTGCGGAACTCCTTTGTTTGCCGGAAACTTCACTGGAATCATTCCTTTGATTGTTCCTTTGTTTCAGGATCATACATGTGGACCCATGTTTCGTCTTCAGTCACTAACTTAGACAGAAAATCCCGTGAAGCTTCAAAATGGGCCAAAATGGCTTTGGATGTTTCAATTTGTACTTTCTTCTGATCGTCGTTCAATCATTTCTGCCCAAATTATAATAATAAAAAAAAATTTAAAAAATCAGAATGACTTGATATTTATTACAGTTACATATGAAGACATTTAGCTTTCATTTGCCTCCAATTTTATTCCTCTATTTCAACTCAAAGAGGGCAAGCCAGGAACTTTTCAGTCTCCCCTCGTAGTGTATCATTATTCAAAATAAAAATATTTGTAAATCCCTTACTGTTTTGATTCTTTTTGAGAGTACATGACATTCAAATCATTCTATCGAAGAAATATTTCTGAATTTTCACGATGTTTGCTGTTTGCTTGGTTTTATTTTAAAAGAGAAATTTGATGTATTTGACTAATAAATTAAAAAAAAAAAAATGTCTTCTTAAAATTTGCGAAAGCGCAGTTACAAATTACTTACTAGTTAAAATATTCTAACCATTGTTACTATATGTACAGATATAATTTCACCATGTATTAACTATCTAGTACAGAGCTCGTTGGATAGCTTCCTTTTCTCAAAATAGACGGCCAACCAGCTAACTACAACGTAAAGTGCGTGGACGAGCGAAAGCGTAGTGCTATATCATTTGGTTCCGAACTGCTCTTTGATGTTGAACTTGCCTGCGACGCATTTTTCTCAGAAAGTATGCGTTCTATCAAAATTGTATTGACTTCCTGCGCTTTAAAATAACATCTGAAAGAAATTTTCTTAGATAAAAACTCGCCCTCATTTTTTCTGAAAATATCTTTTTTTTTTTTTTTTTTTAGAGTAGCGCATGTAATTAAAAAAAATGCTCAACATATATTTCCGTAAAAGTTGGAATATAAGTTTTTGTTGTTGTTGTTGATCAAAATTTAACAACAATAGTAAATTAAATAAATAAAAAAAATCCGAAACCTATTATTATTTTCTACGTAAAAGATATAAAATTTTGTATAAAATAAATTTTAATTTAGAACGACAAGACCTTTCTTTGTTTCTTATATACATATATTCTTTCACATAAAGGAATGCAGTGCTGTGTTTTGTTCCTTAGCAACATTTACTATATACATTTTTGAAAATTTCATTGGTAAACTTTAGTACAGGACACCTTTGGCAGCTATTAAATTTTTGTTGTCATTATAGCGATGAATTAAAAGGGTTATCGCAATTGCGTAGGTAAAAACCAGAAACGTTTGAGTTACTTCGGAGCCAAGTTTCAAATTTTGCCAAGGGATCTTGTACTAAAGCTGTTCCATTTCTTTCGCCCAGTTTTTTTCATTTTTTTTTTTTTTTTTTAACTTAATGCGAGAAGGGGGAAAAAAAAAAAAGAAAGATTTTAAAAGCCTAAGCCTAATAAATACAGAATTCTGCCCAAAACAGGACTTATTTTAATATATTCTTCCATGTAAAAGCATAAAGTAACTGTGTTTCATTTCCTAGCATCGGTTACTTTATTCATTTCTTAAAATTTCTTTAGTATAGCTTTAGCATAGGAGTCCCCGGCGGATTTTAAATTTTTGTTGTCTTTTTGGCATTGAATTAAAATGGTATTAAATTGCGTAAGTAAAGATATTGGCGAGAAACTTTCGAGCTATTTAGGTGCCAAATTTAAAATTTTGCCAAGGGGAACTAAGTGACATACTGAAGCTATTCCATTTCTTTAGCACGATTTTCTCAATTTTATTTTAATTATTTGAAAAAAAAAAGCTTGCACATTCACTTTTTCGACGAATATATATATATATATTATTTATTTATTTTTGGCCTCAATTTGGTTAAAATGAGTTTTTAATTTCATATGTTTTGAACCAGTTGTCCGATTGAACTAAAAATTATGGCGTTAGCTACTTTTTGTCCTGATAATAAATGTACAAATTTTTTATAAAATCTAATAATCCGGAGAAATACTATAACAAACTTTCAGCTTTATATATTTAGATAAAAGCAAAAATGTTTGCACGTTCATTCAACGTGGCAGATAACAGTTGGTAACGACGTAAAAGCAGCCGATTGAAAGAAATAGTGCGCTTGTCGCGTAGGATTAAAAAAAAAAAAAAAAAAAAAAAAAAAAAGTTACACGTCTTTTTTTTTTCTCCCCCCCCCCCCCCCCCAAGATAAAAATAAAGATACTTCCACTAGTGTTGGGTTTTATTTATTTATTTATTTACTTTTTTGTGGCATCAACTTTTTATTTTATTTTTTAATACTTTAAAATTAAAAATGGGGTTTTTATTTGATATATTTTACCAATTACCCGATTGAACTAAAAAATACGGCATTAGCTTGATTTTGCCCTGATTATTAAATGTACTAATTTTCGTAGGAATCGGTACAACGAATTTAAATTTGATATATTAAATATATAGATGCTTGGTTCAAGGTGGGCTACTGCACATTTCCATAACGCAAAAATCGCTGTCTGAAAACAATAGTCCAGTCGTACTAAAAAATAAACAAAATATAAAAAGCTGAAGACTATTTTTGTTTTCTAAGTAAATGATATAAAATTCTGTTCAAAATAAAATTTAATTTAGCACGCGACAGGACTTTACTATATTCATTTCTTAAAATTTTTTTGGTACAACTTTAATATAGGACTCCCTTGGCGGCTTTTAAACTTTTGTTGTCCTTTTGGCAATGAATTAAAATCGCTCTATCAATTGCGTAAGTAAATATCTTGGGTGTTGCTATTGGAAAAAAAAAATCAAAGTTCAATATATAGAGACCAATAGTTCAATAAATATAGCGCTCATTTCAATGTATAGATGACCCTTATTTCAAAATTTGACAGCATTTTCAAAAACTACATTTAATTTCCTGTTGAACGATATCTATTAGATTTTTCTACGTCAATTAATAACGAAATTACAGCGGGTGTTGCTTTAAATTGTTGACAATAATAATTGCACTTACATGACATTGTTGTAAGATTTTTATAAACAAATCTTTTTGTATTAGAAGTATATACTTCAAGCTAATCAGAAAAATAAATCAACTTAAAAATAAATAAATAAATTTATTTACAGGAAAAAATATTAAAAAATCTAGAAAAAAAAAAAAAAAAAAAAAAAAAAACATAGGATTACAAAATAATGTTAGGTTATTAAACTTATCTCATTTGGATGGATTACACACTGCGTGTGCAATGCATTTCCGAGCCAAAAAAGACGAGTTGCATACTGTGTTTTCAATATATATGGTCAATATGAAGAAAAAACAATTTTCGGATTCTCTAGAGTCTAGACGATCTCCAAAAAATGCGCCGTCTAGAATGGGTTAAAATGAGAACATTTCTTTTTCAATTTGAATATGTTCTTGTTTGTTAACCTAATATATTATTATCCTCGAATGCTACACAAATTGATGTAAATGGTGCAGCTTTCTTACGACCACTTTCTATAAGTAATACATTTAAGAGTGCAGTGACTTGTTGAAGTTGTCTCCTGGTACATTTCTAGATAATAAACTCATCCTCACTGTCTTACCATTACCAATAAGCTGCGTAATCTCTCTTAGTATAAAATTTAATTTATATCAATGCGCAATCTTTCCTGAGTGGCAAAAGCGCAAACTCTCCCATTTCGTTCGGTAAGACTGCCCAGACTTTTATTCAATAACTATTCTCTTTCACAGAGAAACGTTGATGTCGGTACAGTTAGTTTAGGTTAGTAGCTTCTAAGAAATTCTTTAGTTAAAAAATATTTTGCACTACTGTCATTCTACAAAAGTTCTTAGGAAGCGTTGTGTAGATTCAAGCATTTATTTTTGAAAACAAGACAAAATAACCAAGTTTTATCTTGGGCAATTCAAACAATCAACATGCATATTCAAGGCGGTACATCATTATTGCTATTGTATAGCAGTCTGGCGTCGCAGCGATCGAACTCTACTCCTTCGTTCTTATCCTCTACTTGCGGGATCTCTCTTACCACACCATATTCCCTGGTTTTGCCGTATATATATCGAGGTCTGTCCAATAAATACGCGAACTGGTGCCATCTGTCGGCCATGACGCGGATTATAGCCTCGCTCGCTAGCGGTGCTAGCTGCCTGAGATCCAATGAACCATCAGTGCATGGCGGATCCTCGAGCTGTGCGTATTGTGTCAGTTGTGTTAGTTTCTGCTGTCCTTGTTTTTACTGTGTGTCGAAAATGGAAATTGACGAAAATAATAAATTATTTTTCTTACAGTTCTCAAGCGTTTAAGAGATCGCGTGCGTCGTGTGCGATGAAATTTGACTCAAGGCGATGGATGGATCCTTCACCATGACAATGCACCTGCACATTCAACATTGATTGTTCGCCAGTTTCTGGCAAAAAATTCAATCACCATCCTTGATCATCCTCCGTAATCACCAGATCTCGCCCCATTCGTCTTTTTTTTTATTCCCAAAAGGCAAAAATGTGATGACAGGACATCACTGGGAAGTTGTGGACACAATAAAGTAAGAAACGACGAGAAAACTAAAAGGCCTGACTGCCGAGGACTTCCAAGGGTGCTTTGAACGGTGGAAAAGAAGATGGAATAAGTGCATAGCAACGAATAGAGAGTACTTAGAAGGGGACAAAATCGATGTAGACTAAATTTTGCAAAATAAACTTTTTATGGCCTTAGTTCGCGTATTTATTGGACAGACCTCGTATATATATTTATATTTTTTTTCCTCTTAAACAATTCCTAAAACAAAAATTGACTTGAAATGTGTTATCCAGTGTTCAGATTGAAAGATATTAGCCTTAAAAACCTCATAATAGTTTTAATTTTATTATATCAAGCTGCTGCCAAAAAAATTCTACAGAAATTTAGTTTAAAATTACATCTGAGTCGGTCAAAAGAAACTTTTTTTTTCTTTTTTTCCTGTAACCAGATAAAATCTGTGACCATTGATACAGATTTCATTCAGTGTTTAATTTTTTTTCCTGTTATGCATACGGAGAACTTGGCATCAAAGCAGGATTGGTGAATTCTGAGTAACAATACTATAGATATAGTAATAAGACATAGATTGATCAGCGAGAGGGAAAAAGTGATACCTTTTTTTTTTCGGGAAAAGTCTCTCTAATGGCTGCCTTTCCCCGAGTAAATCACGCACAGGAATACACACGGATAATTTAGTAAATAAAATTTATGAATGATTTATTTACTAAAGGTGAATGAAAAACTCCAGATACGGTTTCAAATTCATTTTTCTTTTTATTCTTTTTTTCAATACTCTCTAATGGCTGATTTTAGATCTTCAAAATTTTTTGCTCGATAACATGAAGATGATAGATCTATATATATTACTATATCTATGAACAATACAAGTTATTCTTCTATGGCTGCGATATAGCATCGTTGCCTACTCTGCGGTGAACACTGGTTCGACCTAGTGTCTTGTGAAAATGGAGAATTTTATTTAAAGAGAGATTTTTTCAGTGTACGCAACGGAAAAAATGCTTTGTGCACGCATATTTTCTGTATTGTTTTCCCAGAAGAAATTTTTGTTAACGTATTTTTTTTTTTTTTTGTGTAGATATATAGCTATGTATTACATAGATATATTGCACGTGAAAAATCAACTTTGTTAAAAATTAATTTTCCATTTGGTAAACTTACGTCATTATAGTTTTAAAATTATGAAATATATCAAACTGAAGCCTATAAATTCAAAATAAAATAAAATGTTTGCACTATTGTTTTTTCATAAAAATAAATATTTTTATTTACATACGAAAAATAAAATTGAAGTAAACTATCAAAAATTAAACTGCCGATTTGGATTTGCGGTGTATAGATTTATAGATAAAAAAAAAAAAAAAAAAAAAAAAAAAAAAGAAATCGTGCTTCGTAACGCACCTGATAAGACGCTGAGGCAAATTGTCAGGAGTCGGGCCCGGCATATCATATACCACATTAAAGGCTATGATATAATTTGTTTGTGCGAAGCGCACCTACTAATTAACTTCGCTGGTGATAAGGATCCGGATCGGCATACTATATACTGGTTTTAATATTGTTAAAATAATATATGTGTAGCGAACGACCAACAAAAATATGATCGAACTAGTATTCAAAGTTTTACTTCTCTAAATGAAGGAACAGAAAATTTCACGACCTTCCGTAGCCTTGTAAACCTGTTAACATAATATATTTCATATTTTGTGTTGACTATAATTTTGCTGCATAAATACCCTTTTAGGAAAATGGCTTAACTTTTCAAAGGCCATATATGACTATGTGTTTCTATTTCTAGAAATTATTGATGACTATTTTATGGTTTTGTATAAAGTGGGGTTTGGAAAAAAGGCATTTTTTTTTTCTTTTATTAAATAATTATTTTTTTTTAATTGGTCTGTGCAAGTTCTAAAAAATTTTTGGCGGTGGACTAGTGAAAGTGATTATACTAGCAATCTAGTATAATCCCATATGTTCACTGGCTCATGAAATATTTTTTAACTAATTTTAAGGCTGTTAAAATGTAATAAGGAATATTCGGTTCCAAATAAGTCAAATGCTATCATACCAAATTTTGAGATTTTATTGCAAATTTAAAGCGTCTTCAAAGAATTCTAGCCTTAAACTTCAGCTAAAAAGAAACAACTAATATTTTTAAAAACAGATTTTATATTATGATATCAATAATAATTTATACACACACACATGTATATTGCACGATGCCAGTAAAATCTACGTGCTTTTCGGAAAATAAGAAAAATTGTGGGTTTAAAAACAACAATTCGCTATATCAGAGTTGCCAACTTTTATAATTTATTCCGGAGCAATTTTAGTCCCGCCTTCTTTTCGCACCAAAAATTTTATAGAATGTTTCTCTTTAATATGTGACAACGGTTAAATAAGAGAAAAATAATTTTTTTAAATTTCCGGTGTGAGAAAAGGGCGAGCTGACAATGCTCCAGGATAAATTATAAAAGTTGGCAACTCTGCTATATTGCTGAAGCCTGTGTAAAATTATACCGTATATTTAAAACAGAATTAAATGATCGTGGTTGTAATAATGTAATATTATTTTGAAAAGTACTTTAAGACGAAAGATGAACGCTTTATTTTACAAAATATCCAGGGTCCACCAACCACACCCGCCTACTATCTCGGAAATGTATCGGAATTTTGAAAAATGGTGAAACACGTGATCAACGAATTCGAGTAAGACCTCTTTTTATGAAAATACTTTGGGCCGGGGGAGGGATAAGGGGTGGCTATAGGGAGGGCAACTTTAAAATTTCTAATGGGAAGGTATGCCTTATGATACATCCCTGGAAACGTCTGTTTAAGAAAATGAATTTGATATAAAAACTTTTGTCTTGCGATAATTATAAAGTAGATACATGAGTTTTTAGAGTTTTGAAATGTGAATTTTCTACATATGTTTCTCCTTTAATAATCATAACAGGACAAAACTTTATATCAAATTCATTGTTTTAAAGAGACGTTTCCAAGGAGGTATCACAAGACATACCTTCTTATTTGAAATTTTAAAGTTGCCCTCCCAGTTCCCCCAGTCCCTCCTGGGGTCAAAATCTTTTTCAGAAGAGGTTTCCCACGAATTCATTGAACAGGTATTTTGCCATTTTTCAAAATTCTCACGCATTGCCGAGATAAGTGGTTAAAGGGGGGGGGGGGGGGTTGGCGGACCCTGTATAGGTATATACTTGCTTTTGGTATTTTTTACAAGTAACGAATGGAGATTCTATGTATACTTTATTTGACATTGTGTCCGATAATCGAATTTATAACAATTTTCTAGAAAGAAAAAAAAAACAAAGATTAAATTTATTTAAAGTGTCACTTAAACGTTCCATTTTTAAAGAAAGAAATATTATTTAAAATCCTTTCAATAATTGAAAGGAAAAAAATCTTTAAAATTCCGAAATCAAAAATATTAAATTTTAACTCAGCTAATAAAGTTTATTCTTTTTATTGGTAAAATGAAATGAAATGAAATAAGTAAAAAAAAAAAAAAAAAAAAAAGAAGAAGTCTTTCAAATTTACTTTTGAGAAAGTAAATATTCATTCTATGATCGATTTAGCTTATTGAAATTTTCAGGAGAGAAAGGGAGTGGAGGGATGGAGAAATTAAATTGAAATATGAAACGAAAGAAAAAAATATCCAAAATTTATTCTAAAAAATTAGAAAGTTGATTTATTCATACTTTTAATGCATTTTTTATGCATTAAAAATATTTTTAATTTATAAGAGAGTATAGAATAGATGAATTTTGTTTTTCTTTCGTTCATTTTTGCGAAAATAGAAGAGAGAGAAAAGAAGAAGAAAAAAAAAAGAAATTCATAATTTATTCAAGAATCCTATGTATTTCCAATTTTCATTTAATGGTTAGCCATTTTGCTCATAGATGGCAGGGCCAGCCAGAAAATGAATTGGGTATGGGAATATTTTCATTTTTGCGATTCAAATTTGCGGTAAAATAAAAATTGTGATTTATAATTGTGAATTATATACATATTAGAATTGTGATTTATATATGCATATCGAAGATGTATTATTGTTCGAGTTAGTATTATCTATATAATATAATCATATCCGCTGATACTGGTTGATTAAAATAACAAGAAATGTAATAATAATGCATCTTTTAAATTATAATTAAGTTTCATATCTGTTTTTGATGTATTTACAAAATTTTACAAATAATTTTATTCGTATGCAGTGAATTCTGAAAAAAATTACCCCTTTCATGCGCATACACACACAGGTATACACACACACACACGCACACACACACACGCACACACACACACACACACACACACACACACACACACACACACATATATATATATATATATATATATATATATATATGATATATACATATATAAACTTTCTTAAAATGGTAAGAAAAGATCAGATCAGTTTTTTACTGATAAACAAAATTCCCATTTAGAAATCTAATGATAATAATAGTAATAATAATAAAATAAATAAATAAAATAAAATGCAATAAATAAATAAATAAAAAATAAATAAAATTTTATTAATATCAATTTGATAATTTTAGCAATTCTAAAATCTATACATATAAATAAAGAGAAGTATCTGTGTTTCTGCGCTCTGGTGCTCACACTACTGATCGCAGAGCTACAAGATTTGGCAGATGGATACCTGGGACCCTATAGATGTGCACTTTATCGAAATTTTTTCGAATTTGAATTTAAGTAATTTTTTTTTTTTTTTCAATTTTAAATATTGGCTTATACGTTTCATTTTTGCAAAGTTTATTCTTTCATTTCAATTGTCTGCGTATCTTAGCAACGCCTATTACGCAATTTATTATTTATTTATTTAATTTATTCATTTGAAGGCGAAATCTTTTTTTTTTTTTTTTTCCTTTCTTCCTTTTATTATTATTATTATTATTATTATTATTATTATTGAAAATTGAATGGTAATGTGGCAGAAAAAATTAAGTACATTAAATTTTTAATTTAGAAACATATTTATAACAGTTATGTTTATGTACCTAATAATTTTTATTATGTAAAAACTTTTATTTTCTATTTTTTTTTTAATTAATTCCTTTGAAAGAAAAATCTTTTTTACTTTTCCTTTCTTCTTCTTCTTCTATTTTCTTTCTTTCTTTCTTTCTTTTTTTTTTTTTTTTTTTTTAATTTATAGTATTTATAGGGAAAAAATGATAGTATATAGTAGAAAGGATTAAACTGATTAAAATTAAAATTAAATTAAATTTTATTTGTTTGTATTTATTTAATTCCTTTTAAAAGAAAATTTACTTTTTATTTTAGTTATTATATTGGTCGGAATCAAATTGTAATATAGTGTAAACAGCGGGGGCTATAAAATACATGGTTCAAAAACTATAATATTTAATAGATGATAATATACAGTCATTTTTAAAATCGTAGTTCTTAAATAATAGCAGATCCACCTGTCGTCGATAAATACACAAAATGAAATGTCCGGGAAAGACCTTTCTGCAGGCAGTGGGAACTTGCACTTGATACAGTGCGGGCGGAAAAAGAGCTGCCGTAGGCAGCGGGTACCTGAAGCGAGGCTTAAAGCGATTTCAATGTAGGTAATTATTTTATTATTATTATTATTATTTTAGATTTATTTATAATGTGATATAAAAAATAAATAGTGATTCATTTCAATTAAAAATTCATTTAAATCTAGTGACCAGAAAAGAGAGTGTAGCCTGCTTGTAAATAAATAAATAAAAGCTTCATTTCCGATAAATTACCTTTTTAAATATATTTTTATATTTGCTATATTCTATCAGTCATAAAAGCAGAAATATTTAAGATCTCTTAATTCATTAATTTATTTTTGTACTATATTTTTTGCTTTACTTTTGCTTACTTTGCTTTACATCATATTGTAGATATGGGGAACTTATTTGGTATCAATATAAATTTTTCTCTCTATTTTTTAGACATTTTTACACGTTTTTTAGGTTGGAGAAATCCAACTATCACAAATTCGAAGTGGTGTCTGTCAGCAGGTTTGTCCGTTAGTCAGTTTGTTAATCTGTGTAGACATTATTTCAAGACTGAATCATCTCAATGAGATCTATTGAGGTTGAGTGCGTTTAACGTCGCTCTAGGGCTACGCTGGAATTCATCATAGATATAGTAATAAGACAAAGATTGATCATCGAGGGGGGAAAAGTGATTCATTTTTACTCGGGAAAGACTCTCTAATGGTTGTCTTTCCCCGAGTAAATACACACAGGAATACACACGGATAATTTAGCAAATAAAATTTAGGAATAATTTATGAACTAAAGATGAATGAAAAACGTCAGATACAGATTCAAATTCATTTTTCTTTCTTTTCTTTATTATATCTATTAATTAAGTTCATATTTAAAGTTAAACTCTTTTTATGTACTAAAACTAATGTTCTTTACCTGCGCCGCTGCTATATTAAAAAATACTTTGAAAATTTTATATTACTTACTAATATAAAATCTTAAAAAATATCAAGCTTTAAAAAAGTATTCCATTAAAAATCAAAACAGTATTTAATCCATAATAATAACAAAACAACTTATAATAAAAATTATATTTTTCCTTATTTAGTCAATGATAACTTATTCCATTTCTTTTCATATATTTATAGGGCAATTAAAAAACACGTAATATTTCGATATTTTGAAAATTCATCAATATTCTATTCTATTACTATTTCAAAGTTTTATACTCTCTATACTCTCTAATATCTGATGCCAAAAAATTTTTTCGTCATCAAAAATTTTTGCTCTTTAACATGGGGATGATAAATCTATAGAAATTACTATATCCATGACATTCATCCCTATATGTTTTCTGGAGACATGACATTACAATTTTGATTCTCCGTGAAGGGGTAGGTTCCCAGCTTCGATAACCCCCAAATATGTTATTAAGCAAATGAATCGGAAAAGTTTTAAAACATAATTTGTGATGGTGGCCAGAATTTCATAGAATTCCAAAATTCAATTTAGAATATGTCGTAAGTTATTCGAATTTTAAGATTTTCTTAACATGGCAGAATAGCGCAAAATATCGCATTAATGTGCATTATGAGAATTATTTTCATCGTTAAAAACTCAGAATATTTTTAAATACCAATTTATGATACTGACATGGACATTAAGAAATATAAACATTCTATACTTTAAAAATTTCGTAAGTTATTCGAAATATATATTTTCGTAACATAGCAGAATAGGGCAATATTTCGCGTAAGTTTGGATAATGCGATTATTGCTTGTGAAACAACATGGACTTCCATGAAAACTCACAAAACTGATAATAGTAAACTTACGTACCAAATTAGTATAAAGCAAATGTATGAAAGCGGGTAGAGGTACGGTATTGAGAGGGGCTTTTAATCTTTCTACTATGCCAGCCTTGCCAGGTGATCAGCCGAGATAAATCTAAAAAATTAGATGATATAAAACTTGAATTTTTAAGTATAAAACTGGAACAGTGTATTTATAAAACCATGCGCAAATGCAGCAAAAGGAAATATAAAACTACTAGCTGTTACCCGCGACTTCGGTCACGTGGAAATTTTGATGTGTATGTGTGGGAACTGACGGTTTGATCATAATATGTAATGTAATGAAACCTTATCATTGTGGTGCTGTGCAAATACTGATAAGTATACTAAAAAAAAAAAAAAAAAAAAATGTAACTCATTGAAAGCCAAAATAAATGCCAAAATAAATAAATAAAAAGTTGTCGCCAACATGGCGATAAAAATTTAAAATTCGTTCATAGGGATCCTGTACTAAAACAGTACTGCGTTGCGGAAGTATAAAAACTGGGTCGTCAATTATGAATTTTATTTCGAAACCTTTCTTTGTATGATTTTAATTCACTATTGCACAATATTAATCTGATTCTAATAATAATTTGATGACAGGTGAATTAAAATTTTAATTATGTGGTGAAATTCATATAACATTTATGAGTTTCAAATTTTAAAGTTTTTTTTTTTTTTTTTTTTTAAAGAAATGATTTTTTTTTCCATCTCCCGGCTAATTGTTGAATAATATTTTAGTTCTTAAACAATTTTGGACGGCTTTGCCCGCTTCGCTGGCAAACACTTTTCAAAATAGCTTTATGAAAAAAAAAAAAAAAATGAAATCGGTCAAAAGCTCTCTTTGGGTTCCCGCTGCCATCGGCAGCGCCTTGTTCGTCCTTACCATCTCCGGTGCCTGTCCCTATTGCCTGCGACAATGGCTTACCCGTGGGCTTCCATTTCGGTGCTTATCATATATGACAGTTTCGATACGGACAGTATCGAAAAAGTTGAAGTAGCTCTTTTATATCTGAATCCCAGTTACATATGAACAACATTATACGTGATGTACATAATATTTGCTCTCAAGTTATTTCCTATATTTATTTGATTTAATCGATCAACCATAGAATGACAGCAATTTCAAGCCACATATAATATTACAATATGCTATGATCGGATACTTCTATCGCATGAGACAATTATTATTATTATTATTATTATTATTATTATTTTTGTGGCTACTGTGGTGTATACTTCATGCTTAGTTAATAGTAGTTGGTATATAGAAAAATAAATAAAGTAATTAATATGTAAACTTGATCATGGTACAGCCTTAATGTCCTTGGCGACTTTTGAATTTTTGTTGCCGTTTTAGACCAAAATATAATTTATGTGATTATTGTTCCTATACGCAAGCGAAGTGTGATGTCACTGACCGTCCGTGAATGCAAGAAAATTATTTCCTATGTTAATCGCCCATTGGATTTTTTGTAAAAAATTATTAAAAATCGAGGAAAATTATTTCCCGATTTTAATCCCCATATTTGGTATATATATGTATTAGTTATCATGTGCATGTGTTAGATTGAGTTATTTTGCTGTCAAATTGACAAAATTTTAATTTTAAATTTCAAAACTCTGTCGTTCTTGGCGCTTATTGTATTTGGTGATCAAAAACGTAATGCGAAAATATACATGCCAGATGTATATTTTCGTAATATGCATTGTACGAAATAGGTACAACTATAGTAATTCCCCACAGCTGAATTTGGCGATTTTTCTTTGGCGCCGATTTGAACGATAACGATGTCGTTCTGGACTTTTTGCGATATAATATGGCAGCCTGTATGCTATTTAGTTTGGATTTATGATTTTATGATTTATGATTTATAATTTAGCTTCTGATTTTATCATTAATGATATATGATATATGATTTTGAGATTTATGATTTAGCCATAATCGCCAAAAATAAATAGCCAAATTCAGCTGTGGGGAAATACTATAGTTGTTCCACGAAATATTGTTTCATATTATTCATTACTCTTTTAATAGAAGTAGTTAAAATAACCATGATTTTTGAAAGGAATTAAATTACGTTCGCCAAATAATTTGGCGATATTTTTTTTTTCCTGCTAAGGATGACCGATATCAAATCTATTCCGCTGCAACATATTAGTATGCTATATCAGATACTTTATTTAGACATTTGAAAACAAATTTGACTTCAAATTATGATAGAATATTTATCATTTTCCTTTTAATTAGTATATTAGTTGGATATTTATTGTGTTAATATCATCATTTGAAATGAAATGTTTGTGTTTTCAATCGAGTATGGAAGTTTTGCCATTTTTTTTTCTAGAGTTTTGAAATTAAAAATTCAAATTTTGTCAATTTTACAACAAAAAAAAACTTAATTTAACGCATGGACATGATAACTGATACATATCTATACCTAAATATGGGGATTAAAATCGGGAAATAATTTTCCTAGATTTTTAATAATTTTTTACAAAAAATCCAACGGCGTTTAACAAAGGAAATATTTTTCGGTACTTACGTATTATCGCAACCAGACCGAAATTCGCATAAATCGCCAAATTTGGCAACCCTACTTACGGCAACCCTACGTGTTATACGTGGTTTTTCGTAAAGAAATTATTTTGCTTACTGGTTAGATTGAATGCCGTGAAATACTTTAACTAATACTAATAACTTAACTAATACTAATAATAACATAATAATAATAATAATAATAACTAATAATAATAATAATATACTTATAATAATAATAATAATAATAATAATAATAATAACTTAATAATAATAATAACTAATAATAATAATAACTTAATTTGTACTAAAAACTTAACTTTCTTACTCAAACTTACAAATCGCGCCAACCTGGTTGCGATAATACGTAAGAACCTATTTTTCTTGCATCCACGAACGGCCAGTGACGTCATCACTTCTCTTGCGTATTTCTTTCTATCCTTTCCTTGGTGAAAAATGTCCGATCTACTTCAGCATCAAAATTTTAAAAATTGTCCAGAATTATCTGTAAGAAAATACCTTTAATATAATGCTGAATTAACTTTTATGCCAAGCGTGTTTCATCCGCCGTACTAAAAAAAAAAAAAAAGAAATATGAAGTTGAGGTATATAAAAAAATGCTATGAAATAAAATTCAGAAGAAATATGTTAGATTTGTAATATTACTACTTTATTTTAAAATTATAAAGCGTCATTTTCTCATTGACATTTAATAATTTTTTAGTAATTCTCATTAACATTTAGTAATTTTTTATTTTTCACGTGAAAGCATATTTCATTTTATGTTGAAAACAATAAATAAATAAATAAATAAAAATATCTCGTAAAATTTTTTTGGCAACAGTTAAAAATTTAAATGGCTTATATTAAGTCAATTACCAGTTTATTATTTTCATATTTTAATTAATTTTAAAAAATCTAATCAAATGTCCGGTATAAATAGTAGCCTATGTTTTATTCCAGACTATTCTCTATCTCTGTACCAAATTTCATCCAGATCCGCTTAGCCGTTGTGGCGTGATTGAGTAACATCCATCCATCCATCCAAACTTTCGCATTTATATATTAGTATAGATAATAAATAAGCAAACTAACCAAAGATAAAGGAAAATTAATCCCAAAACATACGAGGGCCTTCTTCAGGGGAGCCCCCCCCCCCCCCTTCATGTAGGGAATGAAATATGAGAAGTTTTTCCCTAAACGTTGGCTATTTAGCCAAAAAAAAAAAAAAAAAAAAAAAAAAAACTCGTTTCTAGCCCCCGACTTCTCACAGATGGAAGCAAGACCACATAGCAAACAAATTTAATTAATACAAAACATAAAAACAAATTCATAAATAAAGTACAAAAGTAAATTCATCAATAAAAAATACAAGAATATAAATAAATACAAGGACAAACTTAAATACTCAGTAGATTGAGAAAAATTGAACTCCCCCTCCCCCCATCAAAAATATAGAGCTCGCTTCGTCTGGTAGGACCACTTGCCAGTTCTTAAATGTCGCCCGAAATGAATAAAAAAAAAAAAAAAACCTTAAGCAAGACTGTAATCAATATGGTACCAATATTACATCTATATGCTTAAACTAAAAATCATCTATCCATATGGTCTAAACTCTGAATTTAATGGGGATAAAATTTTAAATAAAAAAAGTTGCTGCATTTTCAATAAAGTTAAACTTTTTGAAACTAAGGATACATATAATAAAATTAGAGGTTGTAGAGGGGGTGGAAAAACCATTAAAAAAATTGATATAGTTAAAACTCTGGCTGTATTAAACAAAGATATGATTGAGAATAAAGATATTATTTTAATTAAAAACAGAATTTTAGCTCTAAAAATATAGCAATAAAAAGGGTTTATTAAGTATAAAATGGTTAATTATTCATTCAAAAGTGATCTTTTTAGAGATATAGTTATTGATCTCTTTAACTATAAAATTAAAGTTTCAGATTTAACGGAAATAAAGTTATCAAAAGAAATACCTATTGCAAATTTGATCTTGAATTATAAAGATAAAATATTTGAATATATTAAAATTATAAAAATTATAGGAAATTGAAATGAATTTTTCCCACTTAAAAATTCTTGTAATATCAGAATTGCTTACAGTTATAATATAAATTTAAAACAGTTAAATTGCAATTATAATAAATATAGTAAATAATTGAAGATGTTGATTGTTATTGCAATCAAGATTTCTATAAAAATTTAAAGATTCCTATCATGAACATATCGTTACAAGTAATCTAGATATAATAGAAAATACGTAAGCTAAGAAATCTTATGAATTTAGGTGCTAATTTCAGGTTAAATTTCAATTATACCAATAGAAAAATCATGGATTTTATTTAAAAAGATTTAGATATTTTTATTCTGATTCTTTTATTTAGATATTTTACTCTATTACAAGCATAGCTGGCCTATAGAAGATTTTAAATTATGGAAAAAGAAAATTTTGGAATATTTTGAAAAGGATTTAATATTTTATAGGAGTTACTTTGAAAGGAAAATTCATGAAGATTACAATACAGACCTAAAACAAAATATTGAAAATTAAAAAAAATAAAAATAAAAATAAAAATAAAATAAAAATATTATTGCCACCGTTGATAAAGCTTGGAAATAATTTTGCCATTTTTTGTAAAATGTTACAAAAGAATATTCTGGTAATTGCCCTTACAAAAAATTAAATGATTCCCCCTCAATTATAAGAAAAAGAATCTTGACTTTTGATAAAAAACTTAATATAAATAGAAACAGTTTTAATTTTCCATACCTTTTTATTAATGTTAAATTTCATAAAAATCCCATTAAATTTCGTTACATTACTTGCGGTAATTTTAGTTATAATTACAAGGCCAGTAAAAAACTTTTTTATTTGCTCAATATCTTAAATACTTTACATTCAGACGAGAATTGCCATATCATTAAAAATAACTACCCAATATTAAAATATTTTAAAGAAAACTCAGAAGTTATATTTACAATTAATACATATGATTTAAAAAACCTTTTTGGTAGTATTCCATATTACTTAGTTTTAGAAATTTTTGAAAAAATCTACGAGGAATTTTGTCATGAAGTAGAAAGTGAAACAAATTTACTGTATTAACCTTATTAAATGTTGTATCTTCGAAAATGTTTTGTTTAACGGTGTAGAATATTTTTTTACAAATTCACGGTATCCCGATGAGAACCTGTTACTCGAGTGCCTTCGCTAATATTTTTTTGTTTATGTTTGAGATAAAATTTAAAGATATTAAGTTTTATAGGTATATTGATGACGTAATAGCAATAAACTGTGAAAATTTTGAGAAACATGCAGCTGAAATCTATCTCTCCTCCTCCGACCTTATCTTAAACCTTACTGACTCTGAAGACAAAATTTCTTTCCCGAATTTAAAAATTTAAAAAAAAAAGGTGAAAACTGGTTTATTGAAATTTATGATATTATATTTAACCAAATTAGCAGAATTAAAACGATTTGCAATAACGATTTAGACCTGAATTTGGCTCTGGAAAATCTCAAAAACATATTAACTATCAACCGCTATCCTGTTTTTCTACTCAATAAACATTTAAATCTTCTTGATTACAATCTTACTTAAGGTTTCTTTTATCCATTTTGGGCGACATTTAAGCGCTGGTAAGTGGCCCTACCAGTTGAAAGCGGGCTCTATATTTTTTATGTGTGTGTGTGTATGTGAGGTATGTGTTAAATTTTCCTCAATCTACTGACTATTTAAGTTTGTCCTTGTATTTATTTATGTTCTTGTATTTTTATTGATGTATTTATTTTTGTACTTTATTTATGAATTTAATTGCTTTTTGTGTTTTGTATTAATTCAATTCGTTTGTTGTATGATCTTGCTTCCATGTTTGAGAAGTCGGAAGCTAGAAACGTGTTTTTTGGATAAATAGCCACCGTTTCTTCAGAAACTTCTCATATTTCATTCCCTACATGGGGGTGAGCGCTCCCCTGAAGAAGGCCCTCTTGTATTTCGGGATTAATTTTTATTTATCCTTGGTTAGTTTGCATCGTGGGAACTGTGCACAGTCCACCGATGTCAACTTGTTTTGAATGTTTATAGCTTGTTTTGTATTTTTTCTTCTTTTTTACTTTCTTCTATCTTCTTCTATATAAATAAAGAGAAGTGTCTGTGTGTGTGTGTGTCTGTGTGTGTGTCTGTCTGCGCTCTGGTGCTCACACTACTGATCGCAGAGTTTCCAAATTTGGCATATAGGTACCTGGGACCCCGCAGGTGTGCCCCTCATCGAGATTTTTTCGAATTTCGAATTTGAATTTTTTTAATTAATGTTTTTTCGATTTTAAATATTGGCTTTAATGTTTCATTTTTCATGAATTTATTCCCCGATTGTGATCGTTTGCGTATCTTAGCAACGGCTATTATGAAATTCATTTTTTATTTAATACATTCATTTAAAGGCGATTTTTTTTTTTTTTTTTTTTTATCCGTTGTTTTCTTTTCTTTTTTTTTAAATTATTATTATATTTATTGAAAATCAAATGGTAATGCAATAGAAATAAATTGTTACGTTTATGCATAAATTTTATACTATAGCAACTTTTTATTTTTCATTTTTTTAATGAATTCCCTTAAAAGATTTTTTTTTTAAATTATTATTACTTATAATATTTATTGGGTGAAAAAAAATGGTAGTTTATAGTAGAAAGGATATACTGATTAAAATTCGTTTTACATGTATTTAATTCCTTTTAAAAGAAAATCTACTTTTTTATTTTACTTTATTGCACTGGTCTGAATCAAATCGTAATATAGTGTAAATAACGGGGGCTATAAAACACATGGTTGAAAAACTAAAATATATAATAGATGCTGAGATACAGTCATCTTTAAAATCGTAGTTCTTAAATAACAGAAAATCCACAAGTCGTCGATAGATACCCAGATTGAAGTGCCCGGGAAAGACCTTTCTATTGACAGTGGGGAACTGTACCCGATGCAGTACGATTAGAAAAAAGAGCTACCTTAGGCAACGGGTACCCGAAGAAGCGAGATCTAAAGTGATTTCAGTGTTTATTTTATTTATTTATTTATTTTAAGTTTTTATTTGCAATGTGGTGTAAAAAATAAATACTGATCCAATTCTTTTGAAAATTCATTTAAATATAGTGACCAGCGAAGCGGGCGTAGCCTGCTAGTATGTAATATAGAGAAAGTATTGGATTCGCGAAAATTTTCGACCTCCGTTTTTTGACGGATATACACGTTTTGGGATGTCCTGAACACGAATTGATAGTTTTTAAAAAATGTCTGTCTGTGCGTCTGTCTGTGTGTCTGTCTGTCTGTCTGTGTGTCTGTATCATTTTTTTTGTGGACGCTGTATCTCACGAACCAATGAATGAAATTTAACCAAACTTGGTATTTAGTTGCACCCTGACATGAACTGGTGCCCATTAGATTTGGAGATCAATAGCTCAACAGGTGGCGCTGTGATCGCATTTTATGCAAATTTTTAACATGGCAGAATAGGACAAAATTCCGTAAAAATGGGCATAATGAGAGTTATTTTAAACTTGTGATTGTAAAATTAATATGAATTATTGATAATAGTAGTAGTTAACTAGGAAAAAAAAATTGTGCATGGGGGGGGCATCGGTTCCCCCCTGGGGGGGAAGTAACCCCACAGGGGGTTAAATTTTGAAGATGGGTATCATTCGAAAGATCTCGTCAATACCTTTAAAACGAATGGTTGAACCATAAATCTGTGATAATTTAAAACAAAGTTATCGATTTTTTTTACTTTTAACAAAAAAAAAAAAAAAACTTAGAAAAAAAATCGTATTTTTTTTTTTTTTTTAAACGAAATTTTACCAAACTTGGTATATAGTTGGTCCCCGACATAAACTGGTGCTGATTATATGTGGGGATCAATAGCTCAACAGGAGGCGCTGTGATAGCATTTTATCTAAATTTTTAACATGGCAGAATAGGACAAAAATTCGTATAAATGTGCATAATAAGAGTTATTTAACACTTGTGATTGTAAAATTAATATGAATTATTGCTAATGGTAGTACGTAACTAGGAAAAAAAATTTGTGCATGGGGGGCATCGCTCCCCCCCCTGGGGGGGGGGAAGTACCCCCCTGTGGGGGGTAAATTTTGAAGATGGGTATCATTCGAAAGATCTCGTCAATACCTTTAAAACGAATGGTTGAACTATAAATCTGTGATAATTTAAAACAAAGTTATCGAATTTATTTTACTTTTAACCAAAAAAAAAAAAAAAAAAAAAAAACCTTAGAAAAAAATTCGCATTTTTTTTTTATTTTTTTTTTTAATATTGTTACTGATTGAATATGTATAGGAAAATATAGAAGAAAGTCTTGTGGTGGCCACAACATACTAGTTTGAAATGTATTATCAATTTTGACGCAAATTTTACTGAATAATATGTTTATTTTCTACAAATAGGCAGACGTGTTTAAATTTTTTAACTATGTTATAATGTACGATTGAAAAATTAACCCCACCCCACCCCTAAGAGAGAGAGAGAGTGTAAGTGATTTATTTATCATTTTCTAATTCTTCTATAAAAGATAAAAATATTATATTCTTCAAATTTCATATCTGAAGATGTGTTTCATATATTTGATTCTCAACATTTGAATCCAAGAACGAAGCCGAATTTGTTAAATTCCTATTCTGACACTTCATTTCCCCCCCCCCCCCCCCCCCCCAGTTTACAGTCTCGTAATTTTTGTCAATTTTGTCATTAATTTTTGTCTTCATTCAAATTCTATGATATAAATTTACGATTTTTAATATGCTGATGCGATACATATGTACTTTTTCATAAGTTTGATGTCTTTTTATTTTTTCTTCCTTATAGAATGAATAAGGAAGTAGTGTAGTAATCTCGATTTGCGAAATAGATTTTGTATTTCGTAAAGCTCAAAATAAAATGATCGTAGAGTGTTGCAAATTTAAATGTCTGACTGTCATGATGTAGCGTTGTACACCTGCAACTTTGGTTTTAATACGAGCTCCAATTTCGGAGATATCAACGACTTTACACGAATTTTCGTGACGTCTGTATGTAAGTATGTGTGTGTGTGTGTATCTCGCATTACTCAAAAACGTTTGGACGTAGCATGTTGCAAATCGGTATATTGGTTTATTATAACATCTAGTTGTGCACTTCCCTTTTTGGACTTTCAGTGACTTTCCGTTTTGCAGTTATTTAGGAAAATCATATTCATAATGACTAGAAATAAAAAGGTTTTGGCCATTATATATGACCTAGCATTATAGAGATTTCAAAAGAAGCTAATGATAGAGCCAGTAATGATATTGTTATGAAAGTTTAAGATATTTTTGCGTGTAGAAAGTTGTGTTCAAAGACATAAGCAGGTTCTAGTCAACGAATGCATTTTATTTAAGGAATATTCACCCCTTAGATAGAGTCTGTAATGATATTGTTATGAAAGTTGTCGACATTTTTATGTATAGAAAATAATTCTTAAATGTATAAACAGGTTCTTGTCGACGAATGCACTTTATTTAATAAATATTCAGCTCGTAGGTAGAGCCCGTAATGTTAATGTTATGAAAGTTATGAACATTTAAGCATGCAGAAATTAATTCTTTAAGACAGAAGCAGGTTCTAGTCGATGAATGCACTTCATTTAATCAACATTCAGCCCGTAGATAGAGTTTATAATGATAATGATAAAAAAAAAAAAAGTTGTCGACATGCTAGCGTATAGAAAGTAATTCTTAAAGATACAAGCAGGTTATAGTCAACGAATTCACTTTATTTATATTTAGCGCTTAGATAGAGCCCGTAATGACATTGTTATGAAAGTTGTTGACATTTTTGTGTTCAGAAAATAATTCTTAGAGACATATGCGGGTTCTAGTTGACGAATGTACTTCATTTAACGAATATTTAGCCCGTAGATAGAGCCTGTAATGATATTGATAAAAAAACATTGTCGACATTTTAGTATGTAGAAGGTAATTTTTAAACAAATAAGCAGCTTCTAGTCGACGAATGCACTTTATTCAATTAATATTCAGTAAACAGTTGAATAAATCTCTTTTTTGTGCTTCAAAAATCAAAAATGAATTAATATTTTTGAAACAATCCAATGAAACAGTCATTTTTACAAAATTCCCAGAACTAGACTCCTATTGAGGTTAGAGTTTCCAAATTTTGTGAATTCCGTACTACCAATTTTCGTCACATTTGAATGCCTAATTAAAAGTCAAGTCAATGCTCGCCTTCGTGGAAAGGAAAAACTTTCATCTTTTTCCATTTTTACTACGTATAAAAAGTAGCACATAAAGATATATACAAATTCTAGTCTACAATCATCAACAATCATTCTTCTTCTTTTTTTTTTTTTCTTTATGGTTCTTGTGAGTCATTTATAGAACTTTCGAATAATTTAGTTTTGTATTATAAACCAACGAATTTTTTCGAAAAACTCTAGAACTCTGTCCTTATTGAAGTTAGAGCTTCCAAACTTTTTCAAACCTAAACTACAAACTTTTGCCAAATTTGGTCGCAAAGTCGCCAAATTCGATGTCAAGACCAAAAATCTACTCTGATTACTAACTTGGTTGCTTGGCGAGATTAGCGATAAAAGTTTGCGGCAAATATTGTTTCAGGATAGCCAGAAACGCTTTCATAATTTTAACTGAATTGTTTAACTTAATTGTTTTGGTGAAATTTATCGTTTCTTGCCACTAATTTCTGCCAAAAAGAACAAAACTGAGCCATCTATACTCGAATGATTTTCATTGAACTCTAAGCTTTACATTCGCCAATGAAAGATTCTGTAATAAGTCGTGGAATACTATTCCTGAAAAAACTACTATATTCGTCTCGGCGGTATATAGAATCGTATTGGCGTGATTTTTTTGGCTGGAGTAGCAGTTTTTTTTCTTGTTTTGTTTTTGTTTTAAGGAATGTTCGTTAATTGGAAGATGCCTGTTTGTTTAAGAATTGGTTACCTCACGCAAAAATGTCAATGTTTTTGAGAACAGTATGTATATTCCTATGGTTGTATAAGGAAGTAATGTGGTGTCCACATTCAGATTTTTAATTTTTTTAAAGTTAAAATGATGTATACCATGTTGCTAATACTGATAATAAAAAACATGAATTCTTATGAATACCACAAAAATTTGTCAGGTATTTTTCTTTAAATTTTTAGTAATTTTTATCTTAAGGTTAAAATATTTTTAGGAAATGAAAGGCAAAATTATATATTAAGAGGTATTTGAATCTTAATTTCCTCTATATTACTATATTACATCAATTAAAACTGTAAACATAAAAAAAATAGGAATTACTAACTTTGAAAAGGATAAAACTTAATGATCTATAGTCGGCAACAAAATTATAGAAAAACACATCCACACTTTTCACATATTTTTTTCTAGTTTGATCGCTATTTTCTATCATCAACTGACTATTTTATAAACAGTATAAGACTAAGATCATGAATCGACAAATACTTACTTAACACAACAGTATTAGGTGCCCATCTTTTAAGTAGGAATTATTGCTAGTACTTCAATAATTTTGCTGCCGACTGTAGAGTTAACTTTAATTTTTCATGATATAGTACCTTTATTTTAGTAAAAATTGACATCTATATTAATAAAATCAGAGTTTTGTCTGTAAATTTGTCGGAATCGAAAAATTTTGCGATATCTTCACGTTTTACACCCCATGAAAGCCGAAAATGACTTCAGAAAATTTTGCCTGTGTGTGTGTGTGTGTGTGTGTGTGTGTGTGTGTGTGTGTGTGTGTGTGTCTGTGTGTGTGTCATCGTGTCCGAATGTCGCTTTTTTTGTCCGGGCATCACTTGTGAACGGCTGGACGGAATTCAACGATGCTTGGCAGGAATTTAGGTCTTCACCCAACTTAAAATGATATCTATCAACTTTTCAGAAATTCCCCCCCCGTTCCCCCCCTAGGGGGTAAAAGACTAAAACACGTTTGTCCGGGCATCACTCGAGAACGGCTGGACGGAATTCAACGGCGCTTGGCAGAAACTTAGGTCTTCACCCAACTTGAAATTATATCTATAGAAATTTTCAAAATTATGATTAGTGTTTAAATTGTGTGTAAAAAGCGCCATAAATATTTTTTCACTTAAATGCTTTGAATGAAAAAATAAAATATAAAAATAAATTTTTAAGTTAAAGACTTTTGTATTCGCGTGATTTTCACTACAAATTATGAAAAGATTGAAATGAAGTGTTGCCATCTAAGTTTCATACTTTAGCTAATTTTATAAAATCTACCCAAGTAGCACAGGAACGTTCTGTGAACGTCTAATAACGGTTTCAATAGTTCAAACACCGTGTTTCGTGTCAAAAAAACGTTCTAAAACACGTTCAGAAATAGTATTATTTAGAACGTTCTGAAAAAGTTTGATTTGTACCATCTATAAAACGTACAATTCTAGTTCTATATAGAACGTTCAAGTGTGACACCGTCATAACACGTTCTGTAACAGTGTAATTATAACGAATATGACAAAATGACTTTTTAGTACTATTGGTTGGGAAACTAGGTTAATCTTTAAAATTTTTGACTTCAGCTTTTGATTTTTTTACACGTTTTCTGGCGTGAGGAATCCGGAAGTCAAAAGGTTGGTATGGTATCTGTTAATGTGTATCGGCACCTATTAGTGTGATAGCCCGTTAGTTCATGTACACGATATCTCAAGAACAAATGATTGCAGAGAGATCGGACCAGTTTTAAAATATCACTTATGATATTGATAAGAATCTTATTGAGAGATTTGCAACATTCTAATTTAAAAACTTCGTAAGTTATTCGAAATTTATAATTTTTAGCATGATAGAGAATAGAGCATTTTTTACATTTTCAGTTTAACGTTTTGTTAGCACGTCAGTAAAGAATGCTTCCCAATAATCAGTAGCGGTGAGGTGAAAAAAAATTACAAAATTTTAAACTCATGGAAAAATTTTGTGGATTTTGTATTTCAGGAATCAATGTATGGAATTCAACCAAACTTGTTACAATATTAGATGATACCCTAAATTGGAGTTTATTTGAATTTCATTTGGGATATATCGTCCGATAGATTACGGTGCTATGCAATGAAACCCTCCATTTATGGGACGGCTATATCTCAGCTTCTATAGTGTACAAATGTATTAAACATGATATATTGGCATATATCATCATAACCTCTGCTAATACAATTTGGATGTATACATTGTCCAACAGGTGGCGTTGCTAATCTGCCATTTAATCATTTTAAGGGAAAGGCAATATTTTAACACTTGTGATTTAACAATAAATTTTGTGATACACTGAAGTTATAAGTGAAATCGATTTTATGTAAAGCTTTACTGGTCCATTTTGGATGCACATCGGCCAACAGGTGGCGTGGCTATGTTCCAATTTAATCTCATAACGGAAACGAAAAATCTCAACTTCTGTCATTTATAAATATTGTAAATTTGGTAAGTGAAATTAATATTACGTAAAACTCTACAGATTGCCTTTGGGTGCATATCGGACGACAGGTGGCACTGCCACGTTCCAATATTTTCCATTCACAGAAAGGCTATCTATCAGCTTCTGTAATATATATACTCACCAAACCTTCTGCGTGGCATACATTTGATATATATTATTGATTCAATTTGGCTGTATAACGAGTAATAGTCAAACAGTTTTTTTTTTATTATTATCATTCATAGGACATTGTTTTTTCCCCTAGGAATAAGTATACATCATCCCTGGGGGATGGGGGAAGGGTGGATAAAAATTTTCACAATAATTATCTTTGAAAAGAATTCGATATCACCTTTAAAACGAATAATTGAAACATCGTTTTCTGATGATTTAAAACAAATTTACCTTTTTTTTTTTTTTTTTTTCATTTGTAATAATAATAATAATAAACCCTTAAAAAAATACATTTTCTAAGATCTTCTATACAGCATAAAAATGATTGTCTTCTGTCATGAAAATCTATGCATTCCCCCAGAATCAAAGTTTAGATACAAAAAGCTAATCACGGATATTATTGAATAAGTAATATAGTGCTTTACGCGAGTTTCAAAGAAAATCACGGGAAAACTCCGAAAACCTAAGTCGACGAGCGTGACCAGGAATCGAAACCAACACTTCTCGTCTGTAAGGTTCGAGAGTAGAACCTCGCGGTCTCTAATACTCATCGGGAAGTTACAGAAATGAGTTTTTTTCTTCTTTTCTTTAAGCATAATTTTAAACTTTTATTATATTTTATTTATGATTCTATTTAAGTTTAAATGTTACTGATAAATTATCAATATTGATAATGTTGTTAAATCGTTACTCTGTTTGATTGTTCTTATTTTATTTTATTTATTTTCACTGAATATTTTATTCAATACTGAAATATACACTAAAACAAAATATGCTTTTCCGTTTAATTCGAGATTTTAAAATGGAAAAATAAAGTGATCTCATAAGTTTTTCAAATACTTTATAAAAATTTTAATAATTGTTTAACTCAGCTCCATTTTTCCTTAAAATATTGACCATATGTTTTGTACAGCTATAAATGCTTAATAAATTTCTGTTTCAAATGTTGAACTTTGAAACATGATTATTCCGGATGTAAGGAGGGAAGAGCAGATGAAACTGACATCTGTGGATTGCATTTATTTAATTCTCGCTGACCGGGCAAATTCAAAGGTCTTGGGAATGTCGTGCCGTTATGTGAAGCGGTAATTTTAAAACATGTAATGTAATCTGTTTTGTTCAGTTTTCGCGTTATAATGACTTGGATAAGCTTTAGAAAAGGTAAAAATGTAATATTTTTAACCTGTAATATTCTCTATTTTCTATTTATTAAAGTCTTATTTTAATATCAATTAAACAATCATTTTCATATCTGCGTAAGTTCTTAAGCCTAACATTTGATACTTGTAAGTAGCTTTGTATCGCAGAAAAAACTGCTCCTTTTACAGAAAACCGCTTAGAAATTATGGATTCATTTTATTAATTCAGTCTTCTGAGATGGAAATTGTTAAAATGACTATTTTTGGTTATTATGCTTCTGAATGAAGTAACATAAAGAATTTAAAAGATGAAAGCTAATTTTAAGTGAATGCCCTTCCAGACTGGTCATTATGTATTTTAAAATGCTAGTTGGAAGGGTGTTTTCTTGGAGAAATTCTTATGAAGAAAATGAGGAAGGTATGTAATTCTTTTTTTTTTTTTCTTTTCTTTTTAAATTCTGAAGTATTTATTTAATGTTTATATGATAATATATATACAATCTAGGTTATGCAAATTGCATATTTTTAAAATAATATCCTAAGTTTCACCGACTTACAATTTTAAATATCTCTTTACTGTTATATAATAAATAAAATATATGAAATTGTTTAACTGCATAATAAAACAAAGATTCAATTCAATTTTATTCCACATCTTTATAAAAAAAGATATTCTGCTTAAAAAAAAGGACGATTTACTATATTATTTAGTAATACTAATAATATTTACATTTATCAATTATTTAATACGCCATGATAGCATAATTGCATCAAATGAGGTAAAAATTGCGTTGACTCAATTTAAAGAAATTTAAACATTTAAAAAATACCAATTACATTGCCATGTGGAATAAATTTAAATACCTGCAAACATCATTTTTGTAAACTGCTGCTGTAAACTGAAAATATGTATACACACATGCACTGAAATTTAAAAATATGAAGTATGTTAAATATTTTAGAAAAATATTTTGATTAAAAATATATATATGTATTTAAGTATTTGGAAATTTTTAAAATTTCCTCCTTCTAACTAATTTTTAATTTTTTGTTTCAATTTCTTATTATTATAAATTAACAATATATTCTAAACTCAATTATATATTATTTTAGCGGTGTATTGGTACATTCATTTTTGAAATTATTTTTTATGTTGAAATATTAAAACTTTCTATAAACTTCAGCATTCAAATATATTTATAAACTATCCATGGACTTACAAAGTAGTACCCAGAAATGTTTAGAATATACAGGGTGCAAAGTCGAGAGCAGGTCTTTATTTGCGCAACAATTGGTCTCAGACGTCCTCCAATAAGAAAATGTATTTAAAAAAAAATGTAAGAATTCATTATATAATATGACATGTTTAAATTTAAAAAATTAATTTATTAAAAATCACAAAAACTGATAATTTTTATACAATTTTCATGACACTAATAGTGAAAGTTGAGTTCCAACCTAAAAAATATAACACAAAAAGTTTCACTTTTGTGCACCCAAAATTGTCTGCGATAGTTAGTTTCAAAATTTAGGATTATTTCGCATTTTCTCGGGATTTATTAAAATGCCAATGAAAAATTCTTTAATAAACCCAGGGAAAATGCAAACAAAGTCCAATTAGGACTTTTAAACCGATCCCTTATTGAAGGCCGAAATATGTTAGAAAATCCAAACTTTAAATATCTTGTTCCATTTTGGGAGAATAGAAATGAAACTTTTTGTTAGAATGAGTGTCAGTTTTCTAAATATGACTATAGGGATCTGTGACTATGTAAAAATCTAGTTTTTGCAATTTTGAAAAAATAGATATTTTAAATTTAAACATGTTATATACCACAAATGCTCATATTCTTTAAAACATTTTGTAACTGAAACTATATATTTGCGACCAATAGTTGCGGAGATAAAGGTATTCTCGTCACAATGCTTTGCACCCTGTATTAAAAAAAATAATAATAATATATATATATATATGTATAAATGAATTTTTTAATCTTAGTTAAAGCCAAGCAACAGATATAAGATCCCTGAAACCACATAGGTCAATGAGAAGGAAATTACAACAAATTTAAATAACCTGGGGAGACTGATTGTGATTTATTTTTTATTTATTGATTTTTATTTTATTTAACTTCAGTCTAATCATAAATTTATTCCTATATTGTTAGTTGCAATTTTAATAATTTTGCCGGTGCCTAAAAACCACATGAAACTCAAATCAAAAGTTACAAACAAGCAACGAGGAAATAAAAAATTAAGACAGCATTTTAAACATTTTTTTTAGGAAAAGCTTAGAATGGTAGAAAAAAAAAAAAAAAAAAAAAAAACTCGTCAGGGGTGACCCTTTTCGTCGTTGAGCACCAATGTACGATTCCGTTCGTTAGCAGCTATAATAGCAAATTGCTAGCGGGCACCCTATCGTACAAGAAATTAATTGAAGTTAGAAATGAAGAATAAATTGGAATAAATTATTTACTTCAAGAAATCAGAGAATCAAACAGAAAACAACCATGAAAAACAAACATCAATCATAGGATGACGCATTCGGAATCACAAGGATTAAAACCAGCAAAATATATCAAGAGTTTAGTTGTACATAGCAGATGAAGAATAATGATACAACACAGCAACAGGGATATAAATTACTTTTTTTTTAATTCAAATAATGTTTGATAAATTTTAACATACTTACTATTCCTTTAATTTCAACGTATATGCATGAAAAATTCCATATTTTATGACAGTAATTCCCAAAAAGTGTCATAACATGTCTATATCCCTTAAAAAATTCCTTAAACTTTTGCATTTTTAAAAAATTTCTTTTTTCCCCTAATCTGAAGATAATGACGTTATAGTATTAATTACGAAACTTTGAATAAACACCATAAAATGCAAGAACTCGCAACTGCTACAAACAAAGCACGGCTTCTACAAACAAAGCGGCAACGCATTCAACACACTCAACGTGCTTGTTTGCAGCTCTCGTGCCTACAATGTTCGCCTGATGAAGGGTTGTGTCTTCTTTTGATCCGAAACAGTTGGTGCGAGTTCTTGCATTTTATGGTGTGTATTCAAAGTTTTGTAATTAATACTACAACTTCATTATATTCAGATTAGGGGAAAAAAAGAAATTTTTAAAAAATGCAAAAATTTAAGAAATTTTTTAAGGTATAAAGAGACGTTATGACACTTTTTGGGGAAAACTGTCATAGAATATAGAATTTTTGATGCATATACGTTGAAATTAAAGGAATAGTAAGTATGTTAAAATTTCTCAAACATTATTTGAATTGAAAAAAAAAGTAATTCATATCCCTGTTCATGTGTTGTATCATTATTCGTCATCAGCTATGTAATTTTTACTTCTAAACGCTCGTACTGAGGTGATTTTTTATAATGACGCCATAATTTTTTATTTTTTTTTTTTTTTTAACTACACTATTTTAGAACGTTTACAGTACGTTTTCTGGAACGTTCTGAAAATGTGTATAACGTTTTGAAAACGTTGTAAAAACGTTTAGAACGTTCTGAGACCGTATACATAGAACGTTCTCAGAACGCTTCTATAACACCGATGGTGATAGTTACACGTTCATTGAACGTTCTCTGAACCGTACTATTGTACGTCTTCAAGATGGACAGATAGACGTCTATAACACGTTCAAAGTGAACGTTCTTAGAACGTGTTTGCAGAACACTTTTTGAACGTTCAGAGAACGTTTCGGTGCTGCTTGGGTAATTGTCGTATCGAAAAACTGTTTACACCCCAGGATTCAGAAAAATCACCTCTTTCATTTGGTACTGAATTTGCAATGATAGGTCTGATATTCCTAATTTATTTTTCCCTTTATCCGTTTTTCCGTTGCCACTTAAATTTCATACTTTAGTTATTTTTTAAAAATCTAATTGTCGCATCGAAAAACTGTTTGAACCCCTGGATTCAGCAAAATCGCCCCTTTCATTCGGTATCAAATTTATAAATATAGGTCTGATATTTCTAATTTATTTTACCCTTTTTCCGTTTTCAACCCAGCTTCGATATGGAACAGCTTTAGTATTGGATCCCTTTGGCAAAATTTGAAATTCGTCACCGAAGTAGCTCGGACGTTTCTCGCCAAGATCTTTAATTGCACAATTGAGATAGCCAATTCAGTTCATCGCAAAAATGGCTTAAAATATTTAAAGTCACCAAAGGGTTCCGATACTTAAGCTGTGTTTTTTGTATTTATTTATTTATAATACTGTCTATTAAAGACGTCTGTGGTCACGAAATTTGGTGTGCAAATTGTTTGTATGCATCCGGCACTTATTGTAACTGCATTTCACGAAATTCGAAATCCCCCCCCCCCCCCATTCTCGGAGTCGGAGGGCAATAAACATGTGTAAAAACAAGTTTTTCCGTTTGAATTCGCTTTGAATTATCTTAGAATGGCGAATTTTGGTGTGTGGATATTGATTAAGTGTACGCATTATGTACATTAGTGGGATTTTGCAAAACTTCGAACTCACCCGCTGAGGGTGGGGAAGTAAGAAGTGGGTAAGTTGTGCCGAAGACAGTGGGGACCCAGACTCCTAACATTGGGAGCGAGAAAACCTCTACCAATCACAGCGAGAACTTAGGTTATTAATAAAGATATGGCATTTTGACAAATCATTTAAGTTTAACGTCCAGCGAAGCGGGCAAAGCCTGCTAGTATGCAATATAAATATAAAAATAATTCCAAAAATAATACATTTAAATCACAATTCATTTTAGTTTTAATTAATTTAATTATGTTGTGTAACATTTTAGAGCAACGAATAACTGCGCCTTTTTTAGATCGACGCATTCAGGCTTTTTAAATTTTGTTCTTTAAATTATCGATGCCATTCGCAAATTCAAATACTTATTTTTATACCTGGAAAATATTCTACGAGCTATAAATTGAAAAGTAAAAAATTCATTATTATAGCGTCTATCATTCTTTAAATCTTTAAAACAATTTATATTATTTCACAATTGAATTTCATATTATTTAACAAAACTACTTTTCCTTTTAAAACGATGGAATTTTCAAAATTCTTTAAATTTGCATTGTGTTTGCGTCACCATTTTAGAAAATAGTTTCATTTTATATTGCCGATACGTTTTGTGGATTTTATTTTTAAGTTTTATTTTTCTCGAAATAAAAGGAATTTTCAAAGAATTCATGTAAAACTGATCTCTGTTTATAAGTTATTATTGAATGAATGTTGTTTTTAAGCATGCATTTTTACATGAATAAACGTTGAAATATAACAATATTATGGGAAAATAAAACTACTATGAAACATATAAAATAAAAACATTTTAACATATAAATTTTTAAAAATTACGTTTTTAGGACACATAAAGCTTTTCACTGACATTGTGATAGCATCACGAAGTCTAGTTGCAAGTTGCTAAACAGTCGAAAAATACATATGCTAATGCTTTGATACAGTTGAAGATGCAATACAGTTATGAAGAAGAAATAAAATAATAATAATAATAATAATAATAATAATAAAAACAGCATGCAGTTGAAACGTTCGAAATTCATGTGTTTGAAAAAGTTTGCTGCAGTTAAAGAATTTATGTAAAAGAAATTTTGAATTTATGACGTTTCATTTGCATGCAGACTTCTTTATTTCTTCTCCATAATTGTATTGCATCTTCAATTGTGTCAAGACTTTAGTATATATATTTGTTGATTGTTTATCAACTTGGAACTATAAGTAATGATGCTGTTACATAGACAGTAAAAATTTTATGTGATCTAAAATATAACGCTTTAAATGTTTTAAATTTTTATATGAAGACGATCTTTATATAACTTTTACTTTTTATGTGATTTTATATACAGCGTGCGTCTAAAAAGTTCGGTGAATGGAAGCATAAAATAAAATATGGAAACAATATACCTTTAATCACCCTCAAAGTAACATCCTTTGGCCAGAATACACTTATGACATCATTGATATATCACAATATCACTGCTGGAATGAGTCAGCGAAGGCTTTTTATGGGATCGACCAAAGCACAGATGTCAGACCTCGTTGGATGTCTGGTATGTCTGCAAAACGTATGCCCTTCGATTCCGGATCATACTGGTAGAACCAGCTCTCATTTCCTGCGACGATTGTTTGCAAAAAGGTTGAATCTTGGTCACACGTGTCAATGAAATGTTGAGCAGCATGCATTCGTGTTTCCTTCTGCTCGTCGAACAATGAGTGCGGCACAAAACGGGAACAGATCTTGCGCTTACCCAAATCTTGGTAAATGATGGTGCTAACACTGTCCTTGCTGATTGCCAATTCCTCCGATATCCATCGTAAAGACAGTCGGCGATTGTTTAACAGCATCAGTCGCACTCGCTCGATGTTGCCGGTCGTCACACTTGTTGATGGTCGACCTGTACTTGGTTCATCCTCCACGGTTTCTTTTCCTTCCGGAAAACGTTTAAACCAGTCGTACACGTATTTTTTGCTCTCTGCGTCTGTTCCGTACACCTGGACGAACATTGCATTCGTTTCTGTGGCGGTTTTTTCCAATTTGTAGTAAAACTTGATGTTGAACCGTTGCTCCATTTCAATATGACGCGAGTTTTCAAACATACACCGTTCGATTGCCCATAGCAGACTATTCTGCTTCGGTTTCTTCCGCTTCTTGCAACGTGTAGATTATTAGACTAATTAGTATTAGATTAATGTAAAATCCAGGAAATTTTTCCAACATTAACTGACCAATGAATCCACAAAGTAATATCCAAATATGTTTAAAATATAAGGTAATTCCGGGTGAGTTGCCCCACCGGTAGAGATATTCCACTTGATGTAATTTCGAAACGCAACGCTAGATGGCTCTGCGAGTTTGATTATTATTTCAGATAGATGTTGAATGGTATGCTGTGCAAGTTACGTGAACTCATTTCTTTGTTTTCTGCTGTCACAACAATATTTCAAGTAAGTACCATGTTTTTTCTACTCTGTTATAAGAGTGATGTTGTATTGTAAGGCTGGCACTAGTTAATAAGAATGGATTTTTTTAATATAAGCTTAAAAACCTGTAGTAAGAAGTTGATCAGTCGACTTCGGGCACTGTGTCGCCATTTTTGCTGTCTTGTACGTTGGACAGTTGCCGGGTATCTCTCCCATACCAAAAGGATAGACGCCCCAGATTATATTCGGGTGAGATGCCCCACATACATTTTCAGGGAGAAAAGTCTTTTAATTGTTTAAATTTTAAACTAATATTTTTAAAATCATATTGTTTTTATAAAATGCGTAATATTTGTAAATCGTTAAATTTTTCAATTAAAAAATATTTTTTTCAACTATAAATTTGATTAAAATTTATCAAATAAAATTCAAATTCGCGTGATATCTAGAAGTGGCAACTCGAAAGAAAATCACAAAAATGCAGATTGAACCCAGATAAGAAAGCAAAAAACGCTCAGGTGTGTCAGACTGACCTTTGACATTAACGTAAACAAACTTGGACTCTAACGAAACTGTAGTTGGGCGGTTAATTGTGCCGGTGCGTTTACATTATCGTATTTGTTCATGCAGTTGTTCAATGCTTCTTGTTTGTTTCAGGAAATATGCCTACAGTGTACAAAAGAAAAAATACTGGAGCAGCTCGTGGGATCTGGAGAGAAAACCATTTAAAAGAGGCTTTCAGGAGACTAGTGTCAATGGAAATTGGTGTCAATGAAGCTGCTAATTACTACGGAATTCCTTTTCGGACACTTCGTCGTTGAATAAAAACAGGTAATAATACACAAAACAAGTTGTTTGGGACCACAAGGAGTGTTTGAAAATGAAAAACATCTCGTCAAGCACATCCAAGGTTTAGAAAAATGTGGATTTGCATCTGACAGAGAGACAATTAGGACACTTGCATTTCAGTTAGCTGAAAACCTAGGTCTCAAGCATCGATTTAATTTAGAAGCAAGAATAGCTGGGTACGCCTGGCTGTCATCCTTTCTTAGGAGAAACGCAGAACTAAGTATTAGACATGTCCCAGATAGCATACACATTTGCAGCAAGTTTGATTTTTTCTGGATATTATCTTGTCATGACAAATTTGACGCGACAAATTTGCAGCAAGACTCCCGCAAGGTAGATGAAATACAAATACAATAACTCCTTGCATGTCAAGTTTGGCGTGAAACTGAATCAAACACGCAAGATTCATCTCAATGACGCAGGCAGAAAATCTTCTGTCCGGTGAGAGAAACCAACCAACGCATGCGCAGCACAGCGGATGGGGCTCGGGAGTTTCGCTTCACGTCCACGATTACGTTGTGATTGAAATCAAAGAAAAGCTTAGAAACAGGTATTTAGTATTTTAATTATTTTTATATTTGGTTATTTATGTTGATAAATTAACATTTTTCTATAATCTACAACTTATTTCTTCTAATAGTTGTAACAAAATAGAAAGTTATGCTATTTTAAGGCTTACGTTCTTAAAATAGCATAATTTAAGCTTTTAATTCTTTACGTTCTTGTATTTAGTATCCTGCAATTCATACAGACTAGTGTTTGAAACAAATCACTATTGCATCAATGTTTAACAAAATTAATCAGGGATGAATAATATTTCCGAAATTTCAAAAATATTTTGTTTCATATTTTTTAAATTTGTTTGTTTACATATTGCATGTGCCTATTATTTGAATATGCTTAAATTATTTATCATCATACATGAATTGTGATAGATTAGTTTTTTTAGCATTCAAGAAATAATTTATTCTAAAATTATTAGAAATCGTCTTTCCATTTTCATGTTTATGAATAAATAATAACTGACTCTGTATCTGCAAAAGAAAACTGTAAACAAAAGCAGTGATCCCTAATCTGCAAATTCCTATAATCTGCACAACCTCTGGACAAAACTTTTGAGAGTTAGAGGGAGTCGACTGTAAAACAACAAATGAAAAGCTTTTTAGTAGTTCAATACTGCACTTTATTTTTTAACTTAAAATAGATAATATAAACTATGGATTTTTTTTTAATCCTAGAGTTTAAAAGTTAGGAGTCCAGGAGAGTTTAAAAGTAGTACATATTGATACAGTTCATTGGGTACCTGCTTTGAGTTTATACAAAAGATTGTATTCTAAAAAAAAAAAAAAAAAAAAAAAAAAAAAAAGTGTAAATATTATGGCTAATACCATAATTATCATTTGTGCTGTTTAAATGGATAGTAATATGAGATAGTATCTATGCAAAAAGTTCTAAAAATATTAGCATTGAAAAGTAAAAACCCATCACCTGTATATATTTAGTGTTTGTTATCAAATAACTTATTTTTCTAAAAATATTTTTAATATTAATTGGATTATAGTTTAGATTTGACATTATGCTTTGAGTTTATATAGTTCATAAATTTTAATTTTGAACATCTATTTTGTCTTCTGGTTGGTTTCTTCCATTTCTTCTGGTTTCATCCATTTTTTTTCTAGTTTCTTTCACTGTCCTGGAAGAAACCCAACCCTGTTTAGTCGCCTTTAATGTATAAAGTAGTAGCACTTAAGGTATGAATAGTACTCTTTGATTAAATGTAATAATAAATTACAAAAGATGAACAATTAAAATTGTAATTATTTCAAGGAAATTAACCTTTCAACTATTTCAAGGCATGAAAATAAATTTCCTTCCCTTACACTTCCACTGTTTTACCCTAGGTAATAGAAATATTGCACTAAATTTCAAAAATTAGATAAAGAAAAATAGAGAAGAAAAATTTTTTGTTTAAAAAATATCTCCCATTTTTCTTAAAATAGTTTATTACCCTTAAAATAGCTTTTAAGCTACTTTCGCACACTGGGACTGACTTTAGTAGCAAAAAGTTACTTTTTAGTCGCCACTGGGAGCCCTGTATAACTCATTACCTAATATATATATATATATATATTTTTAAATTTAATTTTGAAGCTATAAAATGCAAAAAAAGAAAAAACATTTAGTTCATGTGACACACTTTACAGATTTAAAATTCAATTTGAAAAATTCACTTTTGGTAAACAAGTTCTAATTTAACAGTTGTGAATTTTATGATTGTGAAAACTGAATTTAAAAAGTAATGAATGATTTTAATAACAATTTTTCAATAGAATAGCAGCTTGGTGTTTAGACATTTGACAATAGGCGATATGTCACTTTAAGTCTTTCCACAATCACACCTTTGTGGAGACTTCCTGATATTAATAACAATAATAATAAATCCTTTATTTTGAATTATTAATTTTAAACCTGTAGCTGTAATGATTTCAAACTATATAACACTGTTGTAATTGCTGCTTATGTCACGACTATGTACAAAATAAAATGTTTAGGTAATTTAAAATCAGCGATTGAATAATAATAAAAATCATGGATTTAAAAAATTTAGTATTTAAATTAATTACATTATTTATAACTAACTTAAATAATAAGATATAAACAGCACTTTGAATAAGGTATCTAATAATTTCAATATTTTTTTGCTATTTTTCCTTCACAAATATGAATTGTTTTTAATTAAAATTACACTGATCACTAATGTTATAGCTGCAAAAGAAAACTGTAAACAAAGGCAAAGTCAGTTATTATTAATTAAATAGACATCAAAACAGAAAGAGGATTTTTAATATATTATAGAATAAATATTTCTTCAATATTAATAAAACTAATCTATCACATTCATATATGATGGTAAATAATTTAAGCATATTCAAATAATAGGTACCTATAAAATGTAAACAAACATATTTAAAAAATACGAAGGAAAATATTTTTGAAAGTCTGGAAATAATATTCATCGCTGATTAATTTTGTTAAAATTCATGTAATACTGGTTTATTTTCAGCGCTAGTCTGTATGAATTGCAGGATAATAAATATAAGAATGTTACTTCCCCACCCCTTCCCCATTTGTGTTTCAAAGTAAGGATTATATTAAATGTTTGATAAAAAATAATTATGAGATTAAAAAAAAAATATATTTTTTTTATGTACCATGTTTTTAAATTTTCTGATGAGTCATTAATAAAATATGCAAGGCTGAAAAAATAATATTTAAGCAGTATTTAAGCATGCGGAATCAGTTCAGTGAAATAATAATAATAATGAAAAAAAAAAAGTTGGTTTTAAAAATAAAATATTACTCCTTTTAGAACAAGGTATACTAGCATCGTACATTAGCACTTATCAATGTGTATGAAATTTTTAAATTGATAATGACGTCAATTTTTGTGAAATGCATAATTTAACTTTTTATAATTTTTTCATATTCATGTTGAATTAAATGTATTTATTTTTATGTTGAAAGAAAATGAACTCTTAAAATTTTTTTTGGCAACAATTACATTATAGCTAATTTTTTTAATGGCTATTTTATTGGTATTAAGAGCTTATTATTTTCATATTTTAATTAATTAAAAGAAAACTGTTCAAAAATCTGACTTCGAAGTATTGTGTTGTCACCGGGTTCTGAGCTACTGTGAAAGTTTCAAATGTCTAGCTAGTAGGGAAATTAGTTAAAAATAGATTGCAAGATTTGTACCGAACAAACAAACAAGAATCAAAGTTAATAAAAACATGGTAATAAAAATTAAAAATGTGAATTTTTTTTAAATGTAAATTTCTTTTAGATTAAAAAATCAATTACGGATTAGAAGGATTTGCAAATATATAAATCTGCAGATTAGAGGGAGTTGATTGTACTGTATGTGACTATAAGGGAAATAAAGTTTTCGATGACATTTTGTAATACAGTAAAAGTAATTATTGCATACTGGTTCTTTTAATTAACTGGATTACGTTAAGAGCTGTTTTATCAGAAAGTATAAGCAAGTGATCCAAATTATTATATATTACCAGTTAAAGAAATAAAATTGTCTAAATTATAAAACTTTATACTGTTTAAATTGAAATTGATTTTTTTACTGGATTTTGAGTATTTTGGAACGTGATCATCAGATACCGAGGCTCATTAGCTCATTTTGATAAAAAGAACCCTCATAATTATTAACTAAATATGTTATAAAATTTTTATAGGTATATTTAAAGTTACTTAAAGTTGTTTATAAGATCAATGTATCCATTTTATCTTAGAAATCTGCAATTATAAAAGGATAAATTTTTAAGAAAAACAGTTTCTTCCACTTGGAAGAAACCCATTTCTTCCGGCCGGTTTTTTCCACGTTTTTTTTTCGCCTTGGAAGAAACTTGCCAACCATGAAGGTAGAGGGGAGGAGGGAAAACGAGATAGGGGATTCGGCAGAAAAGCAGACCAGAAAATTTAGCTAATCAATAGGTCGCTAGATGGCGCAAAGCATAGGTGTCAACTTTTTAAAAAATCTGGGGGGGCGAGTTTCAGTGGAGCTATGTTCAAATAAGATTTAAAAAACTTTAGAATTTATATATATCGCATGTGATACCCGTCATGTGGGCCCCTCGCATGTGATACCAACAATACGGCTATTAAAATGCATTCTTTATAAAAATTTTAACTTTCTATAAAAGGAAAAACACAACTGATTTAATTGTGAAGCAATGAATAAAATAATGAAACAAATCAGTAGGCAAGAAAAAGGAAAACTGATCTAATTGTGAAGTAAGGAAAAAAATAATGAAACAAATCTGTAGGCAAGAAAAAGAAATATTTAATCCGAACTGATATCAATCTTATCAAAAAGTAATAAGGAGAAATACAATTTCCGTAACTTTAAATTAAAAAAATTCTAAAGGTGATAAATGACTGGATTGAACCTGGCTACTGAACTAATAAGTTCATTAATGAAAATAGAGACTAATTTCTTTTCATACATACATATGAAACTAGTATGTTGTGGCCACCACAAGACTTTCGTCTATATTTTCCTATATACATATTTAATCAGTAACAATATTAAAAAAAAAAAAAAAAAAAATTACGATTTTTTTTCCAAAGTTTTTTTTTGTTAAAAGTAATACATATTCAATCAGTAACAATATCTAAAAGAAAAAAAAAAAAAAAATTTTTCTTTTTGCTAAAAGTAAAACAAATCGATAACTTTGTTTTAAATTATCACAGATTTATAGTTCAACCATTCATTTTAAAGGTATTGACGAGATCTTTCTAAAGATACCCATCTTTCGATCGGGGGGGGGGGGGGAAGTGATGCCCCCACATGCACAAAAATTTTTTCCTAGTTAACTATTACTATTATCAATAATTCATATTAATTTTACAATCACAAGTTAAAAATAACTCTCATTATGTACATTTATACGAAATTTTGTCCTATATTGCCATGTTAAAAATTTAGAAAACATGAGATCACAGCGCCACCTGTTGAGCGATTGATCCTCAAATGTAATCAGCACCAGTTTATGTCAGGGACCAACTAAATACCAAGTTTGGTTAAATTTCGTTTAAAAAAAAACAGAAAAAAAAAAAAAAAACAATTTTTTTTCTGTTTTTTTTTTTTCATTAAAAGTAAAAAAAAAATCGATAACTTTGTTTTAAATTATCACAGATTTATGGTTCGACCATTCGTTTTAAAGGTATTGACGAGACCTTTCAAAAGATACCCATCTTGAAACTTTGCCCCGGGGGGGGGGGGGTACTGCATGCACAAACTTTTTTTCCCCTAGTTAACTATTACTATTATCAACGAGACCTTTCGAAAGATACCCATCTTGAAAATTTACTTCCCGGGGAGGCCGCCCCCCGAAGATTTAAAAGTGGGGGGGGGGGGGCGTAGTTTACGCCTATGGCGCAAAGATTAGCCGTTATAGCAGATTAGCATTGAAAGCTTATGGAAAGAATTGCTTTTTAATAAAATTTGAGTAATTTTTGGTACTTATTTTTAAAAAAATTGGCTAGAAATTGTTATGACATTAATGTGAGAATACAGAGAAATAAAGTGATTATTTGAACATTTTTATATATTTTTTTTATTTTTTAATTATTACTTTTTAAATCATTAATTCTAAATGCTAAGATATATTACTTTTTATGTACAAATTATTTAAAAATTTTATCATTTTTATAGTAATCAATTAATTTTGAAAACTAAGATACATTAGTTTTTAAATAATGATTTAAAAACTAATAAGTAATAAATAAAATTTTCCAAAATAGTTAAACTTCTTTTTTTTTTTTTTTCTAATTTTCATTTCTTTTTTTCATCTTTATACATACAGTCGGTCAAAAAAAAAACGAAACACCCCCACCTAACTCATCAGTAAATTGTTGCAGAAAGACACCGAAGGTACCATTCGTCAGGGAATTTTGTTCTCTTTTGAGCTAATTGGAAAAAAATAGCTTAAGGGGTCGTCTCCATATTGAAATCGTGTCAAACTTTAATTTTTTCAATGGTAACATATAATTTTGATTTCGGATATCGATTCTACAGTCAATTTCATCCCCAGATATAAATTTGGAAGTCATATGGTGTATACGTTTAGGAGTTATACACGTCTAAACTTTCGAGCTTCTAATGTTAAAGTCTGATTACACATTTTTATTCATATCTCCTACATTTTTATTTTTTTTTACCTGTTTTTTTTTATGGTGTTAATAACAGGTTTTCCAAACATATTTATGAGTTTCATTAAGATTTTAATGTTTTTTATCTATAGAATAAAAAATATTAAATTAATATTTTAAAAAATTATGTATTGTGACCTATAATTTTTCTAACAGATATCGATTTCTAGCACATTAAAATACGCGTATGCAAATTTGCAGCTCATTGGGCCAAATAGTTCTCGAGATATTCCAGAAAAACGATCGAAGATCAAGTTTGGGGGCCATATAACGATTACAACTGTATTTACAAGTAGCATTCACAACAATCAGTTTTGAATTTTATTGCAGACGATATTAAGAAAAAAAAAGTTTTAATTCACTTTCATATATTTTTAATTATTTCAACAATGTTTTTTTTTTTTTTTTTTTTTTTCAGCTGAAATAAATTGGAATTTAATTCTGAAATAAATTGTATTATAATATTAGACATGCGATTTAAAAATGTAGTTTAACATTTATTATTATTTTTTTTTTATTTATCTCTTTCTTTACTATATTATATAATGTTTTCGTAATTTTCTTTAGAAGAATTGTGATTTCTAATTTATATAGTCGCTATTATTAATAGTGTTGGAAATATAAATTAACCAATTAAAATAATATAATATTATTACAGAATAAATTATTTCTTTGAGTTGGACAGAACTTCATAGCTGAGAGATCAGATTTTTACTTTCCGAACTTACGTATGTAAAGGAAGTATTGTAATCGTGACAAAAAACCCGACCTTTGAGATTATGGGCTTTCTATACTTTTGAATTACACTGAATTCATTTTTACTAGTTTTCGATTATGAATGGGTGTATGTGTGTGAGTGAATACGACAGCGCCTAAATCCTCTGTTCAAATAAGTTGAAATATAGTAAGTTATTGTATGGCACCATAGCACGATCACTGTTGATTTTGGTGAATCTAGCACTTAAAAGTACTTTTTACAGGCACAAAAAAGAAATATTATTTATCGTTATAGCCTATAGGGCCAGGTTTTTCAAACTGCGATAGCGTCTAGATACCATTTTCTTTTGAGCTAATACGCGTGTTATAAATGTCCGTCGCACAAAGTGTATAGATTTTGATGTATCTAACATTAATAGTTTTTCACAGGGACACAACAAAACATTATTTATCATTATTGTCTATGGATCCAAATAAAATAAAATGCGATAGCATTTAAAAGCCTTATTCGTTTGAGTTAAAAAACTTTTATACATGTTAATAATCACTCTCGCACAAAGTGTATAGATTTTGATAAATCTAGCATGTATAGTTTTTTTTTTTTCCTTTTTACAAGGACAGAACGAAAAATTGTCATTATGGTCTATGGGCCCAATCGTTTTAAAATGCGATAGTATCTAAACACCTTATTCTATTAAACTGAAAATTTATGCACATGTTATACATTACCGTCGCACAAATTGTATAGATTTTGGTAAAGATAGCCTTTATAGATTTTTACAGGAACACGACAAAAAATTATATATCATTACGATTTATGGTTTAAAATTATATGAAGTGCAACAGCGTAAAATTAAGCAAGGGGGGAAAATACTTGAACTCCCTGTAATATTTTACCATATTACCATATTTTTATTAACTTTGATTCTTGTTTGTTTGTTTGTTTATTTGTATGTTTTTTTTTTTTTTTTTTGTCCGGTACAAATCTTGCAATCGATTTTTAACTAACTTCCCGACTAGCTAGATATTTGAAATTTTCAGGACAGCTCACAACACGGTGACAATACATTTTTCTAATAATTTTAGTCAACTATTTCCGGTCCCACTGCCTTCGGCAGCACTTATATAATTCGACAGAAAATTTATTTAACAAAACTTCCCGACTAGCTAGACATTTGAAACTTTCAGAATAGTTCAGAACACGGTAAAAATGAATTTTTTAAAATACCTTTAGCCAATTTTTTAGGGTATCTGCTGCCTTCTGCAGCGTTATCAGTACGAAGCTTCCAATCGATTTTTCACTAACTTTTCGACTAGCTAGACATTTGAAACTTTCAGGCTAGCTCAAAACACGGTGACAATACATGTTTTTAATACTTTTAGTCAACTGTTTTAGGTCACTACCCGTTTATATGATTCAACAGAAAATTTATTTAACTTCCAGACTAGCTAGACATTTTAAACTTTCAGAATAGTTCAGAACACAGCGAAAAGGCATTTTAAAAATATTTTTAACCAACTGCTTCGGGTTCCTGCTGCCTTCGACAGCGTTACCAGTACGAAGCTTGCAATCAATTTTTCACCAACTTCCCGACTAGCTAGACATTTGAAACTTTTATGATAGCTCAAACACGGTGACAATACTTTATTAATACTTTTAGTGAACTGTTTCAGGTCCCTACTGCCTTCGGCAGCGTTTATATGATTCAACAGAAAATTTATTTAACTAACTTCCTGACGACATTTGAACCTTTCACAATAGTTCAGAACACGGTGAAAATACATTTTTTAAATACTTTTAGCCAACTCTTCCGGGTCCCTACTGTATTCGGTGCATTTATATGATTCAACAGAAAATTTATTTAATTATCTTCCCGAGTAGCTAGACATTTGAAACTTTCAGAATAGTTCAGAATACGGTGAAAATGCATTTTAAAAATATTTTTAACCAATTGCTTCGGGACCCTGCTCTCTTCGTTAGCGTTACCAGTACAAATTTGCAATCTACTTTTAACTAACTTCCCGGCTAGATAGCCATTTGAAACTTTTATAATAGCTCAAAACACGATAGCAAGGGATTTTTTTTAATACTTTTTACCAATTGCTCCGGATTCCCGCTGCGCTCATTAGCGTTTATATGATTCAACAGAAAATTTAAAAACATGGTATATAAAAGTTCTTTATATCTTGTAATTATTTTTATTAACTTCACTTCTTGTTTGTTTGTTTGTTTGTCCAGTACAAATCTTGCAATCGATTTTTAACTAACTTCCCGACTAGCTAGACATTTGAAACTTTCAGGATAGCTCAGAACACGGTGACAATACATTTTTTTATCACTTTTAGTCAACTGTTTCAGGTCCCTACTGCCTTCGGAAGCGTTTATATGATTCGACAGAAAATTTATTTAACTAACTTCCTGAAAAGCTACACATTTGAAACTTTCAGAATGGATCAGAACACGGTGAAAATGCATTTTTTAATTCTTTTAGCCAACTGTTCCTGGTTCCTGCTGCCTTCGGCAGCGTTACCAGTACTAAACTTGCAATCGCTATTTAACTAAATTAACGACTAGCTAGGTATTTGAAAATATCACCTACTTTTATTTGAATTTAGGCATTTTCATTAAAAAAAATATCTATAATTTCAATCATGGACTGGATCATGCTTCCTTCTTTACCAAATACTTCAACACGCACAAATATCAGCTACCTTTGATTAAATTAAATTGTATTAAAATATATATATATATAAATAGAAAGAAAAGAAAGAAAACAAGATACACAATAAGTATACAGTTATAGACTTGAACCTGCCTCATTATTTACCAAATATTTCGATACACACAAATATTGCTTGAATCGATTACATTCTCTCGTACTAAATTTAAACAAAATAACAAATGAAGTCATGAACTGGAACCCGAATTTTTTTTTTACCATATACTATGACAGCGAACGCTAATTTTTCTGTATAAATCCAAACTTTCTGAACCTCCGAAAACACTTAATCCCAAACTTTCATCAAAATCGATACATTCGTTTCCGAGTAACCCGAATTTGGGCGATATGTTGCAATTTGTCGATAAAGGTTTAACTGATCACGCCATTTTTTTCAAAAGATGAGAATAAGTCCAAACATTTTTGCATCCCTAAAAACACTAACCACAAACTTTATTTGAAATCACTATATCCATTTCCGATTAAGCTTATTTCTAAAGCTTGATGCAACTGGTCGATATATGGTAATCTGCGAACAATTTTTTTCTGAAGATAAGGATATGTCCAGTTCTTTAAGCACCCAGAAAGTTTTTAACCCCAAACTATCATCAAAATCCCTATATAAATTTCTAAATAAACCCAACTTCTGCTATAATTTGCAACTGGCCGATAAAATGTTAATTGAGAATGCGATTTTTTCTGAAGATAAGGATAAGTCCAATCATTTTTTCTCATCTAAAAGCCGTAACTCCAGTAAGGGTCTTCCCTTGGCGATATATTCTGTAATTTTTTTTTTTTTTCCTCTTTCGTTTTTCAATAAACGTCTCGGGACAGCCCACGTGGACTTCGGTCCTAGCATAGCTCAACACCGCTCTTCGAGCGGTGAGCCAGGGGCTGCTCCCCTGTTCAAACTTTCATAAAAATCGCTTTATCCATTTCCGAATATACTCAATTTCGACCGTATGTTGTAATGTGTCGATAAAGAGTTAACAACAAATGCGATTGTTTCTAAAGATGAGGATATTTCAAAAAGCTTTTTCTCATCAAAAACTCCTAACTCCTAGCTTTTATGAAATTCGCTATGTCTATTTTTGTGTAAACCGTATTTCTGGCAAACGTCGCAATGGGCTTTTAAAGGTTTAACAGAGAACAAGAAATTTTCTGACGAATAAAATAATTCTAATCAATTATGCAACCTCAAATTTTCATCATAATCCTTATACCTATTTACAAGTAGACCCAATTTTTGTCATATGTTGCAATTGGCCGATAAAGGGTTAATTGAGAACATTATTTTTTTTTCTGAAGATGAGGGAATACCATTCGTTTTAGCAGTCCCCGAAAAAACTTAGTCCGAAATATTCATCAAAATCGCTATATCCATTTCCATGTAAACTCAATTTCTGCTATGTGTTGCAGTTGGTCAGTAAAGGGCTAACTGTGAATGCTAATTTGTCTGAAGCAGAGATCCAATCGTCTTTTCTCATCAAAAAGCTCTAACTGTAACCTTTCAGAAAAAACGTTTTCTCAATTTCCGTATAAAGATAATTTCTAACATACGTTGCATTTGGCCTTTAAAGGATTAACAACGACAAGGAATATTTATGACAGTGAGGATAATTTCTTCATCTAAGAATCCCCGAAAGCACTTAATGCAAAACTTTCATCAAAATCCTTATATCAGTTTCCAAATAAACCAATTTATTTCATTTGTAGCCATTGGCCGATAAGGGGTTAACAGCCAACGCAAATTTTTCTGAAGATGGTGGTAAGTCTAATATTCCGAAAAAACTTAACCCAAAACTTTCATCAAAATCCCTAGAATCATTTTCGAGTAAACCCAACTTCTGCTATGTATTGCAATTGGCCGATAAAGGGTTAACTGTAAACGCTAATTTACCTGAAGATGAAATCCAATTGTTTTTTTCTCATGAAAAAGCCCTAACATCGAATTTTCATAAAAATCGCTTAGTCCATTTCTGTGTAAAGCCAATTTCTGACATACGTCGCAATTGTCCTTTAAAGGGTTAACAGAGACAACGAATTTTTATAATGATGGGGATAATTCCATTCATTTAAGCATCCCCGAAAGCACTTAATGCAAAACTTCCACCAAAATCCTTATATCAGTTTCCGAATAAACCCAATTTTTTTCATTTAGTGCCATTGGCCGATAAGGGGTTAACAGCCAACGCAAATTTTTCTCAAGATGATGGTAAGTGTAATATTCCGAAAACACTTAACCCCAAACTTTCATCAAAACCCCTAGAATCATTTTCGAGTAAACCCCACTTCTGCTATGTATTGCAATTGGCCGGTAAAGGGTTAACTATAAACGCTAATTTATATGAAGATGAAATCCAATTGTTTTTTCTCATGAAAAAGCCCTGACTTAAAATTTTCATAAAAATTGTTTAGTCCATATCCGTGTAAAGCCGATTTTTGACATACGTTGCAATGGCCTTTAAAGGGTTAACATAGACAGCAAAATTTTTTTTGACGATGGGGATAATTCCATTCGTTTAAGCATCCTCAAAATCCCTTAACGCAAAACTTTCATGATATCCTTTCATCAGTTTCCGAATAAACCCAATTTCATTTGTTGCCATTGGCCGATAATGGGTTAACATCCAACGCAAATTTTTCTAAAGATGGTGCAAGTCTAATATTCCGAAAACACTTAACCCCAAACTTTCATCAAAATCCCTAGAATCATTTTCGAGTAAACCGAACTTCTGCTATGTATTGAATTGGCCGGTAAAGGGTTAACTGTAAACGCTAATTTATCTGAAGATGAAATCCAATTGTTTTTTTCTCACGAAAAAGCCCTAACATCGAACTTTCATAAAATTTGCTTCGTCCATTTCCGTGTAAAATCCATTTCTGACAAACGTTGCAATTGTCCTTTAAAGGGTTAACAGCGACAACGAATTTTTATGACGATGGGGATAAATCCATTCGTTTAAGCATACTCAAAAGCACTTAACGCAAAATTTTCATCAAAATCCTTATATCAGTTTCCGAATAACCCCAATTTATTTCATTTGTTGGAATTGGCCGTTAAGGGGTTAACAGCCAACGCAAATAATTCTGAAGATGATGGTAAATCTAATATTCCGAAAACACTTAACCCCAAACTTTCATCAAAATCCCTAGAATCATTTTTGAATAAACACAACTTTTGCTATGTATTGCAGTTGGCCGGTAAAGGGTTAAATGTAAACGCTAATTTATCTGAAAATGAAATACAATTGTTTTTCTCATGAAAAAGCCCTAACTTCAAACTTTCATAAAAATTGCTTAGTCCATATCCGTGTAAAGCCGATTTCTGACATACGTTGCAATTGTCCTTTAAAGGGTTAACAGCGACAACGAATTTTTATGACGATGGGTATATATCAATTCGTTTAAGCATACTCAAAAGCACTTAACGCAAAACTTTCATCAAAATCCTTATATCAGTTTCCGAATAAACCCAATTTATTTCATTTGTTGCCATTGGCCGATAAGGGGTTAACAGCCAACGCAAATAATTCTGAAGATGATGGTAAGTCTAATATTCCGAAAACACTTAACCCCAAACTTTCATCCAAATCCATAGAATCAGTTTTGAATAAACCCAAATTTTGCTATGTATTGCAGTTGGCCGGTAAAGGGTTAAATGTAAACGCTAATTTATCTGAAAATGAAATACAATTGTTTTTTCTCATGAAAAAGCCCTAACTTCAAACTTTCATAAAAATTGCTTAGTCCATATCCGTTTAAAGCCGATTTCTGACATACGTTGCAATTGTCCTTTAAAGGGTTAACAGCGACAACGAATTTTTATGACGATGGTGATAATTCCATTCGTTTAAGCATACTCAAAAGCACTTAACGCAAAACTTTCATCAAAATCCTTATATCAGTTTCCGAATAAACCCAATTTATTTCATTTGTTGCCATTGGCCGATAAGGGATTAACAGCCAACGCAAATTTTTCTGAAGATGGTGGTAAGTCTAGTATCCCGAAAACACTTAACCCCAAACTTTCATCAAAATCCCTATAATCATTTTCGAAAAAGCATAACAGAAATCTAATTTCAATTAAAATCTTTTGAAAATGCGATAATAAAACATCAATTTTGAATGCCGGTGCCCCTCCTCCTCCCCTTCACACACACAGGTGTTAATAGACCCTCCTATGTTATTTTTTTTGGACAGAATATTTCTTATAGTTCGAAATTTCCTCATTAACATGCTCATTGAAATTATATTCCTTTTGATGTATTTAGAAATTTGTAGATGAATGAAACGCATTGAATAATAGAAGATAAATTCGTTGAATCTGACCTAAATGATAAAAAAATAATCTTGGAGATAACCCCCTAAAGAAAAACCTTAAATATCTCAGGAACCAATGTTGATATCTTCGTGCAAATTTATATCTAGGCTATTTTGATGCTCTAGAATCGTTTTCTGTCGTCAAATTAGTGGGTTAACATTCGAATTTTCAAAGTTGGACCCATTTTTAATATGTAGACGACCCCCAATGTCATTTTTTCCTACATACAAAAAAAGTAGACATAATTTCCTGACGATTGGTGCCTACTGCATGTTTCTGCGATAATTAGGTAATGAGATAGGTGGGGGTGTTTCGTTTTTTGTTTGACCGACTGTACATACATGCATATATATATGTATATATATATATATATATATATATATATATATATATATATATATATATATATATATATATATAATTTTAGATGATTTAGATTAATTGTAGCTATTTAAAAATTTTAATTAGGTGTAACATTTCTTTTTTTTTTAAATTAATGAATCAAATAAATAAATAAAAATAGACTTCAAAACTCGAGTAAATACAGGCTAGGTCCCTTTAAAAAGACCAATATGAAGACAATCCACCTAGGTCTAAGACCTAAGTTAAGTAAAACAATGTCATGGGGGGGGGGTGAAGTGAATGTTTTGATTATTTTGCAAGAGATTTTTGCACAGTACGTTTATTGCATTTAATATATTATATTCAGGTTTTAATATTATTTTATATTATATTTTTTCAGGTTATCAGTTTATAAATTTAATTTTTTACAAGCTGTTTTTTGTTTTTTAACATTTTCAAAATTGTTGATGGTTTTAGGATTGAGGCCGATTGATTGCACTAGTATCCTAGGCCTGTGTGAGAGTGCCTTACACGGGGGTCTTTCTAAGGGATCTTAGCCGTATTTAACTTAATTTCGGAGAAAATCACCGAACACTTCGAACGGCTAGGCCGACGAGCGCGACCAGGGATCAAACCCAGCACATCATGTCTACAGCTTCAATGACAGGACCACTTGGCCGTTAGTGGACCCTAGCATTCTAAAAGCTAAAACTTTTATTATTATTATTATTATTGTAAAAATAAAAAATAAATTTGGAATAACGATTTAAATAACCGCATTTTTCCTTTTCATTAAAATCGTTATCATTTTTAAAAAAATTAATGCTACAAATTTTTGAATGAATAAAATATATAATTTTGCAGATAAATAATGTAAATTATGTTAGATAAAACTGTCAAGTAACTTTTACACTGCATACAAGCCATACATCTTATCAGTTAAATAAAATTCTTATTTAAAATAAACTGGTTGACGTGCAGTGCCTGGTTCGATTCCAGGTTGCACTCGTTAACATCATCGTTCGGAGTTTTCCGTGGTTTTCTTTAAAACTCGAGCAAATACAGGCTAGGTCTTAGCAGAAAATACAGAATTTTTTTCTTTTCTTTTCTTTCTTTCTTTTTTTTTTTTCTTTCTTTCTTTTTTTTTTTTTTTTAAGCATAACCATTATTTATAAATTTTATTTATTTATTCATTTTTCATTCAAAAAGCTAATTCTATACATATTATTTATTTATTATGATTTTTTTTTTTTTTTTCTTGGAACAGAGGTTTAATTCGCTTTTCACCTTTTCATTAAATTTTTTTTTTTTTTTTTTTTTTTTTTTTTTAGTATAAATTTCTGAGTTGAAGTTCGGATAACTAAAATAATTTTAACATAGGAATAAATGAAAATTGTTTCAAATAAAACTTTTTAAGGCACTTTTACATTGCATACAAGGCATATATATCAGTTACATTTCTTTCTTTAAAATAAACTGGTTAATGGGAAATGCTGGGTTCGATCCCAGAAAACGATCGACAATTTAACAGTTCCGAGTTTTCCGTTTTTTTTTTTTCTGTTTTTTAAAAACTCGTGTAAATATGGACTTGGTTTCGTTAAAAGGTGTTGATGTTTGGGATTAAGGCCGATTGACTACACTTGCGTCCTAGGCCTGAGGGGGAGTGCCTTCCGTGGAGGTCTTTCTAAGGGATCGTAGCCCTATTTACGCAAGTTTCGGAGAAAACCACGGAAAACACCGAACGGCTAGACTGACGAGCGCGACCTGGGGTCGAACCCGGCACCTCACGTTTCCTTAATAAGACTATTACGGAGGCAATGTACCTAGGCTTAATTACAGTCAATTAGCTTTAACTTCTACATAACTACCTCCAAATAAAACATAATTGGCAGAGGGTGAGGTATAAATATCTTATATAATGTATATATTAAAAACTGCCTTAATTATTTTCTAATGAATTCTTTTCCTTCATAGTTTATTGCGTTTTCTTTATTTTGCATATTTCTAAATTTTCATTAAAGTTTTTACATCAAGGAATAAATTTCTTTAAAATAATGTATGGATGTATTTATGAAAAGGAAAATATATATAAGAAATAGCTGAAATTTATCCTTAACATCGAAAATTATGTTAAATAAAATTAGGAAAAGTAAGAAAATAAAGTGTAAGTATATTGGAAAATATTATAAATATATATATATATTCCCACGTGAGTTTTATGAGAACCCATTAAGGCTAATATAATTCATATATATTTAAATTTTGTCATTCCCAACTTCGTTTAAAAAATTAATGTTGCTATGGACAATCGTCAATAGATGGCGTGAGGGTCAGCCGTGATAGCAGCCTCAGTCAAAATCGGGACCATTTTCGTAATACGGCGTTAGTTCTCCTATTTACTCTAGCTTCATGTTGCCAACCCTGCTTATAATGTACAGCCTATACTTTTTCCTAATACCTAGACTTTTCTCTAATGCCTATACTTTTTATGAGATGAATTTTTTTCTTGTCGTAATTAGAAATATGAAATGTGTCCTAGAAATGTCAAATTCTGTAATGTTAAAAAATTATCAGTGCGAAATTACAAGCAGGGTTGGGTTTCTTCCAGGACAGTGGAAGAAACTGGAAAAAACCGGAAGAAGCTGGAAGGAAACCGGAAGAAATGGAAGAAACCAACCATAAGACAAAACAGATGTTCAAAATCAAAATTAATGAACTATATAAACTCAAAGCATAGATATAATGTCAAATCTAAACTATAATCCAATTTATATTAAAAATATTTTAAGAAAACATGTTATTTGATAACAAACACTAAATATATACAGGTGATGGGTTTTTACTTTTCAATGCTAATATTTTTAAACCTTTTTGCATAGATACTACATTATAATATTATTATACGTTCAAACAGTACAAGTGATAATAATTACGAAATTTTTAGCCATAATATTTGAACTTTTTTTTTTTTTTTTTTTTTTTTTAAGGATACAATTTTTTGTATAAACTCGAAGCTGGTACCCAGTGAACTGTATCGATAAGTAAAGATACCTACTTTTAAACTCTCCTGTAAGTTCTGTTGGATTAAAAAAAAAAAAAAAAAAAAAAAAAAAAAAAATCCATAGTTTGTATTTATTTTAAGTTGAAAAATAAAGTGCAGTATTGAACTACTAAAAAACTTTTCATTCGTTTTACTGTCAACTCCCTCTAACTCTCAAAAGTTTTGTCCAGAGGTTGTGCAGATTATAGGAATTTGGAAAGTAGGGATTTGTTTACAGTTTTCTTTTGCAGATACAAAGTCAGTTATTATTAATTCATAAATAGACATCAAAACAGAAAGACGATTTCTAATAAATTTTAGGCTAAAATATTTCTTCAATATTAATAAAACTAATCTATCACATTCATATATGATGATAAATAATTTAAGAATATTCAAATAGGTACTATAAAATGTAAACAAACATTTAAAAAATACTAAATAAAATATTTTTGAAAGTCTGGAAATAATATTCATCGATGATTAATTTTGTTAAACATTGATCTAATACTAGTGGTTTGTTTTAAGCACAAGTCTGTATGAATTGCAGAATAATAAATACAAGAATGTTATTCTCCCCCTCTCCTTAATTGTGTTTCAAAGCAAGAATTAAGCTAAGGATTTAATTTTAAAAAAGTAAAAATTGAAATATGAGATGTAAATTTCTTTTACCATAAAAAAATCAATTACGAATTAGGAGGATTTGCAGATTATAAATCTGCGGATTAGAGGGAGTTGACTGTACTGTATATGACTATAAGGAAAATAAAGTTTTTGATAACATTTTGTAATACAGTAATTATTGCAAACTGGTTCTTTTAATTAACTGGATGTTTGTCAAGAGCTGTTTTATCAGAAAGTATAAGCAAGTAATCCAAACTATTATTTATTGCCTGTTAAAGAAATAAAATTTCCTAAATTATAAAACTTTACACTGTTTAAATTGAAATTTATTTTTTTACTGGATTTTGAGTATTTTGGATCGTGATCATCAGATACCGAAGCTCGTTTTGGTAAAAATCTCATAATTATTAATTAAGTATGTAATTAAATTTGTATAGGTATAATTAAAGTTGTTTATAAGATAAATGCATCCATTGTATTTTACAAATCTGCAATTTATAGGATAAATTTTTAAGAAAAACAGTTTCTTCCATTTCTTCCACTTGGAAGAAACCTATTTCTTCCGGCCAGTTTTTTCCGCGGTTTTTTCCGCCTTGGAAGAAACTTGCCAACCCTGACAAGATTTATAAATGAATTTGATTTTGACTCTATTTGGAACAACTTGCAGGTTGGTCCACAACTCTATTCGGTGATTTTCTTTGTGTGTTTATACTTCTGTGTGTTTTTTATAGCTGCTTGTCAAAGATGCCATAAGGTGGATGCCACTGATGTTAAAATCAAAGAGGCTTTTGGCGACTGGCTCAACGAAGCCAAAGTGAGAAAAATTCGAAGGTAATTTATTTTGCTCAATTATTGTCATTAACGCATTCGCTGTCACTCATGTTCTCAGGGGTCGATCCAGGTTTTTATTTTTGGGTCCCCGTTTTGTGAAAAAAAATATATATATTTTTGTGAAAAAAAAAAAAAAAAAAAAAAAAAAAAGACTAGTTATAGCATAAAAAGCACTTTTAGTTATCACGATTCTTTTTAAAACCCCTAACAAATATACTGAGAACAAATTGTACACTGGATATAAAACAAAACACTAAAAATACTACTTACATTTAATCTTCAAGAAGTGATGAAATTAATTATGCTCCAAAATCCTCAATATTTACAATTAAAGTTTCTTAGGGGGAGTTTTGTTTACAGTGGCAGCCCCCTTGTCTACTGCCATAGCATGAATCTTTGGAATCATAATTTTAAAGTAATATGCGGCGATTTAAAAATATCCACAATTTTTTCACACTCTTTTGGAGATAATTTTTTTGCTCCATTTATAATAATTCTTAACTGTTCATATAGACTTTCTTGTTTCAAGGATGATCTCATGTCAGTGCATACGAGATTCATTCGAAAAAATAATCATTCCACCGAAGCTGTTGACGAGGGAATTACAGTACACGTTTAAAAGTTTCATAAAGTTTGGATATAGTAACCAGTTCTTTGATGACTGTTTTTCTAACAACGTTTGAAAGTCAATAGGACTCATCTTTCTGTCTAAAGCTTTTTTAGCCTCTTCTTTTTTATTTTCGTACAAAAGGTTTTTGGCTGTTTTTGTTTTTTCAATATCAAAAGACATTTTTGAAAACATAATTTCTTTTTTAAAATCGTCTTTCTCATTTTGAACAGCTAACTTCTCTATAAATGCTTTTGACACACAAACAGAATCTTTAAAAATGTCTTTTCTTTCTTCCCCATAATGAGACACCAAAATAGATAAATAGGGCTCAAAAGCAATTTCGTCATCTGTTAATGCATTTAAATTTCCATTGCTGAAAATATCAAATCCTTTTAAAGTAGTGCTACTGGGAGACAATTCGAAAGACAAATTTATTTCATTTTTGAAATCCTTCAAAAATTTCTGTACAAAATTCTCCTTGAACTCAATAAGTATATTTTCTGTGGATTTTTGTTTTCCTCGCATTCGCATACTTAATGAGGTACATTCGGTTACTATATTTAATAATATATCGTATTTTTGGAAATTATTTCCTTTTTCCAAATTTGCACAATAATCCTCTACTTATTTAATTAGAAGATTTACTTTAGTGTTAAGAAAACTAAAAGTAATATCTGGAGATTGGAGCCATAAATTTAAAATATCAACTTTTGACAAAAAATCTGCTAAGAACAGAATAGTCAACATAATATCGGGATCTAGGAGTTGCTCTCTCAGTTCTGGTTCCCGGGTTTGAACGAAAAGAGAATCGAAGGTATCTATCTATAAGCTCTTCATACCGAGTTGCAATCCTCTGACATGCACGACCATGGGATAGCCAGCGAGTTGTTGATACTTTCATGATTTTTAATACTTCGACCCCATATACATTTTGTTGAATATCTTTAAAAACTTCAAAATTTTTTGGGCTGTAATGGAATACTTTCCACAGTGAAACTAATAACGTGTCTACCGATTTCAATTCAGTATATTTTTTCAACAAATGCACAAAAACTAGAGCCAGTTTATGATTCCTGCAGTTTATATATATGCAATGGGGAGAAATATGTCTTAATCTGCGCTGTACTCCAGAATGCTCCCCACTCATTACATTTGTCCCATCTAGAGCTATGAAAAGGCAATTAGATAATTTGATGTTTTTAGCTACTGATATTTTTTCTGTGGCACTTGTTATTGACTCTGCTTTACTGCTACTTAAATTCACGAGTCCCAGGTATTTTTATTTTGCAATGTCATACCCAGGCAGTCTGTACCTGACAATTAAACCTAATTGTAACCTTTGGGACTCATCTGTGCACTCATCGGCCATTAAGGCAAAAAATTCTGCACAAGATAATTCTACTAGTAATTTCTGTTCCAAATAAAGTGAAATGGAACTTAGAAGACTTACAACAGAAATGTGTGAATATTTTAGCCAGAATGTGGAAAAGCCAGAGAATTTCATACAATGATTGCCAAAAAAAAAAAAAAAGAATTTTTCCTCCAACGTACAGTCATTTGTCTTCTTTTTTTTTTCTTAGCTTCCGCCATTTTTTAAAAACACCTCTCAAAAAGACCCCGCATGTAGGGCAATCTGTCCTTAGTTCAAAGTTACGTGTAACTTTTGTGTGTTCAAGTGGTACCATACTTATTTTGCTTTCAATACAACCAATGCACAATATATGCAATGATGCCGTTTATGTGCTATAGTACGTAAATTACACAAAAAGTTGGAGGCAGGACGCGAAAAATTTATTATGGCGGGTCCCTGGGGACACGTAATTTTCATTCTGGGAAAAAAAAATTTCAAACTGGAAGAAATGAAAAAAGTAAATTTCAGACTATATTTCTTGTTTAAAACTAATATGTTCTTTATAATTTTAAAGCATTCTGCTCTAAAGAAGAAGAAAAAAAAATCCTTTTGAACTTCATTTTACCATAAAGGAAAAGTAACATATCCTATACAATAAAAACACAAACGAGCGGCCGGCGCGAAATCAAAAACGAAGTCCCGACTCTGAGACTAGAAAATGAAGTTTTGATGCGAAAAGATTATTAGTAAAAAGTGTACAATATGCCACATCGCGTCACTACGTAAATAAATCATCAGTGGGTGTCCTCTATCAAAGCTTAGCCGAAATATGAATGAAATTCGAAAAATGGTCACCAAACCCTTCTTTCAAAGAATCTAAAAACATTTCTAATTCCAATACGATAAACACACATGAGTGGTCGGTGTGTAAACAAAGTTCTGAAACACAAAAACGAAGGTCCTGTACGAAAAAGTTAACTGTTAAAAGTGCCGGAACATTGAATTGCATCACCCTGCTGCGTTCTAAGTTCGTTCAAACAAAACAAAAACAAATAGAACGGATGAACGAACGCAATTACAGGAACATGACATTATGTCTGTATTAAGATTCAAGAAATTTTATTATTATAAAACTAAGTATTAAAAAAATGTAATATGTTTGCTGTGTTAAGCAAAAAATAAAATAGTTTTGCTAATGTCAGAATGTCATTATTATTATAGTAATTTTGTTTACAGATAAGTTAGTACACTTCTTTTATTTTTTTCTCTAATACATTATTTAAGTTATCAGTATAGCTTATTGGTAAGTTATTTTGTGAAAGGAGGGTGGGGGACTTGGGGTAGCTTTTGCAGACGTGATATTTCAGTTTTCGGCAGGGGCCGATATCCAGAATATTCTGATAATTGGAATCAGGTTGGTCCCGTGATTGCTGGATAATGAATCATGTGCTGTATTTGAAGTGGAATGTGTAACTAAATTTTGTAATCGATCTATTTATCTAAAGCTCATTTCTCAAAAAAAAAAAAAAAAAAACCCTTTTCTCATTTTGTTTTCTTAGTGCTAGTAATTTCGAGGAAATTTAAAAAATATTTCTAATTTAAAATAATGATAACTAGATATTATACTATATTTTCTCTCTCTCTCTTTTTTTTGTGTGTGTTCCAGAGCACATTGAGCTAAATGTTTTCAGTTGTTTCTTAACAGCAACTATCTTCTACATAATATTAGTTTAAGACAATCTCAAAAAGAGCTAGTTAAAAATTCCTAAAAAACTGTTTTTCGTCTACAATAGGATAAAATTTTAATTTATATCTGTAATGTACAAATTCATTTATGCGAGGACCCATTTTTTGAAAAAAAGGACCCAGATTTTTTAAACTCTTGGGTCCCGGGAACCCAGGATTTTGGAAGACTAGTAGCATCACTATGGCTAGGCTGGAATTTTCTTAGAACATGTCTGGAAAAGTCAGGTAATTTCATTCTGCTATTGGAGAGGAAACTCTGAATTAGAAAATAAATATCAGCTTTCCGGGAGAAAATACAGCAGAGCACATCCTAGTATTCAAGTGGTCTATTCATACTATGTAAGACTAGCTTTCAAAATGAAACAGATTTGTCAAAGATCTGTTTCATTTCGAACATAATTTTAAAAATATCTTGTTTACATTTAAGTATATATACAGTGTACTCTCGATATCTCAAAAACCTTGATATGTCAAAAAATTATTTTTTCTTGTGATATTGCATATTCATCCAAAGTAAATTTTTAATCTTATGTTGAAGAATTTTCACTCAAAATCTTGTCTTTTTTTTTTTTAATCGCTATTCAGTTCTGTTGAAAAGGTATGTTACCAAAAACCTCTCGCGCCCCTTATCTATCTGAGAGAGCCAAATAACTCAATTGGTCATTTGAACGACAAACAAAGGTATAGAAATAAGTTTTGTGGTGCATCAGATAAACACGCACATGTTTTGACCAATGCCAATCTCAGTTTTTTTTTTCTTAAGATCCAGTTCAGTCGTTGCTAATAGAAACATGACATATGTACAAGAGACTTATGAGTCACATTTTAGGGAAAAGGGGTTTGTATAAGTGTGCGCTAATGCCTCAAACATATGGATTAGTTGGCCGGAGAAAAGCATGTCTGGGAATCACTGCCAGTTGTTTCAAAAATGGAAATTTCCATAATCATTAAATAGAAATTGAATTTTATTGACAATTGAATGAACAATAGCGATTTTAGAGGCCATAGATAAAGGAGGAAAAAAAGAATAAATCGAAAAAGATTTCAAAATTTCAGCATCGACTTTTTTATTAATAATATTGAAAAACAGAAACAAAACTGAGAAACTTTTCAAGCAGGAAAAAGAAGCTGCGAAAAAGATCAGAATGGCTGAATATCCTGATTTAGAAGAATGCCTCATAAAATGGTTTAAACAATGCAGAGCTCATAATATCTCTCTTGGAGGCAATGTGTTAAAAGAAAAGGCCGAACAGTTCGCAGAAAAACTAGGGTATTAAGTATTTCAAAGCCAGTAGTGGATGGTTAAAGAACTTTAAAAAACACAACGTAATTTTTAGAAAATTGTGTGGCCCGAACCAATCAGTGAGCGATGAATTTTGTTCAGAATAGATTAAAAATCTTCCTGATCGTTTGAAAAACTATTCCCCGAATTCATCTCATCAACATTTTAAAAGAGATGTGGATTTTCATTAAAGCACTGTTAGGCGAAATTGCAGTTTTCAGTGGAGAAGCATACCACGGAGGCAAGGTAAAGATTGAGTAACAGTGTTAGCTGTCAACATGAATGGCACCGAAGTTCGTTACAGAAGGAGGTTGTAAAGATCAGATGCAATTTTTTAGGAAACAGGAAATTGCACCAATAAATATTCTGGATCGTATGAGGATGGTTGACTGACCTTTGAGCTGTTTGACACAAAAGAACTGTTTCAGAAAAGTTAACTTTGTGAAAAAAGTAGAAAATTAAATTGAATCGGACAAGGAATAGGAAACTGGCATTGAACCTGATGATAAAATACAATGTGGAGAATGAGTGGAAATTTCAAATTCGCTAAACCTTTCCAAAAAACATAAGTTTTAAAGATTTTGCTGACTTAGATGCTAACGTTAAAGTCTGTGGGCTGTGAACAGATGATATAATTGTTTCTCAGTTGATTTCTTCTCTGCCATATGATGATGAGGAAGACGTGGGTGTTCCTGAACCACCACCTATCATTACTATATCTACTGTTCGACCGAGATAAGAACGACCCTGGAACTGACGAAGGTACTGTCCAGTTGCCAGGGTAACCAATCATTCGACTTAATTTGAGGGATGTCTGGTATTTTCTTTTCACACCAACACTGGAACTTCTCGCCATATTTCTCTGGTTCAGTGATTGACTTATCGCATTTCCTATTGTCAAATCGTTCAGACAGATTGTAAAATTTGTAAATAAATAAAGTTCATTATTAATTTTTTCTGGATATTTAATCATTTTGAAATTCATCAATGCAGGAATAAAAATGAAAATTGAGAAAACACAATTTTACGATTTTAAATCTGTAAAATATACATCAAAAACCGTAAGAACTGTTACCTGAATGTATATTTTAAAACTAATATAATTCAATTTATAAATAATAAATGGAAGTATAAGCTTTTATATGAAACCTACTTCAGTGTTGCCAAATACCTTTAAATTTACGCTGGTCAAATTATTCATATTAAAAATAAATAAATAAATAGTTATAGTTATTTAATAATCTATTTAGACTTTGTTATATTATCATGGCAATTTAATTGTATGTTTATTTTTTGCTTTCTGTTTCTTTTTGTAACTAATGTAAATATCTTACTTAAACCTAATCATAATAAAATTAAGTTCATAAAATCTAAATATGCTATTAAGTGAAATGGCAATATGAAAGAAATAAGTTATGCCATTTTTAAATAACATCTTGATTAATATTTAAAAAACAAGTGAAGTTTTACAATAACTGATGTTGTTTATTTTAGTAACAATAAATAATATTTTCTATTATCTATGGATTTTCAAGAGAATGCTAACTAAATAAATATTACTATTTTTTTAAACCAATAATTCTGTGTGTAAATGCTATTATTAGTGTATCTTGTATCTCACAAACTCTATCTTGATTTCCCCCCCCCCGTCCTTATGATTTTAAAATATGGAGAGTATACTGTGTATATATATATATGTGTGTGTGTGTGTAGAATGTTTGTGCGGATACAAAAGTAAATAAATGTGTTGCCAAAAAAAAAAAAAAAAAAAAAAAAAAAAAAAAGCAGGGTAAAAAATATTTGTAGGAAAATAAATTGATCTGTGTTATCCATTTCAAAAACAGAAATCATTTTAAAATTTGAAAATGCAAATGTGGTATTTTTAAAAGATATGTTCTATACAATTAACAAGTCAGTGTTTAACCTCTTAGCAATTTTGTTAATTGAAGATTTCTAATTTAGCACCTTTTTTTAATTGTAACTGTAAATAGATTTCTTAAAGTAATTTTTTTTTTTTTCAGGAAGCAAAGACAAATGCAGAAGAACACAGAAGATGTAAATAACATGTGAATTGTAATAAAATTTAAATTTGTAAATGAGTTTCAATAAATGGTTTTTTCTTTTCCATGTTACAGTCAAAGAATCTATAATAATAAGAAGGGACAGCTGAAAAAGTCGTAACTGCGCCGTCTACTGGAGGAAATTGGCAACTGATAGGTCATTTGTTATGAGAATGCTGTGCTGGGAAAAAAACATGCTGGGGTAACCGGAATTCCTTGAGTTAGCTGGTTGATAGTAAGAGAAACCAACTTATCCGTCGCCAAAAACAGGTTGATATTATCGTTATAGGGTTGTCGATCTTAAAAAGAGATAGGAAGGAAAGCGTTACATTACATGTTTGACGGGAAATTCAAATGGCGGTTATTTCAAATGTCTGCGTTTTTAAGTCCTTTTTTAATGGAAACAAGCAGTACATTAACAGAATGTTATTATTAATTTGTTTGAAGTAAACAAACAAATAGATTTATGTTAATTACAGTTTAGTAATTCCAAGGTGTTAAATTCTTGTTTCTTCTTATATATGTCCTAATACATTTCCGAAATGGATGATTTAGATTCACAATCCAAAAAAAGCTTTAATTCAAAGGTAATTTTTATCATTCTCTAAACGTTTCTTGTATGCAATAAATAGAATAAATATATGTGTATGTGAACTTATATTCATACACTTCTCTTCCTAAAAAAATTTAACATAAATATCTTTGAAAATTTATGTACTATACTGTTTGTTAATTTATATGAGTATGTCATTTTATCAATTTATTTTAATTAATAAAAATATGTCTTTACATCCATGTAATTTTCACACTTGAGATCATTATCTAATTTAAGATTATGATTAATAAAATATCAATTTTTTATCAATCGTTTTAGATTACTTTTATAATTTTGAATATGTGTGTATATCCATCCATACATATATATATCCTTACTATTCGAACAGTTATATTTAATATACCAGCTTAAGGAAACGAATTGATTAAATATGTTCAGTAATAAAAAAATTTATTATTTTAAAGTTTTTTTTTTTTTTTTATGAAATTATTTTAATTTAAATCAATTCAAATTCTAATAAAATGGATTTACTTTTTTTCTTTTTAAAAAATGTAGGGAAAATGCTTTAATGACTTTTATTTATTGACAATATTTATTCAACATATATATATATATATATATATATATATATATATATACGTATACAAATGTTTTGTAATGAAAAAGATTTTTAAGATCTTTAATTTAGGCAGAAGTAGGTTTGAAAATCAAACTATATTTTTTAATATGTTATTTTGTTTTCTTATAACTCTAAATTTTGAATTGTTATTGTTGATTAATCTTTAATTATATGAGTAAAATTTCATACATGTTAATACCCAGTAGAAAAAGTAAAAAAAAAAAAAAAAAAAAATCGATGTGTGTGTTTGTGTGTGTGTGTGGGGGGGGGGGGAGTAAGTTATGATTCTATATAGTGTTATAAAAATAGGTAGAATTTATTCATGGTTAAATTAATAAAACTTTGATTTTCTTTGGGGGGAGGAGCAGCTTCCTAAATTTTCCTAACTACACTCCTGAATATCAATAAAATTGATTTATCAAATAACACCATATTATATCAAAGTTTTGCATAAGAACTGAAAAATAAAGACAGGAATTTACATAATTTTGCTCATGAACTTTCATTTATTTGTGATAAAAATTAACATTTAATTTTCTTTCAGTGTTTAATTATATTTTCTAATTTAAAGTATGTTTCCCATTATTTATTTAAGAAATGAAAGCTGATTTTTAAAAAATCAGGCATTTATGGGTTGGAAAAAAGTATCAGACTAAAGCTATCAAGCTAGTCAATGAATTTTTTTCCTTGAAATGATTGATAAATTAAGGAATTCGGTAATAATCCCCCCCCCTTCCCCCCCCCCCCCCAAAAAAAAAAGTAAAGTATCCAGCTCAAAGTTTAGGATATAAGTAAAACAAAGTAATATTTTTATATTACAAAATAAATACAGTTTAATTTTAAGATCTACTTCTGCCTAAATTAAAAATTTTAAAACCTTTATCGTTGCTAATAATTTGTATACATAGTTACAAAAAGAATTTTCTAAGGAAAGTTTTATAGTATTTCTCCAAATTATAATATATATACAAAATTATTTTAAAGGTAATCTGAAAACATTGATATTTTATTATCCATAATCTTAAGTTAGATAATGATAGCAAGTGTACAAATTGGCTGTAAAGATATATTTTTATTAATAAAAACAGGCATGAAAGTTTTCAGAATTTAGTCTGAAACCTTTTTTTTTTTTTTTTTTTAAGGCCATCTTTGCTGTTTCTGAGATCAATTTAAATCCAAAGAGAAACCATAAAAAAATGTTATGTGTGTGTGGGGGGGGGGGGGAGGGCAGTTAGCAAACTATATTGACTTCCTAAAGTATGTGCTTATTTTGCTGAAAAATCAACAAAATTACTGTTTTATTTTTATTTTGTTGCAAATTCTTGAAATAGCAAAGATGTTAATTGTAACAAAATTTTGTACTATTTTCAAAGTTGATTCTAGAAATAAGATTATTTTAGTGTAAAATAAAATTCCTGCTTTTTTGGTAGCAAATTTCTGAAATATGCAATATTTTCGCAGTTGTTTGGGGATTTATTAGTTAATCTCACTGCTGTTAAAAAAAAAAAATTACATTTATTTGCAGCTAAATGCTGAAATTATGGATAATTTTTGCTGCCGGTTTCCAAAATAATGAATATTTGGCACCACCTGGGATAAAACCGTTTTTTTTTTTTTTCAGTGCCAGTGGCAGATCCAGAATCTTATTTTTTTCTTTCTTTTTCTTTCTTTTTTTTTTTTTTTTTTTTTTTTTTTGGGGGGGGGGGGGTTGATCCGCCACTGGCATGAGCCTGAAATATGTAATTAGTTCATCAAAATTTCTGCTTTTTTTAAATGTATGATTAACAAATGCAGAAAAATTGCTGATTCTCATTTTTTCTCTGTCTTCCAATTAATTTTTGCCAATTAACTGGTTAGTTTACTATAGATTAACAATTATAAATTTTTGTGTTTAATTCCCAAAATACATATTTTTGCATTACATTGTGCTTGCAAATTTAGACTTTTTGGCGGATTAGCACTTTCATGCCTGATTTAAAAAAAAATTATACTCATATAAACTAACAAACAATATAGTACATAAAATTTTAAAGATATGTATGTTATGTTAAATTTTTTTATTAAGAATTTTTCGTCTATTTTTTGTATATAAGAAACATTTGGAGAATGATAAAAATTTATTTTTGAATTAAAGCTTTTCTGGACTGTGAGCCTACGCCATTTTGGTAAAAATAGTCCAACTGTTGGTGTTGTAATTCCATTTTTTCCAAATTTTTAATTTTGCACTATACAAAAAAAAAAAAAAAAAAAAAAAAAAAAAAAAATCTTACAAATGTATAGATTGGAAATTATTACATTTTTTCTATAAAAAGAAGGTACTGGATTCGAGAAATTTTTTACCTCAAGTTATCGATGGGTTTACAGATTTTGAGATGCCCTGAACATGATTTCACCATTTAAAAAAAAATGATTGTATTTGACAAAAAATATTGTGGCAGCTCTAGCTCAAGAACTAATCCACAGAATTTTATACAAATTCATATACATTTGCACCTTGATATAAATAAGTGGCTATCAACTTTTGTAAAAATCACCCAATAGGTGACATTGTTATCCCATTTTCTCATACTTTTTTAATGTGAGAGTAAAGGACAAAATTTTGTATAAATGTGGGCATTAAAATTATTACTTTCTTCTACATATGTAAGAAGAAAGTATTGGATTAAAAAAAAAAATTTCGACCTGGTTTTCAATAGAAGTACATGTTCTGAGATATCCTGAACACGATTTGACATTTTTTTTTTTTTTTAATTATCTTTTTCTCTGTATACATACAATTTTATACATGCTCTATCTTGCGTACCAATGGATGAAATCTAACAAAACTTGATATTTAGTTGAATCTTGTCTTAAATTAGTGCTGATTACGTTTAAAGAAAAATCACTCAAGTGTTGAAAGCAAATTTTTTCCCCATAATTTTTAATATGGCAATACAGGAAAAGCAATTTTGTTAGAAAATATACAATTTAGATTATTTTTAACCTGTCATTGTAAAATTCTAAAACATTATTAATAATCGTATTATCAACACAGATTTCTTTAAATGTATGAATTTGAACACTCTCTTCCCCACCTCGGGAGAGTAAATTTTCAAAACAAGTATGAGTCAAAAGAACTCGTTGATACCTTCAAAATAAATGGTTGAACAATGTACAATATGTAAAAATTTGAAATAAAGTTTTTTTTTTTCCCTCCCACATTTAACTGAAAAGGAAAAAAAGTGCTTTTTTCATTATCTTTTCTTTTAATTTTTATAAAATAAAATGCAGTAGTCACTGATTTGTATTAAATTACATAATTTTGTATAAGAAAATGTAAAAGTTTTGTAAATGCTACAACATACTTTTATAGTTTAATTAAAAATACGAATACATTTTATGTAGTTATTAGCTTTTAAAAAGGTTTAATCTATAAATATATGCAATATATCTATAAGTACAAAAATTCTGAAATAAAAGGGGGGGGGGGGAACTAAGGATTATTTGATTCAAAATAATTTTACTTTCTTTAATGAAATAACACTGAATCACAAATAGTAACTGTTTTGTTGATGAGGCAAAGTACTTATGAGATAAAAGGAATTAGCAGACAAAATAATGTGTTGCTATGCAAAGTAATTTTCTAGCGTAAATAAATATATATATTTATTACCTTTTCACAAAGTCTGAGCGAGTATAATGGATTAATTATACCCCCACTATCCATTATACTCGCTTTGCGAAAAGGGGGATTTTAAAATCACAATGAAAGCAATATTTCCCAATTTATCGCTACTACCACAAGAGCGATCCTGCCAAGCGTCGGTCGCCAATTTCATCCTGTAAAGGCGGCATTACTGCATTACATTTTCATAACAGAAGAGAGGAGAGTGCGTTTTACATTACGTCTACGGAGCTGTCCCTTCTTCTCGTTAGAAGTTCTTTGTTACAGTGTTAGCGTATTTCATTCGAATTATAAATAAATAATTGAATGCAAAACTGCCTGAAGTTTTTTTTTTATTATTATTATACATGAACTTAAATTAATAGTGAAATGTAAATAAGTCTTGATTTTATGTACACTTGATATAAAAAAATTTGAAAGGGGCTTAATCTTTAGAAGAAATGCGATTGTGCATTTCCTGAAAAACTGCAAAACTGGGTTTTTTTGTTTACTTATAAAACTCTTTAAAATTAGGATTAAACATAGGATCTTTTTCATTTCGGATTCGTTGGAAAATGTTTTTGTCTGGTTTGATGGGGATGTTGACGTTGTATTTTTTAGCTTCATTCCCTACTGTAACGGCGCATCTGTCAAAATCCATAATGAAGCTAAAAAATACAACGTCAACATCCCCATCAAACCAGACAAAAACATTTTCCAACGAATCCGAAATGAAAAAGATCCCATCCCCTTTAATCAAACTGCCGGAATATACAAAATTAATTTTCAAGACCACGACCATAACAAAGCAAGCTACATTGGGATGACCAAGAGAAAAATTAAAGATAGAATAAACGAACACCTCAGCGACATTAAATTTAACAAACCATCCACAGCATTCTCTAGACATAACATCAATAATCCTATCGATACTAACTCTATTAACTTTCAAAAAATTTCATCCTTCAACTCGCACAAGTACGCACTGAAAAGAGAGGCCATAGAGATCATATCAACGCAAAACGCAATTAACGACATTGAACATAGCATAATACCACCTGAATGGAAACCGACCCTGATAAAAGAAGAGAAGTGAAGAGGAGAAGAGCGGCAAAATTATAAAAGAAGGAGCAACCGACGATCATTGTTTATATCATCTGGCTTTGAAGATGGCCTCGGATGAGGACCGAAAAATATCGCCAACTCATAAGGATTATTTAGTAAGGTAATTTTAAAATGTTTTTAATAAATATTTCGTTTAGAGATCCAAACTTTGTCATAAATTTACTTAATGAAATAAAATATTCAAATAAATTGAGGGGGGGGGGGGAGTTCACTAGGTCAAAAGACAACATATTGGCATTCAAAAAACAATCTGAAAAACTTCATTTTTGAATGAAAATCCCATATCATGAATACCAAAGGATAGCATGGGGAGAGAATAAGAGGAGGAACCTAACTGTTCTGCAGCTTTAAAGTTTTTTCCCTATAGTTTATATAAAAAATGGAATGAAGTAAAACATTTTATAATTGATTTAAAAGTAACCCGGCATTTATGGATTAAGAAAAAGTAGGAAATGGCTCATTGATGGATCTTCATTTCCAGTGTCACAACTATGTTTTTCTAAGTTTTGACGAATATCTAAGTTGCGAAAAAAAAACAAAAAAAAAACTGCTTTGCCTGCACTATAATATAATTTTTTAATTTATGAATTCATAACACCCATCCTAACATTTGTAACAAATGATAGGATCAGCTTACGGATGATATCAAATTCAGAGTTAAAAAATATATATGTAAACAATACCCACCACTACCATAATTTATTTTTATTTTAACTTTTTTTTTTTGGGTGGTGGGGGGAGGACTAATCAGATCTTCGTTTCTTGTAGCTCATGTTGATACTCAATATTTATGTTATTTGTCATTCATAAAATTTAGGAAGAGCTTTTGTTTTGGCACAAAATATCATAATCAAATGAGTACCCAAAATATAAAGTTGGCTTAAATAAAAACTCTGTATTATGTATAAAATTGAAGGTGTCAAAAAAAGTGAAATTAGTACATATGTGTGACACAGCAAGATTGATGCTTTGCAGACATTTCGATATAACAAAGAAATTTTTTCTAATTTGCAGTAAATTTGATATGACAAGACTAAATTTTCTTACTTATTTGCAATAAAATTGCAGCAAGCTTGATGCGACAAAACTAAATTTACCTCCTAATTTGCAGTGAAATTGCAGCAAGCTTGATGTGACAAAACTAAATTTTCCTCCTAATTAGCAATGAAGTTGCAGCAAGCTTGATGTGACAAAACTAAATTTTCCTCCTAATTTGCATTGAAATTGCAGCAAGCTTGATGTGACAAAAATAAAATTTTCTCCTAATTTGCAGTGAAATTGCAGCAAGCTTGATGTGACAAAAATAAATTTTTTTAATAAGTTGCAGTGAATTTGCAGCAAGTTTGATATGACAAACTTAAACTTTTCTGCCAATTTTAAATAAGCTTGCTGCAAGTTTGACATGACAAGAATAAGACTTGCACGACAAGTTAGCTGCAAGTTTGGCGTCTGGTGACTTCGGAGCTTGCGTTAACTTGCTTCAGTCTTGTTATGAACTTGCAAACTTGTCATGGTGAACTTGTTGCAAGTTTGCAGTCTTGCAAAGCAAGACTGCTGCAAGTTTGCAGCAAACTAATTTTGCTATCTGGGGTGATATCGAAAATCACATATTCTAAATTATGTACTACATTTCTGATAAATTTAATTCTTTTCCAATTCATTTTCTATCTTTATAAAAAGCGAGTTAATGTATGCGGTTTCATTCTTTATTCGAAAAGAGCAAGCCATTATATCTCTATTTCTTTTAATAAAAAAAAAAAAGTAAATAAAATAAAATAAAAGCAAGAGATGAGGTTTCAATCGCTTAATTCTGTGGAGAACAATTCGTTTCATCTCAATTAAATAAAACAGAATAAAATGTTTCCTGATCTCATTTTTGAACATTGAACAGAGCACATCTGCTACTTAAAAATAGAAATAATGTATTCTTTTTTGACTAAAGTCTATGTGTAAGAATTTAACGATAAAATTTTTGTGGTCAAGAGTTAAGGTTAGTTTGCCAGATTCTCACGAATTAATAACGGTTTTTTTGGCTAAGAAATTAATCGCCAATATATTTTAAAAAGTTACACTAAATTAGCTGTAACTGAAAAAGTTGGGTGTTGTCTTGGCATCATAATTCTGTGGTTTTGTGTAATGTATCCAGCCAAAAATTTCATCACTTCTGCCTCTTCGCTGTTGCTGTAAAGACGTTCCTTTTGATTGCTTCTCTCCCCGTGTCCATCCCGCTCATTTTCATGTATTCATACATTGTATTAGAAAACGAACATCTTCTTGATTCTTTTCAAATGGATATTTCTGATGTATCTCATTAGTGTTGAATTTTTTAATTATAAGCAATATTGTTACGAAGTTGAAGATAAATAAAACATTTTAACGTCAGCAACGAATCTTGGATTATTGTGAACAGTGCAATGTTCACGGCCAATCACCTCAACGACTGTGATCCGTTATCATTATTTTACCAGTGTATTGCTTCATAATAATATAAGAAATTTAAGCATCGCCAAAAGTGCTAATATCATCAATTCGTTTCTACAAAAATAGTGCAACAAACTCTATAGCACAAGACAAGCCCAAGGGCTCTCTTTAGCAAGGGGGGAAGGCAAGAACAGAGAAAGTATCGATTATTTTTAAAAAATTCTCTCAAGAGTGTTTGAAGAAAAGGAATTCTTTACCAAACCGGGGAGTATTTATAATATAAACAAAACCGGCTGTCAGTTAAATAACGTTCCAGGAAAGTTCGTGGCTACCAAAGGGTCAAAAGATGTTCATGTTTGACGTGTCCAGAGAGAGGAGAAAATGTTACAGTTATTGCCTGTTGCAATGTAGAAGGACAATACCTCCCACCTTCAGTTATTTTTAAAGGCGTTCGGGATAAAAAAATGAATTTTCTGATGGTCTTCCACCTGGATCTATGATGTTCATGAATGAAAAATCATCGTACATCAGTACAGATATTTTTTTAAGATGACTTAGAGATTTTTTGTTCCAAGAAAATCTCAAGGAAAGACGTTATTAATTTTGGTCGGTCACGTATCGTCCTTGAGCTGTTATGACTTGCTGGGATTTGCGGACAAGAATAACATTATAATTGTATGCCTGCCCAGCCATTCGACACAAGCCCTTCAGTCTCTTGACCGGTCTTTTTTAAGCCACTAAAACACCTCTTTAAAGAGGAAGCAAGAAAATGGATTGTTAATCATCCAGAAGGAACCGTTGGAAGAATACAAGCTGCAGAACTGATTGGTAGAACCTGGAAAAGGGCAGCTTCTGATGACACTACTAATAATGGTTTTCGGGAGGCGGGAATTTTTCCTCTAAACCAAACAGCGATTCCAAACCACTTCTTTTCCATAAGTGAAGGATTGAAACAGACGGGTGAACAGTCCCAAATTTCTGAATTAACTGAACTGAATATTCTGCCCGACAAAAATATTGCACCGGATTTCCCCTATACCTAGGTTAGAAGAAAGGTGCCAAAAAAGAAAGATACAGTCGGCTAAGGTTATTACATCCCAAGAGCACATCCAAGAAAAAAAGCTAAAAACCGCTGTCAAATTTAGCAAACTGTCAAAACATCTGGCGATGGATATGCTCATTGAAAAGGACGAAAGTGATCCGACAAACAATTGTCTTGAAGGTGAGGAGAACTATTATTTTATAAAAGAAACAGTAGATTGGATAAATTGCATAAAATGCCATAAACGGTTACACGAATCATGCACAACGTACGGGGATCTGTGCAATGTTTGCGGGAAAGCTAAAATTTGAAAAGAGAAAAAAAAATATTATCTGAATAAATTCGACATATTTCGTAATTTTTTTTCATTATACTTTCTAATCTGTAAATATGAAATTTTCACATATATTAAAAAAATAATAATATTTGAAATATTTTTCAATAGTTTATGTGTTTTATTCTAAATTTTACATCTTGTCTATGGTAGCTAAATACTGTAATATTTTATAAATTAATGCTAAGGTCTTTTTTTTTTTAATAGCTTACTCTTCATATGTTTAAACTACTGAAAAACTGTTATAAACTATTGACCATTAACAGGGAGGAGGTACCGCTCACCACTCCAGGAGTGGTGTCGAGCGCTTCTAGCTATGCTAGGCCCAAACTATTGACCTTTAACAGGAATTAACAGGGAGGAAGAGCTGCTCACCATTTCAGGAGTGGTAAAAAGCGATTCTAGCTATGCTAGGCCCCTCCTCCGGAACGTTTATTTAAAAAGTAATAAATAATAATAATAAAAAAAAAAGAATACAAGGACCGCTAGAGACAGGTCTCTCACGCGAAAAGCAGTGGTGGTAAAGATGAAGAGAACATGGAAAGGCTTGATCTCAAAAGCACAAACACTGTAACTTCAGGCCACTGGAGAAATGGTTCCTTTTATAGTGATGTCAGATGAGTGCCAAAGTTGTTTAACTTGTCTGCATTGATTGTTAATAAGCAGGTGATAATGTAAAAGTCATATTTCAATTTATTACTGGGTGCAGTAAGTACACTATGATGAAGTATAGTAGGAGCCGAGCTTAAACTCATCACGACAAGGGGCACCAATGCAGAGCAGGGATTGGTTAAGATAATGTTGGGCATAATCCTTCGCGACAGCGGGCACTTTGTCAGGATGCTGTTGAATTGCAGGCACAGATATACTGAAATTGCTTATGGTAAAATTGTGATATGAGCATTAAGCCAGTAGTAATTGAAAACCTCTAGAGGAGTAGAGAGAAAAAAATATTTAAAAGAAACATAATCAGTATTTAATTGATTTAGTCTATTAAGTTTGAAATTTCCATGAGAAGATAAAAAATTTTGTTTAGCTTTTGAATTAAAGAGAGTCTAGTAATTATGTTCTCTAACCATTTGGAGGTCTAATAGGAGGGTTCCTTAAATGATAGGAAGAGGTAAGCGGACAACTATAAAAATAATACGAAGCAGTTCCTTCCTGACCACAAGAACACAGGGGTGAGCGTCGGCGGGGAAACTTGTTAAGAGAAGAGGGAAAAGGGCCGTGGCCCGTGAGGAAGGCTGTAATTTGAGGGGAGAGAGACCAAGAATTTAAAGAAACCGTTGGAACCAGATTAAAGGTATGTCTACCTTTTTCAGAATAGTCCCAAAGATTTTGCCAGTTTTGTTTGAGAGATGTTTTTAGAGTTTGTTTTATATATGATGGTGGGGCTGGGAGAGAGTATTGAATATTGAGACTTTCTGTTGCCTTTTTGGCCAGTTAATCTGCCATTTCATTGCCAACGACACCCCTTTGGGCAGAAATGTGTGCCAGGGTTAAATTATTTTTTAAAAGGGAAATTTTGGATTTTATTTCCAGAATTAAGGGACGTCTACTCCTGTAGCGGGCGGGACTATTGAACATTGTTAAAACCTTCTATTATGTTTTTTTACAGGTAGGGAATCTCTCCCACAGGAGTGGGGCATCTCAGCCGCAACTTCGGGAGAGATGACCAAATGTAGCAATGCCGCAATTTCATTTTTTTTCTTTAGAATATTTACAATATGGTACAAAAAAAAAAAAAAAAAAAAAAAAAAAAAAAAAACTATTTAGTATTAATAAACAATAACTATTATGTATTTACCACACATTTTCGTTGTCATTGTTAATACCCAATTTATTTTATTGCCCCCTTTCCTTAAATGGGCATCTGTCCCGGAATTACCTTATTGCTAAAATACAATGATGGGAAATCTATGGAAAATCTATGGTAATTTGCAATGAACCATTTAAAGAATTTGCAACATTTTTTTATATATATATATAATTTAAATAGTTTTTGAGAAATTTTAGCAGGTTCAATACTGTTACGCATCAATTTAGTTGCGCACACGTCTTCATAATACTAAGACTGTCATTGCTTAAAGAAGATTTATAATTACCTAAATCACCTTAAACATTAATAATGTGAATTCAAAAGAAAAAAAAAATAAATGGAGGAATTTAATAAATAAAAAACATAAAATTCATTATTATTTTATCATTTTTCATTTAAATAGTTTAAAGAAAATTTAATATACTTAATAGTGATACATTTCAGTGCATATGTATGCAAGATTTTATTCTTTTAAGACAGCTATTTATAAAAAAAAAAAAAAAAACCTCACAATATCGACTGTCTTCTTATGTTATATGAAATATTTTCTGGAATACTAAAACTAATTTAGAATGATTATTTTATTTAGCTTACTGAAGCTAAATAAGCTGAAGCCTAGTTAGCTTTAAAAGCATTTGAAACATGAAATGACGCACAAGTAATCAGAGAATATCCTAGTAAAAGGAAAAAAAAAAAAAAAAAAAAAAAAAAAGAAAGAAAGAAAGAAAGAAAAAAGCTGCAAACAATTGTCAAGGTTAAAGATCTAAGAACTAATTTGCTTCGTACGGATGCTATTTACTGTAGAACTTTGCTTGTAAATGTTATTTTTCTGCCTGAGGATTTACTTTGGGTAGAAACAAAGAAAAAGAACGTCATCAAAAATAGTTTTATGCGAAGCTACTGTTATCTTTTTTGTTTTTCGTCTCTGTCTACAGAGAAGAAAAAAGTTTTTTAAGCTATAAAAAATATCATTATCATATTTGTTTGGTATTTATATACAGTCGGCAGCAAAATTTTTGAAGCACACATTTTCATACAAATAGATATATATATATATTTAGTTTGATCTCTAATTTTTAACATCAAATTATTTTTTTATAAACAGTATAAGACTAAGGTCGTGACTCGATAAACAATTATTTAACAAAACAGTATTAGGGGCACGAAACCGGGATACGAATTATTGCTAATGCTTCCAAATTTTACTGCCGACTGTACATAAATAAGGATGGATGGATGGTTGGGTTTTACGTCGCACTAGTTCTGCGCAGTTAGGCAATTGGCGACGTCTCAGAACACACCCCTAGAGGTGGTCCTGAGACATGCCATCACAATTTTGATCCTCCACGGAAGGGATGGCTCTCCCGCTTCGGTGACCCCTAGAGGTATAATTTTTGGTCGGAACACGGAGGACATTGCGGCCACGACAGATTTTACGTGCACCAGCCACCATTAGTGTACACGACGGTCTTTGGCCGGCTCGAGTACCGAACCCGCAACCTTCGAATTACGAGGCCGGCGCTCTACCGACTGGGCTACCGCGTCCCACATAAATAAGGAAATAGTCCAGGCAACGAAGGCCAAAATTTGACGAATAGAGGAAAAAAATCGTGTAGTTTTGAAATTTTACATACTCATAGCCGAGAGGGTCCTGAACAATATACTAAAAGTCCCCGCACGTGGGGGGTGAGCGGGGGGAAGGGGGGGCGTTTATGGGGGGCAATTTTCAGTTTTTATTAAATATCTTAAAAACTATCGCATTTAGAGAAAAAATGTCGATTACAAAATTGATCTGCGTAAAATTTCCTACAAAAATGTATATTACATTTTGTTTGTACGATCATTAGTTTAGAAGATATAGGGAGATGAAATAACACATTTTCTTGAAAAATTCTTTTTTGCAATAGTAAAATCAACTAAAGTGTGCAATTAAAAGGGTTCTTGTCAAATATTTTCTAATGTAAAAAACAAATATATACATAGGGAATATGCAAGGATAATACAGCATGTTTTGTAAGTTTTAAATAATTTTAAGGCTAGTAAGCGCAAGTGGCGGTTTGAGTAAAAATCTGGATAAGTCCAGTCAAAATAGGAAAAATAGAAAAAAAAAAAAAAAAAAAATCGTGCAGTTTTGAAGTTTTGCACACTCATAGCCGAGAGGGTCCTGAACAACATACTAAAAGTCCCTGCCCGTGGGGGTGAGCGGGGGGGCAGGGGAGCATTTAAGGGGGGCAATTTTCAGTTTTTATTACATATCTTAAAAACTATCGCATTTAGAGAAAAAATGTCAATTACAAAATTAATCTACGCAAACTTTCCTACAAAAATGTATATTACATTTTGTTTTTACGATCATTAGTTTAGAAGATATAGGGAGATGAAATAACACATTTTCTTGAAAAATTCTTTTTTTGCAAAAATAAAATCAACTAAAGTGTGCAATTAAAAGGGTTCTTGTCAAATATTTTCTAATGTAAAAAACAAATATATACATAGGGAATATGCAAGGATAATACAGCATGTTCTGTAAGTTTTAAATAATTTTAAGGCTAGTAGGCGCAAGTGGCGGTTTGAGTAAAAATCTAGATAACGAAGACCCAAAACCGATCAACATTAAAAAAAAAAAAATCGTGTAGCTTAGAAATTGAGCACAGTTATAAAGTTAAGTGCCCTGAATAACATACTAAAAGTCCCTAACCTTGGGGGGGGGGCATTTAAAGGGGGCACATTTCAGTTTTTATTAAGTATCTTGAAAACTATCGCATGTAGAGAAAAAAAAAGTCTCAAAGATATAAGATTTTTTTTTATGTTGATCAGTTTTGGGTCTTCGTTATCTGGATTTTTACCAAAACACCACTTGCGCCTACTAACCTTAAAATTATTTAAAACGTACAAAACATGCTGTATTATCCTTACATATTCCCTATGCATATATTTGTTTTGTACATTAGAAAATATTTTATCAGAACCCTTTTAATTCCACAATTTAGTTGATTTTACTATTGCAAAAAAAAAAAAAAAAAAAAAGAATTTTTCAAGAAAATGTGTTATTTTGTTCCCATATATCTTCTAAACTATTGATCATACAAACAAAATAGAAGATACAATTTTTTTAGGAAATTTCACGTAGATTAATTTTGCAATTGAGATTTTTTTTTCTCTAAATGTACTTAATAAAAACTGAAATGTGCCCCCTTTAAATGCCCCCCCCCCATGGTTAGGGACTTTTAGTATGTTATTCAGAGCACTTAACTTTATAACTGTGCTCAATTTCTAAGTTACACGATTTTTTTTTTTTTTTTTTATGTTGATCGGTTTTGGGTCTTCGTTATCTAGATTTTTACTCAAATCGCCACTTGCGCCTGCTAGCCTTAAAATTATTTAAAACTTACAAAACATGCTGTATTATCCTTGCATATTCCCTATGTATATATTTGTTTTTTACATTAGAAAATATCTGACAAGAACCCTTTTAATTGCACACTTTAGTTGATTTTACTATTGCAAAAAAGAATTTTTCAAGAAAATGTGTTATTTCATCTCCCTATATCTTCTAAACTAATGATCGTAAAAACAAAATGTAATATACATTTTTGTAGGAAATTTTGCGTAGATTAATTTTGTAATTGACATTTTTTCTCTAAATGCGATAGTTTTTAAGATATGTAATAAAAACTGAAAATTGCCCCCCTTAAACGCCCCCCTGCCCCCCGCTCACCCCCCACGGGCGGGGACTTTTAGTATGTTGTTCAGGACCCTCTCGGCTATGAGTGTGCAAAACTTCAAAACTACACGATTTTTTTTTTCTATTTTTCCTATTTTGTCTGGACTTATCCAGATTTTTACTCAAACCGCCACTTGCGCCTACTAGCCTTAAAATTATTTAAAACTTACAAAACATGCTGTATCATCCTTGCATATTCTCTATGTATATATTTGTTTTTTACATTAGAAAATATTTGACAAGAACCCTTTTAATTGCACACTTTAGTTGATTTTAATATTGCAAAAAAGAATTTTTCAAGAAAATGTGTTATTTCATCTCCCTATATCTTCTAAACTAATGATCGTACAAACAAAATGTAATATACATTTTTGTAGGAAATTTTACGTAGATCAATTTTGTAATTGACATTGTTTCTCTAAATGCGATAGTTTTTAAGATATTTAATAAAAACTGAAAATTGCCCCACTTAATTGCCCCCCTGCCCCCCGCTCACCTCCCACGGGCGGGGACTTTTAGTATGTTGTTCAGGAGCCCCTCGGCTATGAGTATGCAAAATTTCAAAACTACACGATTTTTTTCTTCTATTTTTCCTATTTTGACTGGACTAAAATTCATGTTAATGATATCATGGATATTCATGAATTCTTTCTATTTTAAATTATTGTAATTTAACAATATATTCTGAACATATTTGAGTATTTCTTTGTAGTTTAATAGATAAGTTAACTTTTTAAAAGTATATTTGTTTGCATATTAAAAAAAGTGTATGAAACGTCTGCGCTTAAGGGGACATACGACTCTTAGAACTTCAAAAAACATCGATTTAATTATGGTCTTTTTTTAAGTAAATTATTGTTAACTAATCTTCATTGGGCATGTCTAATTGTTGCATATAAGCTTATTATGCATTTTGGAATATACTTTAAATTCTGTGGGTAATTATTTAATAATTTATGTGTTAATAAAATGTGTTTTTTTCACCTTGCGCGCAGGATATCTCTGAAACTGAAAATTTTTTCTTGAAATTTTCACAGATTATGTAACATATCAGATCCTTCAAACTGACACTAAATTTGTTCAAATTTAGGTTGAAAATATATTTTAAAAAATGTTTAAACATTTATTTTTTAATAAAATCTGAAATATCACCTGTATGAAAAATAGGGGGAGGAGGGGGGATACAAATTTAGGTTCAGTTTGAAGGATCTGATATGCCCAATGAAGCTTAGTTAACAATAATTTACTTAAAAAAAGACTATAATTAAATCGATGTTTTTTGAAGTTCTAAGGGTCATATGAAAATATTTATAAAAATTAACTTTTGAAGGAGTCTAGAATGCAATGCATAAATATATTATAAAAAAAAAAAAAAAAAAAAAAAAAAAAAAGAAAAAGAAATAGCGTTAAACTATAATAATGTGAACTCGAGTGAAAAATATATAAAATACGGAAAACGCATTTTAAAATAGAAATTAAATTGAAAATTAAATTAAAAAAATGAAACAGATTTTTCAAAATTTTAATGTGATTAATTTTGATAAACTCTAATGCATATGCATGCAAATTTTTATAACTCTAAAGCAGTAATTAAAAACGAAAGATTTATATCATCCATAATCACCATTAATGTTTTAAAGAATACTAAAAGTAATGTAGAATGACTACTTTATTTGACTAGTTGAAATAAAACACGGTAGCAAACTAAAGAAGCATTTGAATGATGAAAGGATGCACAAGTAATAAAAAAACTTCGTACTAAGGGGAAAGAAAAAAAAGTTCCTGACAATTACCAAGGTCAAAGATCTAAGAACTTATTTATTTCGTACGGATGCTATTTGCGGTAGAACTTTACCTGTAAATGTTATTTTTCTGCCCGAGGTTTACTTTAAGGAGAAAGAAAGAAACAGAACTTCTCTGAAAATAGTTTTATGCGGAGCTACTATAGTCTTTTTTCCTTTTTTACTTTCTTCTATATTCAATAGAAGAAAGTATTGGATTCGTAAAAATTTTCGACCTCGGGTTTTTGATGGATTTACACGTTTTGAGAGCTGTAGAACACGATTTGACCATTTTTAGAAAATGTCTGTCTGTCTGTCTGTCTGTCTAACTGTGTGTGTGTGTATGTGTGTGTGTGTGTGTGTGTGTGTGTGTGACAAAATTTTGTGGCAACTGTATCTCTGGAACTACTGCACAGAATTTCATACAAATTGGTATGTAGTTGCACCTTGACATAAATTAGTGCCTATCAAAATTTGGTAATAATTGTCTTACAGGTTGCGTTGCCATTCCGCTTTTTCTAAATTTTTAACATGGTGATATAGGACAAATTTTTGTATAAATGTGCATAAAGAGAATTATTTTTTAGTAATCATTATGAAATTTACAAGAATTATTTATAATAGAGATAGTCAACTGGGAAAAAAATTTTGTATGTGTAGGAGCCTCGCCATCCCCCTGGGGGGGAAGTCCCCCCTCGAGGGGAGTAAATTTTCAAGATGGGTATCTTTCGAAAGGTCTCGTCAATACCTTTAAAATGAATGGTTGAACCATCGATCTGTGATAATTTAAAACAAAGTTATCGATTTTTTTTACTTTTAACGAAAAAAAACTTAGAAAAAAAATCTTAATTTCTTCTTTTTTTTTTTTTTTCGAAATTTAACCAAACTTGGTATTTAGTTGGCCCCTGACATAAACTGGTGCCGATTAGATTTGGGGATTAATCGCTCAACAGGTGGCGCTGTGATCGTTTTTTTTCTAAATTTTTAACATGGCAGTATAGTACAAAATTTCGTATAAATGTATATACGAGTAATAAGAGTTATTCTTAACCTGTGATTGTAAAATTAATATGAATTACTGATAATAGTAGTAGTTAATTAGAGAAAAAAATTGTGCATGTGGGGGCATCGCTTCCCCCCCTGGGGGGAGTACCTCCAGGGGGGGGGGGTAAATTTTCAAGTTGGGTATCTTTCGAAAGGTCACGTCAATACCTTTAAAACGAATGGTTGAACTATAAATATGGGATAATTTAAAACAAAGTTATGGATTTTTTTTTACTTTTAACGAAAAAAATTTTTGGAAAAAATATCGCATTTTTTTTTTTTTTTTTTTTTTTAATATTATTATTGAGGGAATCTGTATAGGAAAATATAGAAGAAAGTCTTGTGGTGGCCACAACATACTAGTTTTTTTTTTTTTTTTTTTTTTTGTCTGATCCACAGAGAATAAAAAAAAAAGTTTCTTAAGCTATAAAAAATTACATTATCGTTTTTATAAAGGAATGTAAACATATGAAAACAATCATATTCGTTTGTGCGTATTTATATATGTAAATAAAAAAAATGGATATTCATAATCAGGATATTCGTAATTTCTTTCGATTTTGCATTATTGGAGTTTAATAATATATTCTAAACATAGGGTAGGTGCTTCAGTGATTGACATGCTCCAGTAACTGACATCTATCCCGAAATAATTAATAAATAGGAAAAATAATAAGAGCATACATTTTACATATAAGATTTTTAACATTGTATATCAAACAATGGAGCATAAAGTGCTAATAACTGGTAAAATGAATAATTTGCAGTGTCAAACACTTGCTAAATACTGATAAAATGAAAAACTGGAAGTGTCAATTACTGGAACAATGAGTAGGTGTAAAATTAAATTCATAAATATATATATATATATATATATATTATCAAGTGTATATATTTTAACATATATGTGGTTCTGAATGTCTTTCATGCCATATGTATTAATTTAAGATTTCTAAAACTGTCTTCTGATGACAAGAACATTAAAAACATTAGAAATTGCTCTAAAAGTGTCAATCACTGGAACACTTACCATATTTGGGCATTACTTTGTTGATGGATAGATAGATTAACTTTAAAAAATATTATCATGTTTGCATGTTAAAAATTTGCATGAAATACCATAATTTAAATATAAAAATATTTAAAAAAATTAAGCTCTCAGGGAATCCACAAAATAATACTCATGTTTAGAAAATATTGCTAAACTATAATACTGTAAACTTCAGGGAAAAACATTTAAAAGTAATTAGTGATGAAGCATTTAAAAACAAAAAAACAACAAATAAATTAAAAAATTCGTTTAAAAAATATAAATAAATAGTTCTTTTTTTTTTTTTTTTTGGAAATTTTAATATACTTCTTTTGATACATTTCAATGCATATGTATGCAAAATTTCAGGTAATCAAGTAATTTTCTAGTAACGGGAAAAAAAAAAAAAAAAGTTGCTAACAATTATCAAGGTCAAAGATCTGCGAACTGATTTGCTTCCTCCGGGTGTTTTTTGCGATAGAACTTCGCCTGTATTTATTTATTTATTTATTTTATATATATCATGGAGAAAGAAATAAACTTAACTTGCCCGCAAATAGCTTTGCAAAAAGCTACTGTAATCGTTATTATATTATTATTATTATTTTCTTGATCCACAGATAATAAAAAAGGTTTTGACCTATCATTTTCATTATTTTACTTTACTTTACTTTCTTTCTTTCTTTCTTTCTTTTTTTTTTTAGTAAAATTATGTAATGTAAACACATAAAGACGATTAAATATGTTTGTATGCATTTATTTGCGCAAATAAGTTAATTCGTGATAAAAGTCGAAGTTTTAAATATAATTAATAATTTATTATGTATTCACATTAAGTAAAAAAAAAAAAAGAAAGGAAAAGGAAAACTTATCTTTTTGTTAACTATCTAAAGTATCCAATATGTCACAGCATAAGTGTGTTCCATCATTAGTATATGCAGGCACATGATTATAAGTTCATGTATGTGTATTATACACAATTGTTAAAAGAAGTGCTTTTATTTTGATTTTAAAAGGCTATATTCTGATAACTATTAGTTAAAAAAAAAAAAAAAAAAAAAAAGGGACATAAGTGTAAGGTATAAAGTGTATAGATCTAAAGTTGGATAGTGATTGCAAATTACAATATAACATTAAACGATTGTTATCTATGTATATAAAACGAAATATGTGCGTGTTTTTTACAGCCTGAAAAACTACTGGACCGATTTACATGCGGATTTTTGCAAACTGGCTTACGTATTCCTAAGAAGGTTTAAAGATTTTTAAATGTTTGATCTGACAAGTAAAACTTAATTTTGAAGCTTTTTAAAAATTTAATTCATGATGCTTTGTACCTTTGAAAAATACACTTGCTATAAGCATTAATGCTAATATTCATGTCTCTGAATCGTAAATATTGACGTATAATTATCATTTATTATACCGAAAGATGGGAAAAAATCCAAGCAATCCAAATGAATCATTTAAATTATTCCAATTAATTAAAAAGGTATTAGCTAAAACCCTCATAACAGCTTTAGAATTCTTTAATATTTATTATAAAATTGTTGCCCATTAAAAACTCTTTACATGATAATTCTGTACTGATAAGTATAAAGGGTTTAAATCCAAAAATGTTGATTTTGAGTTAAGTACATAGTCGGACTCAGAAAAAAATTCTCTTTCGATTGGTATCCATGTCATTCAGTCTTTGAGAAAATCCATTGGTAAAAAAAATTAAGTCAGAAATTTTTCATTCATGTTTGGTATAAAAGGTTAAAGTCAATTTATTCCCTTTATGAAATGAAGGTTGACAATCACTTGAATGGTATAAAGGATATAAGTCAACATAATCCCTTTTTCCTGATCGAGTCTTCTGATTAGTTTTTGGTATAAAGAATTTAAGTTCACTTGTCTCTTTTTGAGCTGTGCCACTTGGCGGTCAGCAAGTTTTAATGTAATGCAATAATGAAATTATAATTATTCGATTGCTTATTATCGCATTTTATGCTTTAATTTATAAATATAAAACTGGTATTGATAAAAAAAAAAAAAAAAAAAAAAAATCCCGCGTTTTATATAAATTGGAATATTTGGCTACGATAAGAGTAGTCACGTGAGACTTTCAATACGGATTCTGGTTTCGGTGTTGAATGATATTCAGTTGTTGTGCGGGTGTTTATAATCAATTTGTTCCAGTTTATAGAGCAGAAATCGTTTAACAAGAGCTTATCAGAAGAATGTTTAACAAGAGATAACTATCTACAGCACCTAGAATGTCTTCTAGCCGCTGTCGTCGAATTGTTGACATGGCTTTAGCAGGTTAGTTCATTCATGTTGTTAGCTAGTTTTTAGCAATTTACTCTTTCAAAGCACATACTTTGAGTTTAAAAAGTATGAATAGGAATTGAATTTACTCCTCTCAATCATCTATTATTTGATGCAGGATGGAAATGTCAAACGTTTCATGTACCAAAATCGAAATTTTATACATGAGACAAGAACATTCATTTGTATAATCTTTAACGTTATGCAACATAATGGCAGAACTTAGATGTTCAATACGGATCCCGATATTTGAATTGTGATCACGGATCACAACACATATTGAGTGTGTGAAGTTAGTAAATAAATATTGACGTAAAATATTGATGTCCGTGATCCTGGATCGTATTGTAACGGTCTATATGTATCGTATGAATCGATATGTATTGAACGTCTAAGGTCCGCCATTGTTACATTATCACATAGTGCCATCTATCTCAAAACGTCTGAACTACTAAGAGGTTGTGTGACACTTTAAACGGATGTAGTCTATTCTCCTTGGCCCATGGAATAAGGCAATGCTATTGGAAACACAGTTTTGAAAAAAAATTGTATTTAGAACGTTTTATATTTCCACCCTTCTTTTATTACATACAATTGATTAGGTTACATATAATGATTTCTACACATTTGCAGTCTGAATGACTAAGAGGAGTCATGTCAAATATGTGTTGACTGTCAATCATAGCTACTTTATTGTGGCTTTGGCTGACTTCCCTCATTTCTCCAGCATCAATCACAAATTTCTAATTTCAGGTCACTCGCACATGGAATGTGACGTAGACTATGCTGTAATTGAGAGACAAAAGAAAAGTATGACATTTCAAGTATTCCACCCACATATGATTGGTATCAGCTTGTGCGGTCTACAGGAAAGAAAAATCAATTCACTGTTAGAGAAATGACTCAAGATGATTTTTTTTTATTTTGCCTTACTGTTAAAAAGTACTCTCGTTGTGAGAAAGAATAAGGTTGATGGGGAGCCGTTCAAGTGACAAAAGGTACAATGGTTGAAGTATTGCCAGGAATAAGGTCAGATATTTTATAGGGACAGTCTACTTGAGGGCACTTAAAAAAAAAAAAAAAATCGGTTTTCTTTGACGAGGCAAAACAAATCTCCGAATTATCCAGATTCAAAATTGGTATAACAAATCTGTTCCAATCTCAGTGGAGAAGAAGAGAGATCTACTTACTTTGCTTCCTCTTGTGCCTCCAGAATTCCATGACTTCTGCAAAACTTTACGAACATCAGCTGGTACAGAGAACATTGACACTGGCTTAGAATTTAGTGATACTGATGGAAATGACCATTAATGACCATGACTCATGATTCAGTGGAAGGAAAAAAGAATATAATATTGTGATGGTCAATATTCTATTAATCTTAATGCTTTGTATTTTGTGTTTTAACTTTAGTGTTTTGCTTGTGGATTATTAATGACATATTTTGTTGCCATTTAATGGGATGATACATATTTTTGTTTTCTAATCTATTATTATTTTTTTTTTTTTTTGTTTATCATCATCATCATTATTATTATTATTATTAACTATTTTCAACTACAGTCTATCGTTTATTATGATTTATATTCTTCTAATCTTCAAAAGTTTTATAACAAAAAAGGACAATGAAATTTTATAACAACAGCTTTTAGAGGTAAAATACAAAAATATCTAATCATTTTTCAAACTGACTTACCTCTCAATCAGTTTAGCTTGTGTAATATTGTACATCAGGTATTTTTTTATTTGGTATATGTTATTAAGTGCATATTATCTTTATTTAATTACTTCACAGCCATTGAAGGCTTTTGAGCATTAATTTTCAATAATTGTGTAATAATACCTATCTTTAGTATGGCAGTCTATAATATTGTATTCAATTCCTTGTTTGTAGTAATAAATTCTTTCAATACTGTTGATCATTCGTGTTTCACTATTCTGGATTTACCATGGATTAACCCCTTACCTAATAACCTTCCATTAACCTTAGATTTCTAAGATTAAAGCATTTGATAATCCTGCACCACTTTGTTCGTATATCTTATTAAAGTCATGAATCAATATGTTGAGGAAGTTAGAAGTGGTAAGACTTTATTAGTTTAAAAATCTTTTGAACATCCACTGAGATAATAAATCCAGTATTTCTTAATGGTGTATTTCTTAATGGACTGTTAGCATAATCAAATTGTTAAATGAATGTGCAAGTCAAAGTGATAAAAAGGAGTTAAGTCCTGGATTGAGTGATACAAAGGATTTAAGACCCGCAGGCATTTTTTCAAAACTATATAAATCTATTAAAAATAAACAAACTTCAAAATTAAATGTATGTAGTTTATTCACAAAATTGTATTTTATGATAATATCCTGGTTAAAACTGTATTGAATGAATAAGTTTTTATACAGAATTTTTTAAAACTTTATTTTTCGTCTCCTGAAAAATCAAGAATATGGACTTAAATCCTTTATACTTATCAGTATAGAATTTATTTATTTATTCATTTATTGACATAAAAAGAAATATATTTAACACATACAATAAAACTGTAAAAAAAGAAAAAGGAAAAGAAAAACATTTACGAAAAGCTAAAATTGCATGGGATAAAAAATTCTGTTAACTAGCAAACGTTGCTCACATCACTGGTCACTAATGACGAAAAATATTGAAAGTCATCAAAGAGATCAATGTTCAATATTTTGAAGGAGTTTCATTTAAATATCATGACCAGCAAAGTGGACGAAATTCGCTAGTTTTTAATATAATAAAAGAAAACGTGTATTTTTATCTGGTTTTGTCGCTTGTAGAATACTGGAGTTTGGGATGATAACATTTACTTATATATCCCAAATCCCGATATTTGAGAAAGAAAAACATTGATTAAGCTATTGATTTTTTGAATATTTAACAGAATATTGAAAATAAATACCAGTGGTGAATTTTTCATGAACACTTTACTTATAAAAATATCATTACACACACACATATACATAACAAATACTTTAAAATCGATCTAATTTATAAACATTAAAACTTACTGCGAATTTCAGTACAATCCATTCATTAAAAGCCAAATTACTAATAATTTTATTAGAAAAAAAAAAGTTTCTTTTTTGAAGCACTAAGCTTGTAGCATATTTTAATTTATTTATTTATTCATTCGTTTTAATCATTTAATCATTTTTTTTTTTTTTTTGAGAGCAGCTTCATGCAGAGTTAAGAGATCGCTTTATATTTTAAACACCAGAATATATCTTAAGTACGGATTGCTATATTCAGAATTTTTGCGCTTGGAATGCATAATCATATCAATATAAAACACCAAATTTCAATAAGAAGAGCAAGTGTTTGCATCTCATTGCTTTAAACATTTGTAATTCTGATTAAAATTTGATGTTTTGCACTGATAAGAAACTTCCGAGTCTCTGTCTTTTTTTTTTTTTTTTTTTTTTTGAGATTTTGAAACTGAATTAAATAATTGTATAAACTTTTGTTCCATAAAGTTACCCAGTATCATCAAATTATGTGAGAATATAAATATATAAATGGCAACAGGAAACAGGAGGCTAGTAAATTTCTTTAGGATACACATTTGATATAACCCAGTCTAAAATGACGGAATGTGAACGATAAATCTTGAAAACAATGTTTAGATCACGAAGATCGCCACGTGATCATCTAAATGTGTTTTAAATTTTTGTTTATAAATGGCAGCATCAAACGTGTTTCGGTATTTTATAATTTTTGTTCTGAGATTAAAAAAATTCTACCCAAATAATAAATATGAATAACAAAAAAAAAAAAAAAAAGAAAAAATCTTCTGGTTGACAAAAGATATAGCCCCCCCCCCCTTTTTATAATTAATAGGGGGCTCTTCCCCTGAATCACTTTATTTATTAACGCATGCAGAGCTCTACCCGCCTATTCGCTGCTTTCCTTTCACTGAATAAGGAAAGGGCATGTTTACAAACAAAAGCTCCGTCAATCAATCTTTTCCACTCTCGAGTGGCACCTGTATTGGTGGAAATACAAACAGTTTGTCATTCTACTCAAAATTTGATTGCGAGTGACGTCACGTGCCCTTTCCTTATAGGAATATTAATAATGCATAACACAAGGCAAAAGCAGAAAATTACTATAAAAATATCCATATTCAATGTCAAATTGAAATATATAATATTTAATGACACATTGTTTTTTTTATTTATTTTTATGAAAATTACGCTAAAAATCAGTTTTTTTTTTTTTTTTTTTGAATAGAAAGAAATTCGTAATATCTAGCTTTAGTATATGATTCTGTTTATTTCTTTTTTATAACCATAGATTCGGACCGCGGTACCCTAGTCGGTAGAGCGTCGAGCTCGTAATTGGATGATTGCGGGTTCGGTACTCGAACCAGACAAAGAACGTTGTGTACACTAATGGTGGCTGGTGCACGTAAAATCTCTCGTAGTCGCTATGTCCTCCATGTTCCCATCAAAATCATACCTCTGGGGGTCACCGAAGCTGGAGATTCATACCCTCCATGTAGGATCAAAACTGTGGTAGCATGTCTCCGGAATATCCTTAGGGATGCGTCCCAGACCGTCGCCAATTATTCATAGCGCAGCATTGGTGCAACGTCAAACCCAACCTACCTAAAACTATGGATCATATTTTAATTTTCTCTTGTAAGAAAATTGATTTTCTAAAAGTAGAGAAATCAAGTTAAATCAAGTTACTAATAGCAACACTGACATTTATTTTCTTTCTTTTTTACAACCAGAGTTCCCAGCCGCGGTACACCAGTCGGTAAAGCGCAGAGCTCGTAATTGGTTGGTTGGTTGGTTGGGTTTTACGTCGCACTAGTACTGCGCAGATAGGCAATTGGCGACGGTCTGGGTCAAACCCCTAGAGGTGGTCCGAAGACATGCCATCACAATTTTGATCCTCCACGGAAGGGATGGCTCTCCCGCTTCGGGCTCGTAATTGGAAGATAGAAAATTGGATACTTGAGCCGGCAAAAGACTGTCGTGTACACTAATGGTGACTGGAGCACATAAAATCCGTCGTGGTCGCTAAGTCCTCCATATTCCCATTAAAACTATACCGCTAGGAATCAGAAAAGCGAGGGAGCCATTCCATCCGTGGAGTATCAAAATTGTGATTGCATGTCTCCGGAACATCCCTAGGGGGTGTGTCCCAGACTGTCGCCAATTATCCATAGCGCAGTACTGGTGCGATGTTAAACCCAACCTACCTGCCTACCTACTTACAACCATGGACCATATTTTAATTTTCTCGTGTAAAATAACTGCATGACAGAAGAACAACGTCACTGGGAGAAACTTTTTTCAAGGTGGCAAATAGAGTACCTTCATAAACCTATCGCTTTTTGTTAATAACTTCTTTAATTAAACTGATAGAAATTTCTAAGCAGCTAAAATGTCTTCCTTGGCATATTCGGAACACATTGATACCTCTCATGACGCAAAGGACCCTGAACTCCGCGAGAAGATGCTGTCACAAAAAAAAAAAAAAAAAATGACGCAAGCAACAGTAACTTTTTTTTTAATATACAGAGATTAAAAAAAAGTGATTTTTTAGCAGTGTCGTTTTAATATTTATGCTATTTTAGGGTTACATACAAACGGAACGCTTGCAACTTCGATGACGTAAATTTTGCAAGTCTTTTGCAAATACTGTCAGCAGCAAAAGTATCCTAGCATTAGCAAAAATTCCTATATAAAAAAAGTACACTAAATGCAGTTTTGTTAAATAAATCCTTGTCTAATCCTGTTCTTTGTCAGTCTAAGAACATGATTCGACAAGGATTTATTCAACAAAATAGATTTAAGTGTGCTTTTTTTAAGTAGGAATTTTTGCTAGTGCTCGTGTACTTTTGCTGCTGAATGTAGTCATGCATTTGGAACGCTTGCAAACGGCTTTGCAACCGGAAGTGTTTCATTTGTATGTACCCCTTAATGTTTTAATGGTCACTTGATATTTCAACTGGGATAAAAATAAAAATAAAATTTTATAAAATATCGCATGCCAACTATATAATTAATATTAAGTTTCTTTGGTTTAATTCTTCTAATGATACAGACTTCCCAATTCGCCATAGCTCGTTATCTAAAATACTTTGGATGTATTTTTATGTTTGCAGCATTCTTTATCGTTGTTATATGTATTTATTCTTACTGTGGAATTTCCTAGATTTATTTATTTTAGAATTCTGAAAGATCTCTTTAAGAAACATGCTGATTCTTTTGTTATATTGTTTTACAAGATAATTCTAGCAGATTTATTTCACAGTTCATCGAGCTACAAAACAAATATAGAAATACATAAATTATTTATTTATTTATTTATTTATTTTTAAAATACCATTTTAAACTGAAATATTTTTTAGAAAGTGCTTTTCAGTTTAATAATGCATTTTAAACCATGTTAACACTTGTATTAGTTCTACATGTAGCAGCACAAGCGATTCTATACCTTTATATATAATATAATATAAAATCGATCAATATAATATATAAATATCAATATAATGCTATTTTTTTTAAAGTTTTTGTTAAGTATTCATAAGATATTAAAAGTATTATAAGCTAACGGGATTTAAAAACTCAGATTTTATAGGAAATTATACGCACATACGCATACGTATATACATACAAGGTGTCCCATAAGTCTGTAGACATTTTAAAAATTCATTAAAATTGAAGGAATTGGTAAAATTGAACGCGGTTTGCAAAAAATGATTTTTTTTTTTTAAAGAAAATGTTAAATTTTTCTTCGATAGAGGGCGTTGCGCGGATGCGTAACGAGAAATATGCAAATCAGAGTCCTTTAAATTGCACCATTTTACAATTAGCACAGATTATTTCTTATTTTGCCTCCTAGATGTGAATGCATGAAGTTTTAATTGCGATGTTGACTTGATGGAAGAAGCGTAATTGGTGAAGATGTTTTCCCTCAGGTAAGAACCGCTGGAAGCAGTTGTAACTCGTTTGCAAGCTGTAATTTGTGGTGATTTGGACACATAAATAGGATTTATATGTCTGTAAACATTTATATGCAAATAAATATGTTTTTTTACAGAAACGTATGATTCGCTCATGTACAGCACCCTCAATCGTCAAAAATTTTAACCATTACTAAAAAAAAAAAAAAAAAAAAAAATCCACCTTCACGAGAATAATTTTTTCGCAAACCGCGATCAATTCTACCAAATCCTTTAATTTTTTATGATTTTTAAAATGTCTACATACTTATGGGATAACCGGTATATAATATGTGTACACCATAGACCTTCTCAAATGATGAATTCATTACTTGTTACTTCCTGCGATATGTTTGGAAAGGTAAAGAAATCAATTGAGAAAAATACTTGAAAGAAAATTTGTATAAAAGTGATTAAATTTAGTAAAGTGTCTATTTTATTAACTGCAATATAATTAGTAAATATATTTTCTGTATCTATATTAACGATGTACAGAGTGTTTATATTTAAAGAAGAAGTGTTTGGAGTCGAATTACGGCTAATGTTACAACATCGGTTGACATTTGCTTTGGACAACCAAAAATTGGGTACGTTTAAACAAACTTTCAGTTTGCTAAATGCACACGAGGGCGCTGCATACACAGCGATCTTTAATTAGTAAAGAAAGACGACTGCAATTGTTAATATCTATTCGGAGTGAGTTACAAGTATGATCCGATATATTCCCCTGTAAAATTTTCGAAACATTTGGCAAATCTTTATCGATTTGTTTCACGCGAAAAGCGTTGTAACAGACATAACTTTCATTGCTCCATAAGATGTTCTAAAGCTATCAATCAGAAACACACCATACTATCAATACCATACTATATCATGTACATGATTTTCCGCACTGTTGAAAAGGGCACATCCAGTTATCTCGTTATTTCATAATTACTGTTAAATCCACTTTACAAATTAACTTCCACTACAGCAGTTGTAATCCGATCCTAGTTTCCATTTGGAGGGGTTTTAAGTTCTTAACCCGGTTGCACTTTTAATAATCCAGTATTTTCGAAGCATTGCTTCTTTCACAAATTGGTAATTGTCATTAGACATTTTTTCTCCTTAAGTCTTTAGTTGCATAGAATACAGAATACCAAGTATAGTATACAGAAAACTAAAGTTTTAATGCTATTTTTATAATAAAAATGCAGGAGCAAAGCATGATCTCCCAAACAAAGCATTGCACAAAGAAATAGACAATAACGATGTTCAACATGATGTCTTATACGATATCCTTACTAACCACTTTAATATCTGCAAATTCAATGTTGTCAAATGACTATAATGTCCGTATATTTTATTTCAGATTGCAAATATGTTATTTAATACGGTATGCAGCTCCACTTTTCAAACTTGTGTGCAATTTGCAAACTAAAATGTCTTTATTGGAAACAAATTCCGGTACTCTGAAATGTGTGTCTAGGTACTAAATTATGTGTTGTCAGCCGAATACTTTTCCAGAATCCCGCTTCAGTCCTCCCCCCCCCCTTTTAATTATAACAATCTATATATTAATTTGAAACATGTTTTTGTCTGTCTCCACTATATTGAGAGAACGGCTAGGTGTAAAATTTCGGTTGAGGTGTCTAAAGAAAGGTCTTGGTCTGTAGATGTGCTATGAAAAGAGAAAAATAAAAAAAAGTCGAATGGTTTCCCACCCGTTTGGGTTAAAAACGAATGACGTCATTTTCGGAAATGCAACAATACAGCGAGTTTATCTGAATTTTTATTGCCTTATAAAAACAAAGTTCACGTGTTATCATTTTATTTTTTAATTATTGATCCTTTTTTACAGTGTGGCAACATGAAAAAATCTATATATTAATTTGAAACATGTTTTTGTCTGTCTCCACCAAGACTCCACTCACGGAGTAATCTCCACTATATTGAGAGAACTATTTGGTGTAAAAATTTGGTTGAGGTGTCTAAAAAAAGGTCTTGGCCTGTAGATGTGCTATGAGAAGAGAAAAATAAAAAAAAGTCGAAGGGGGGGGGGGGAACCGTTTCCCACCCGTTTCGGGTGAAAAACACGTTTACGAGCTTAACTAAGCTTCAAAGTACTTCATGGGGAAGAAATTGTACATATGGGGACTAGAGTCGAATACTAAAAAATCAATATCTGCGAATTTGGAATTTTCGATTTTAAAGGGGGAAAAAGGGGGGAAAGTAGATTTGGAGGGGAGGGGAAAGGGGGGAAATTAGTTTGAGGATGAAATCCGTTCTAGACCCACACATGTAGCACCTCATTTTAAAGGTCTTGAAATTTCATGTCGATTGGGGATGTTTGTATACAGTATAGTCCGACCCCTGGTGGTGAAAAATGGAACTAAGTGATTTTGCTGTAGACCCTATCATGTTACATCTTATTTTAAAGGTCTTGGTATTTCCTGACCGTTGGTGATGTTCGTACAGAACACAGTGCGCCCCCTAGCGGTGGAAACTGCAACTAAAGGATTTGGCAGTTGACAAAAACATGTGACACCTTATTTAAAAGGTCTTGGAAATCCAAGGCGATTGGTGATAGAGGTCTTGAAATTTCATGTTGATTGGGGATGTTTGTATACAATATAGTGCGCCCCCTGGTGGTGAAAAATGGAACTAGGTGATTTTGTAGTAGACCCTATCATGTTATATCTTATTTTAAAGGTCTTAGTATTTCCTCACCGTTGGTGATGTTCGTAAGAACACACTGCGCCCCCTGGCGGTGGAAAGTGCAACTAAACATTTTGCAGTTGACACCACCATGTGACACCTTATTTGAAAGGTCTTGGAAATTCAAGGTGATTGGGGATGTTTGTATACAATATAGTGCGCCTCCTGGTGGTGAAAAATGGAACTAGGTGATTCTGTACTAGACCCTATCATGTTATATCTTATTTTAATGGTCTTGGTATTTCCTCACCGTTGGTGATGTTCGTACAGAACAAACTGCGCCCCCTTGCGGTGGAAAGTGCAACTAAAGGATTTTGCAGTTGACACCACCATGTGACACCTTATTTGAAAGGTCTTGGAAATTCAAGGTGATTGGTGATGTTCGTATACAACATACTGCGCTCCCTGTTGGAGGAAAGTGGATTTTGCAGTGCTTGCGTAGCATGACTGCTATACGGTGCTGCAGCCGCAGGCAGCGGTAACACGAGTCAGAGGTTCGTTCGGTTCAAGGTTAATTTTTGAGAATTTTTTCATGTTAATGGCGGCCTGCATATACGTGCCACAGGCACTGGGATACGAATCCGAGTTCCGTTCCGTTTGAAGTAATTTTTTTTTGTTACAGATTATTATTATTATTATTATTTGTGATGTTTTCATTTAAAAATAGAAAATCAAACAAAATCGAGTTAAAGATATAAAACCATATAAATTTAAGGTGCATTTAAGGTTATTATCATGGGCTGGCCAACACCAGGCGGGTTCTTTCGGTTGCAGGTTAATTTTTGGGAATTTTTTTTTATGTTATTAGCGGCTCACGTATGTGCTGCCGCAGACACCGGTGTCACAAGACTGAGTTTCGTTCGAGGTAATTTTTTTGTTACAGCTGATTATTTTTTTCGCGATGCTTTTATTTAAAAATAGAAATTCAAACAAAATCGAGTTAAAGATATAAAATCATACAAAGGGTATTGCAGGATAAGCATATAAAAACTGCACCAGCGTCGAATGAAGAGTTCTTGCCTGCGATTTATTGTTCTTTATCTGAAACATCTTTTGCACACAATTTTAGACTTCTACCCTCAACGATTAGGGAGTAATGGGGTTGGCAACCTAAAACGTTAAATTTAATTTAAAAAAAACTATTCAAGATATCTTAACGAGGTTGAAACTATTTATAAATGTTTATGAAGTACATAATATATATTTTTTTCAGAATTTTCAATCGATTTTAAACAGTAGAAAATGATACGTATATTTTTGATGGGCGATTTTTTATATTTTCCACCAAAGTGACACCTACCAAAAAAATACAGTTTATTTTTTTATTAGTTAGCTATTACATATAAAAATTACAGAAGTGTCAAATTGGTAGAACGTAGTGAAAAAAAAATAATAATCACTTAACAATAATACTTGTGTGCAAGTGTTTCACTCTCAAAATAAAAGACTGACACCAGCACTCGTTATCAATAACTTCTATTATTATCAATCGCAATAAATTAAACCACAAATATGATAAAAATTATTGATAAAAATACGCTGGTATAGGTTTTCCGTGCTGAGACGGAAACTCTTGCACCCTTGTAATAATACCAATGATATAATATTTATTTTTTAAAACTATTTTATAATAATAAATAAACAAGGCAAGCAAATATAAAAATGCTCTTTTAACATTTGTTATTAAAATGTACCAATTAGCAATAAAAAAATATTCTATTTAATTGTTATCAGGGATCTTACATCTAAACTTTTTTTTCCAGACACTTTTACGGATGAGAAATTTTTCTAATTTTTGCTACCTTTATTTTTATACACTAGTCTCTATCCTGTTTAATCACGACATAATACTATGAAAATACTGATATAAAGATTTCTGTATGAAAATAGCATAGATGCCAACATTTTTATTTATTCCTGGGTATTTTTAGCGCCGCCTTTTTTCATGCATCTGTCAAGAGCTGCTTCTCCATTCATAGTTCATAATGGCCACGCCTTTTTTTCAAGAATTCTACCACCAGTACTATTATGGAATAGATTTCCTTTTAAATTTTAAGAGATTTTAAATATGAAAAATTGCTAAATATTAATAGTGGTGCAGAAAATTAAGAAGTTTCAAGGACTGTACGAACTATGTCATTTTTGATGGGTGGAGCTATGTGAAAGATTTATAAAGGATGTTATGTCAATTGTACCTTATTACGTTTAACAATAGTAGATGATTTATAAAAATCACACTCGTAAATAAATAAATAAATGAATAAAACATTATGCATGGAGAATAAATGAATTGGTAGACCTTTATCAAAATATTATTATTTAAAAGAACGGAAAAGCTTATACATATACTTTAGCCAAATTAAATAGTACTTTTCAGAAGTATAAAATTCTGTGTTACTGTATGTCAAGGGATTCATTCTCTAGCAAAGTTGTTACAACTTATATATTGAAGTAAGCGCAAAAAGATATAAAAACTGAGAAACTTCTAATGCATTCTGTAACATTACCAGTAACTGCCTAACAATGTCACGAATTAAAATAAAAATGTTGGCAGCTATATTTACAGCTAATTATATGGCTCGTATTCCATGCCCGCTTTTACACGTTCGGAGCCGCCTTTTTTTTTTTTTTTTGCTACTGCTATTTTCATAGATGCCAATATTTTTATTTATTCCGGAGTACTTTTAGCTCCGCCTTTATTTATAGAAATTTTTTATGAAATATATAACTTCCATAAAATCAGGCAATTTTATCCTTAAAAAATAAGTGCTATGGAAAGAAGGCGGGGGTCAAAAATACCCCGGAATAAATTAAATTTTGCCATCTATGCTATTTTCATATAGAAATTCTTATATCAGTATTTTTGAAGTGTTGTGACGTGATTAAACAGGATAGAGACTATTATGAAAAAATAAAGGTAGCAAAAATTACGGAAATTTCTCATCCTTAAAAGTGTCTTGAAAAAAGGGCGAGATGTAAGATCCCTGATAATAAGTAAATATAATTTATTTTTATTATTATTGCTAATTGTTACGTTTTAATAAGAAATGTTAATAGAGCATTTTTATATTTGCTTTCATTGTATATTTATTGATATTAAGTAGTTTTTAAAAATAAATATAATATCATTGGTATTATTATTAAGTGATTATTATTTTTTTCACTACGTTCTACCAATTTGACCCTTCTGTAATTTTTATATGTAATAGCTAACTAATAAACAAATAAACTGTATTTTTTTGGTAGGTGTCACTTTGGTGGAAAGTATAAAAAATCGCCCATCAAAAATATACTTATCATTTTCTACCGTTTAAAATCGAGTGAAAATTCTGAAAAAAATATATATTATGTACTTCATAAACATTTATAAATAGTTTCAACCTCGTTAAGATATCTTGAATAGTTTTTTTTTTAAATTAAATTTAACGTTTTAGGTTGCCACCCCCATTACTCCCTAATCGTTGAGGGTAGAAGTCTAAAATTGTGTGCAAAAGATTTTTCAGATAAAGGACAATAAATAGCAGGCAAGAACTCTTCATTCGACGCTGGTGCAGTTTTCGTATGCTTATCCTGCAATACCCTTTAAGGTTCAATTAAGGTTATTATCATGGGTCCGGGCAACGCCGGGCGGGTCAGCTAACATGTAGCCTTAGTATTAAAAGAAACAGAAAATAAAAGATAGCAACTGTTTTATTTGGAGTCAGTTTGACGTCACATTGACAGTACTTTGTAGAAAGTGATGTCATATATAGTATTTCAATTTATAATCATTTTTCCGAATTTCTTTTTTTTTTAAAGTGAAATGTTGTAAATTATATTAGATGTTTTAACTTGAAATACATTTAAATAATGATACGACGATTTTTGAAACATTACGGTCAATAAAGTGACCGTCGAAGTCGACGGGTTCCAGCTAGTTCTTCATATTATTTACATAAAATAGTTCTTACTTAGAACAGATAAGTCCATTCTTGGGCAATCATTTGTTTAGTTGTTTTGGGTTCATTAGTAAATTTAAAAGTTCAGAAAGTCCCTCCCCCTCCCCTTTTAACATACCACTAACATAGCTATCAACTTGTACTTTTTTTGCTACCGTAAATTTTTAACAGGAAATTTTATATATTTTCTAGAAATTTTCAACGATTAAATAATGTGAAAATTTTTACTCAGAAAAAGTGATATTAAAAAAAAAAAAAAAAAGAAGACTGGCAGCTATACACTAATGTTCTAATTCTATTTAAATTATGAAAGTACACTCGCTGATTTATTTGAGAGTAATCCCAAATTTCAGCAATTGTTCTATTCAATTTAGTGGTGTTTGGCATTAGTATCTATTAAAAGAAAATATAATCTACATTTAAATGCAATATTTAACAAAATATGCTATGATTTTTCTGTAATATTGATATTTACTTGAATATCTGTAAAATGTTTCAGTGAGACATGTATAAAATTTTGAATAATGTTTCATACATCCGAAATTATGCAAGATTGTTCAGTAACTTGTTTCATTATAAAATATGAAAAGTTAAAAAAAAAAAAAAAAAAAAAAAAAAAATCTGTTTAAAAATATATTTTTAAAAATGACTGAAAACGATAGAAAATTTTGCAAATAGATTTCGTAAAATCAATTTTAAAATACCGATAAAAATAAAGGATGTTTTATTTTGTACAATGGATATTTTATTATTTTTTTATACGTGAAGATTTACAGTAAAATAAACTGGAAAATTTAAATAATTTTTTTCATTAAAATAATCAGTTAAATTATTGAGACATCTTTTGAAATTCGATTCAAAGAAAGTTAATATAACAGACTTCAGTTTAAAATATGTAAATTAAACCATTTTATTAAAAATTAAAACTTTTTTTTTTTATGAGCATGAATGTTATAATTTGTGATCTAGAATTTAGAATTTTCCTAAAAGTCTTTGTATAACCGAAATTCTTTTTCAAAAGCTGTCAGTCATGAACACTTGCCGTCGTCATGACAACAAACTTTAACATTTTTTTGTTAATTTTACTGCATCTAAAATTTCTCTCGCTAAACAAGCTGACAACGCTGTTTTGCAAGTTCAAAAATTTTCATGATTTTTTACTTTTTCATTAAACAGATAAAACTTTTTTTACTTCATATTTTCTCGTACGCCCAAGACTTAATCAAATATCAGAATTCAAAGAAGAAAAGAAGATGAAATTACATAGCGTTTTTTGGAATGCTTTTTGAAAAGGAAATATTCAGTTAATATAGTTTTATAAGTGCAATATAAACAATGCCTAGTGAAATGATTCGTCTTTAAATATATGCTTTTGATGAATTTTAACTTGATGAAGAGAAATTATTTTCCAATTTCAAAAAAAGATATGAATATTAATGTACAGTCAGAAAAAAAAAAAAAAAAAAAAAAAAAAAAAGACTATTTTTGCCGCAAATTATCGCAGAAATATGCAGCTAGTGTCAATCGATTAATAATAATGTCTAGTTATTTTGATTAGGGGGTCGTAGACACAAATTTTGCATCAAAGTAATTTTTTTCGAGTGGTAAAAGCATTTTTTGACTCCATATTAGAATTTCTGAGATCAAGTCAGTTCGAAGAAAAATATAGTTTATATACTTTAAAAAAATTCTTGATACAATTACAAATGTAAATGCATCCCTACATTAAAAAAAAAAAAAAAATTAAGATCTCACACTGAATATTATGCTATGCTCATTTAGATAATAACTGTATAAGAAATATGACAACTTTAAATATAAAATAAACTAATGTAATGCTAATTAAGAAATTATCTTTGAATCTAAATTTACTTGAATAATATTTTAATTCCTGTGTATTCAAGATTATAGTTGACACAAATGATAAAAAGCTTAGATTGCCAACATTTTAATTTATTCCGGAGTATTTTTAGTCCCGCCTTTATTTCATACCAAAAAAGTAAATTTTTCTTATTTTATGAAAGTTATATATTCGAGAAAATTTTCCTATAAACAAAGTGGTGTGAAATAAAGGCGGGGCTAAAAATACTTCGGAATAAATTAAAATGTTGGCATCTACGTAACAAGTGAAAGCCCTTAACAGTAATAAGAAATAGAATTTGACTGCAACTCAGAATGAATGACAGGAGTGAGCTATAAATTTGAATAACAACATTTTTGAAGATGCCCGTTCTATTCGCGCAAAAATTAATATAGGTCATAATTAATAATTTTTTAGAATATGAATTTATTAATAATTTTCGTAATTAAAAAAAAAAAAAATGTTTCTGAATCGAAAATAAGAATGGAATATTTTTGGGTCACCTCATTCTGACGCTTAAAAAATAAAATTTGAATGTAATAATTTTTCGGGATGATATAAATTAATATTTGTCGTATTAGCATTCCATTAGCATTCCCATATTTTGAGCTTATAACCCTATTAAAAATTTAGAGAAATATATAAACTATACTATTTTTTGGTCTGATTTAATCCAAATAATCCTAAAAAAATTATAAAATGTGTGTTTTGTCATATAAAAAAAATGAAGTTGATGCAAGTTTTAATATGTAGATGTTCCGTATATAAGTATGTGTAAAAATATATCATTTTAAACTAGGTGTTATTACTAATCGATCGACACCAATCGCATATTTAGGCGACAATTTGCGGATAAATTAATCGAAGATGCCTTTTATACCCCTCCTGATGGTACACAAAAATAACTTGAGAATTTTATTTCATTTTTTAATTTTACTTTCCGAACATCATATGCAAGGAAAATATTCTAATCGTGATTTGAGAAATGGAATTTGTATCTCTCATAGCTTAAAAATGAATGCACGTAAAATGCTTTAAATTTACATTTGAGACTATCATGACATTTAGTTGCGTATCTTCAACTGTGATGTTGACACAAGTTCCCTTTCAGAGATATCTACGATTTTACATGATTTTTCGTGATGTATGTATAGTTATGTGAGTGAGTGAGTGAACACGATAGCGTCTAAAACATTTTCTCAAACAATCTGAAAGTTGGTACGTATGTTATAGCTCACCGTAGTACGAACTGTATAGATTTTGGTGTATGTAGCCATTATTGTTTTTTACAGGGACACAAAGAAAAATTCTTTATCTTTATGGCCTATGGGCTCAGAATATTTAAAGTGCGATAACATTTACATACTTGCCAACCATCTCATTAATAACCGTACAATTGTTAACGCCCCCTGTAAAAACGCCCCTTTTCTCACACCACTATATTTTTAGAGTTATTCTCTCCAAATGTTGTTACGATGAAATAAAACTAAAATTGTTCTAAAAAATTATTGGTGCGAAAAAAAAGGTGGGTTCTAAAATTTGTACGGTTCATAATGAGATGGTTGGCAAGTATGCATTTAAATACCTTTTCATTGAGCTGATATTTTATATAAATGTTATAGGTTACCGTCGCACAAACTTTATAGATTTTGGGTGAATATAGCACGTGTACTTTTTTTTTTTACAAAGACACAACGAAAAACTCTTTATTATAATGGCTTATGGGCTAAAACTATTTTAAATGCAATAGCGTCTAGACGCATAATTCGAATAAGCTGAAAAATTTTACACGTATTATGGGTCACCATAGCACGATCTGTATAGATTTTCGTGAATCTAGCACTTATCGTGTTTTTGCAGGGACACAATGAAAAATTTCTTGATCATTACGGCCTATGAACTGAAATTATTTAAAATGCAATCTAAATGCCTTATCCAATTGAGCTGAAAAATTATATACATGTCATAGATCATTATCGCACGAACTGTAATGAATCTAGTACTTGTAGATTTTTACAGGAACACAATGAAAAATTCTTTGTCATTTTAACCTATGAGCTCAAATTATTTGAAGTACAATAACATTAAACACCATATTCGAATGAGCTGATATATTTAAGACTTCTTTTACTTTAATTTATTTAAGCAACTATTATTACTGAATGTTCAGAAAATCGTGTGGCATCACTCCAGATTTTTTCTAGTGGTAAAAGATGTACACTGATTCATATACTGAATAAATGAATAAGAATGTATTTTAATAAGTTTGAAATTCAAATATTTCTTTTTACTAGTTTGAAATTTCAAGCCATTCTTTAATTTCACAGGTCGACATGTAAAATTTTGATTTTATAATTTTGACTAATCTTTATATGTTTTTTGGTGTGCTAAAACCGAAAATGAAGTCAGTTTTTCTCTATCACGTATAGAATTTTGTCAATACAGGGTGCCTACTAATATAACTTCTTTCATTACTCTTCCACCAATATAATTATATGATAAATTTTATAGTATGGTTGCATGATTAATCAATTATGGATACCTATTGCTGTAATAGCGCAGCACTAGTGCGACGTAAAACCATAATAACCAACCAACCTATTGTTATGATGGTATATGTCAGAAATTGTGTCGGTAAGCACCCTGTATTGGCAAAAATCTGTACGTGATAGCGAAGAATGGGCTACATTTTCGGTTTCAGCGTATCAAATAACATAAAGTTCAGCTAAAATCATCAAATCAAATTTTGTCAACTTCTATTTTGTAGGCCAGTGTTTTTAGTTAAGGTGAAGTGGGTAAGTGTAAGAACGTTTTTGTCATAGAGTTTGGTGTCATTTTGCTTGGTTGCTATTATACTTTCACTTCCGAAAACTTTTAGGCATAAACTACAACTAATTTGCTTGAAAAAAATATGTTTTTTTTTTTTTTTTTTTTTTTAATAATTTGACAATGTGCCATTTAAAGAAAAATTTGTAAAAACTTCGTGGTTTGTGGTTCCACTTCCTCATGGTTTTGGGCAAGCGTAACCTCGGCCTACTATACTTATAAACAGAACATTGGGAAGTACGAGTCGAGTTACTGGATACTTAAAATCTTCATGTGAATATAATTTTTTTTTAATTTTCAAAATATCTGAACTCACTTTTAAGTACATCTCTAACTTTCACTTCATATTTTAAACTTTTTAACACTCTAACAAAACTTTAACCCTTTGCGGCGCAAGACAATTTGAAAAATTTAAATTATACTGCCACCGGAATTCATGAACTAAATTAAACTAAAAGAAATTTTAAATTTTAAGGTTTAAAAAACCGGCCTTTTCTGATATGTTATAAACATGAATTTTTGCTAAAATATTTCCGGGATGAATTTTTGCAGCTGGATCTTAAATTTTGCGTCCTCGTGGCGAGAACACCGCGCGTTAAGGGGTTAAAAAAGATCGAGATATTAACCTTTTACAAGCCAATGTTTCCAATTGGGGACATCAAATTAAAACTTATTTAAAAAACTAAATTGCACCAATATTGACTTGAAAAAACTAGGAGACATATTTTAAAAGATGACTTGATTTTTTAGAATAAAAACAACATTCCTATCATTAGTTGGTAACTGCACAAAAAATCTTAAAAATGATAATTTTCATATTTTATTTTACAGAGTACACAGTACAACTAAAAGAAATGCATAAAAGTTTGAAAGTATTCGATGCTTCTGAAAATCAGTTGGTATATTTTAAAAACTCTTATTATCAAAAAGGATATCAAATTTGATAATATTAAACAGATGATATTAATAATTAATATATATAATGACCCTCATCTGTCATTCACGATTCCGGTTTACACCGCTTCAAAACAGAGACTTTTCGCAGCCATTTTTTTTTTTTTTTTTTTTTTTTTTTTTTCGGTTTGTTCAATTCAACTTACGAAAACATACATATTATTTTCATACATGTTTTGTATCGCACATATTGTTATTTATTCCTTCTAAAACCTTGAAGAACTCTTCAATTGTAATGTTTAATTAAATATAACGGATCACTGGCTATTATAAACATGAACTGGCTATTATAAACAGAATTATGTAACTTCATGATTATAAACAACGCAATGCCAAATAAAAACAAACCAAAACTGTTGCCATTCAGAAAATACAAATTCCAAATGGACAACTCTTTAATTGCGAATGAACGACTCTTTGACTGTCTCATTAAAAAAAACGCTTAAAATATTCCTAAAACATATTAAAGCCTTAAAAATCTTAAAATATTTGTAAAAACATATTAAAGTCTTTAAATATTTTTATCAAGCTGCATTATTTGTTTACATTGTAAGGAATGATTGGTGTCGAGTTCAGTACGTAAATGTCGCCAGTCGATTTTAGTTTTGAAATTAGTGTAAAGTTATAGTTGGGATAGATTGTTTGGTTCGGCAAGTAAAGGTCACCAGTTGAAATGAGTATTGAAAGTAGGGTAGTCTAAGGTGATAATGTCGAGTCAAGATAAAATGTTCGGTTGAGAATGAGAAAGTCCCGAGCTGGATCCTGGATATTTTGGCGATGTTGAGGGTGAGATAGCTGGTTGGGAGTATAGAGTAGAGATGAATTTGGTTTAGCATGGGATGTCTGTAATTATTTGACAGTTAGTTAGAAAATACGCAAGCAAAGTGATGACGTCACTGGGAGTCAGTGGATGCAAGAAAAAGATTTCCTATGTTAATCGCCCATTGGATTTTTTGCAAAAAATTATTGAAAACTTGAGGAAAATTATTTCCCGATTTTAATTCCCATATTTCGGTATAGATATGTATTAGTTATCGTGTGCATGCATTAGATTAAGTTGTTTTTGCTGTAAAATTGATAAAATTTAAATTTTAAATTTCAAAACTTTAGAAAAATAAAATAGCAAACTTCCATATTCGATTGAAAACTTAAACATTTCATTTCAAAGGATGATATTTACACAATAAATATCCAACTAATATACTAATTAAAAGGAAAATAATAAATATTCTATCATAATTTGAAGTCAAATTTGTTTTCAAATGTCTAAATAAAGTGTCTGATATAAGATACTCATATGTTGCAGCGGAATAGATTTAATATATCTGTCATCCTTGGCGGAAAAAATATATCGCCAAATTATTTGGCGAACATATTTCATTCCTTTCAAAAATCATGGTTATTTTAACAACTTATATTAAGACAACAACTTAATTTAACAACTTATATGAAACAATATTTCGTACAATACATATTACGAAAATAAACATCTGGCATGTATATTTTTGTAGTATGTTTTTAAACGCCAAATACAAAAAACGCCAAAGATGACACAGTTTTGAAATTTAAAATTTTGTCAATTTGACAGCAAAATAACTCAATCTAACACAAGGATACGATAGCATATTTATACCCAAATACGGGTATTAAAATCGGGAAATAAATTTCCTCGATTTTTAATAATTTTTTACAAAAAACACAATGGACGATTAACATAGGAAATCTTTTTCTTGCATCCACGGACGGTCAGTGACGTCACACTTCGCTTACGTATTTGGAAACAGGATCTTCGATAGTCTTAAAAATGTATTTTGGTAAAATGAAGTGAATCGTTATTTACTTCATCTTACCCATAGGGTCGAGAAAGTATTGTTTTAGGGTCAAATTTTCGAACGTGAGTTTTTGTTATACTTCCATGTTCTGAGGTCCCCTGAATACGAAAATCACGTTTTTAGCGAATGGTCTCTGTGTCTGTCTTGCTGTCTGTGTGTCTGTTATCAGCATATCTTAAGAACAAATAGTAGCAGAAATTCCAAACTCGGTATTCTAAATGTGTATAATATAGGGATGCTACAGTAAGCTTTTCGTTAAGATGAAGCAAATGGTCCGTGTATAGGGACAATGAAAAGTATTCAAATACATTACGTCTATGGGGGAAATTGCAGGTAAGTAGAGTTTAACATCTATAGACTGCACTAAACCAAATGAAACGAATACATATTTTTTGTAATAGAGATAGTCAACTGGGAAAAAAAAATTTGTGTATGTAGGAACCTCGCCTCCCCCCCTGGGGTAGATGTCCTCCCTCGAGTGGAGTAAATTTTCATGATGGGTATCTTTTAAAAGAGCTCGCCAATACCTTTAAAACGAATGGTTGAACCATCGATCTACGATAATTTAAAATAAAGTTATTGATTTCTTTCATTTTTAACATTTTTTTTTTTTTTTTTTTTTTTACTTTAATATTGAGATTTTTTTTTGGATATTTAGTGTTATACTATTTCTCTAATATAAAAATCGTCTGTATTATCATACAAGATAACTTTTTTGAATAATAATTTTAATAAATTATTTTTTTTAAATTGAATTATTTTTTAATAACCGAATTAAATTCTATATAAATGCAGGTGCATTAATGAAACGGGGTGTTGAGGGGGGCCAGAACAAATTATCATATAAAACTCTTCCGAAGCCTATTTTGAATTTATTAACATAGGTTTACATAACAGTACTCTTTATCTTACCTCTTAATCTCCAACCTGTACTTATAGCATTAAATTTCAGGGTAAGAGAAAGTCGTGTGAGTGACACACTAGATTATTCTTATTATGAGGACTTTAAATAGAGCACTTAACGGAACACTGGGATGTGTTGTTGCTGTTGTGTTGTCGGGCCTATATTTTTTGTCAACCAGCAGTTTTTTTATTGTCATTCATATTTATTGATCGGGTAGAATTTTTTTAATTTCAGAACGAAAATTATAAAATATCGAAACACATTTGATTTATAAACAAAAACTGAAAATACATTTAAATGATCACGTGGTAATCTTCATGATCTAAACATTGTTTTCAAGATTTAACGTTCACATTCCGTCATTTTTGACGGGGTTATATACTAGTCTATAATATTGATCTTAATAATCTAATAATATTAATAATTATTATTAATGATGATTAATATTTATGTATATTTATTTTCATTTAAATGATTAATATCCCTTAACTAAAGTATTATAAGGTAAAATATGCAAAAAAAAAAAAAAAAAAAAAAAAAACTAATGAAAAATATACCTGGATCTACAGTCGGTAACAAAAGTATCCGAACACTAGCAAAAATTCTTATGTAAAAAAAGTAGAGTTAATATTGTTTTGTAAAATAAAACCTTGTCGAATGATGTTCTTAGACTGACTAAGAACATGATTCGACAAGGATTTATTTAACAAAACAGTATTAACTCTACTTTTTTTATATAGGAATTTTTGCTAGTGTTCGGATACTTTTGTTACCGACTGTACATTCGGCCTGTAAAAGGTTAAGTTCCCTTGAAAATTAAGAGATAGAATTGAAAAAGCAAAGTAAAAAATATAAGAGAAGCATTTAAGGCGTTTGGGACACTACCCCGACATACAAAATTCCTGGGATAAGTGAAACCACTAACAATAAATACAAAAGCTTAATTAACCCTTTGAGTACAGAATTATTTGAAGATTTTAATGACCATGGGACGGATTTAATTTATCGCTATATGGCTTAATATTTCGTAGTGTTGCTTGTCCCGCCCTTTTTTTCACTCCAGTAATTTTTTAGATTAATATTCTCCAAATGCAATTACTATTAAAAAATAAGAAAAGTATTCTAAAAAGAAACTGATGTGAAAAAGAAGGCGGGGCTAACAAGACTACAGAATATTAATATGTAAAAGCAATACATTTTATTTGGAATATACTTATATTGGTGATATAAATATATTTTTGAAACATCATTTTAGTTACAAAATATAAATAAATGTATAAATGAAACACAATAAAAATATTTATATAGAACAAGAACCAACTTAAAGTCTAATAATTTTGTACCGTGTGGTATTTTTCAAAACATATCGATAAATGCAAAGTTATCTGGCTATGTTTGCATTGCCAAGCGGTTTCTTTTCTTATTTTATGTTTAACATATGCGACACCGTTTTGTAAGGTGTTTCTTTAATTCTGTTGCAGGAATATTCTCCGGAAAATGTGCCCAATTTTTTGCTTGCAAACGATGTGGCGCATCGCTACTTGTAGGACGCCCACGGATATTATGATTTGGCAGGACCACTTGCGCCAATAATTCTTCAGCGATTTCTAAACGAAATTGGACAATGCTTGCTGTGGTTTCACAATTGACTTTACTATGTAGAACATGTGAATTGAAAATAGCATATTTGCTAATCATCTCATTATGAACCGTACAATTTTTAGTACCCGCATTTTTTTACACACCAATAATTTTTTACAGTAATTTTAGTCTTGAACTTCGAGGGGGTGAGACCGAGTGCCGAGTACCCGGGGTCAAAATTAACACGACCCCACACCTCAGCGAACCAGAAGATGGTAGCAGAATAAGGTAAGATTTTCCTGACATAAAAAAAAAAAAAAAAAAAAAAAAAAAAAAAACTGTCTATAGACGCCATGAAGGAAAACAAGTACCAGATGTTAGGAGGAAGAAAGAAGGAGAAGCAAAAGCTAGGCAATACAGCCAGAGGGGAGAGTAATTATACATAGAAAACTAAAAAGAAGGGTCATTGCAATGCTAGTGAGCACCAAACTCCCTAAGGGAGAGAAGTGTTCCGTTCACCGAAGGTTTCCTGTAGAATAATTAATTTTTCTAGTAAATTATTTGCGTTTTGCATTTTACTTTTAGCTGATTTGAGTTTATTAAGTAGTTCAAAAAAGGAATTAACTTGAAATTCCGAGGCAATATCGTTGAGGATTTCATTAAGTTCGGAGAGTGGGTTCAATGTAACTTGTTTGAGATTGGAGGGCGTGGCTCTCGCCGCGTAGGAAATTTCGGATTGGACGGTGGGATATTGATTAATAGGACGAATAGTTTTGGTAATAACAGATTTATTGCGGTTTTCTGGAAATTTAGGACAACCACGGTAATTAGCGAGGTGATCACCACCACAATTACAACATTTCGGAGGAATACGAGCTTCTTTTTCTAAATTACAGTCTTTCGTAAGATGATCACCAGTACAACGGAGACATTTTAGTTTCATATGACAATTCTTGGCGGAATGAAAAAATAATTGACAGCGATGGCATTGAAGGGTCTTTGTTGGGTTTTTGTAATGTTCAATTTGAACACGGTAATATAAGAGGGTAGTAATTTCAAAAATGGTTTTGCTATGTTCGCTCTTTTCGAGATGAATTTGAAATAAAGGCATGGGCTGTTTCGTTTTGAAGCTGATCAATTGATTAATTTTGAGAATATTAAATTTTCTCTTAGTTAATTCATCTTCAATGTCTAAAAGGGCAGTTTCGGAGGGAAGCCCTCGGATAACAACTTTTAAGGGTGGATTAGTGGAATCATTTTTAAGATAAAATTGAACCTGCATTTCAGTGAGTTTTTCAGCTATGAGGTCATGGTCGTCATTGGATTGAGGAAAAATTTTTACGAAATCACCGGCTGGTGCCGCAATAAAATTGCAATAACCTATAGCTTTTTCAAGATTTTTTAGGAGTTGTTTCTTATTTCCGCACCTGGCAGTAATGAATCGACCTTTAGGTAAGGAGAGTTTTTTATTTTTAGAATTTATTCCATTGCTTGAGCTAGGTTTAGTGATCTCACTGCTGTCGCCATCTGGTGGCGCAGGGTCATCTAAAAGTTCATTTTCATTAAGAGAGACGAATTTATTAGCAATGGGGATGTTGTAAGTTTTTTCAATTTTGCTAGAATTTTGGGAATGGCTATCATCTTCTATTTTACGTTTGTTAGTTCTAACATTAGTATGGTTAGTAGTTGGGGAAGGAAAATTAGTACTTGTTAGTGGAATATTTTCTGATACCTGATTGTCATCAGTTATTTCATCGAGATCTTGATCTCTAGTCCAATCAGTTGATTCAATTTTTCCGAAACCAATTCGGAACTCAGGAAAATTCTTGATGGCAGTTTGTACTTGAGTTGCGGTGAAGTCTTTGATTTTACCGGAGATTACTTTTTCAGTATTAGGATCAGTAAATGTAATACAGGGAAGCGAAAAAACAATGATGACAATTTTGACAATTTTATCAAACCATCATGTGTAATCAATTATAATACAGGTATGGCAGGCGTTGATAAACAGAACCAATTGCTAGCGTGCTTTCCTGTTATCAGAAAATGTATGAAATATTTTTTTTAAAAAATGGCGTTTTATCTAATAGACGTGGCTATTTCATACTTGCCAACCATCTCATTAATAACCGTACAAATGTTAACGCCCCCTGAAAAAACGCCCCTTTTCTCACACCACTATATTTTTAGAGTTATTCTCTCTAAATGTTGTTATGATTAAATAAGACTAAAATCATTTTCATTCAGTTCCCTGCCACGGTAGGGATCGGATGTGTCATTGAGTAGCTCCCAAGGCTGCCTTCTGGCGGGCGCTAAGGATAATCCACTCACTGATCGACTGGTTCTTAGAGGTCCTTTTCAGGACCAGCTTTCGAAGGCCAGTAAAGATCTTGAGTCTAATTATCTAAATATGGATATCGATAACTACAAAGATGATTCACTGGTTCCTAGAGGCCCTTTTCAGGGCCAGTATTCGAAGGCCAGCGAGAATCTATCTTGCAGTTCCTCTACTACATCGGAAATTTCAGTCCAAAGAGATGAAGACGACGCCGTACATCGATTTAGGGGAATTGATTTCACCAACCTGGGACTACTTGATAGGTTTCTATCTTCCAAAAAATACTGGGAAATCAAAAGTTACATGATCGATAGACTATCGGACAATGATTATGGAAAATTTCTTGAATACGAGATAACATTTACTGATCCTAATACTGAAAAAGTAATCTCCGGTAAAATCAAAGACTTCACCGCAACTCAAGTACAAACTGCCATCAAGAATTTTCCTGAGTTCCGAATTGGTTTCGGAAAAATTGAATCAACTGATTGGACTAGAGATCAAGATCTCGATGAAATAACTGATGACAATAAGGTATCAGAAAATATTCCACTAACAAGTACTAATTTTCCTTCCCCAACTACTAACCATACTAATGTTAGAACTAACAAACGTAAAATAGAAGATGATAGCCATTCCCAAAATTCTAGCAAAATTGAAAAAACTTACAACATCCCCATTGCTAATAAATTCGTCTCTCTTAATGAAAATGAACTTTTAGATGACCCTGCGCCACCAGATGGCGACAGCAGTGAGATCACTAAACCTAGCTCAAGCAATGGAATAAATTCTAAAAATAAAAAACTCTCCTTACCTAAAGGTCGATTCATTACTGCCAGGTGCGGAAATAAGAAACAACTCCTAAAAAATCTTGAAAAAGCTATAGGTTATTGCAATTTTATTGCGGCACCAGCCGGTGATTTCGTAAAAATTTTTCCTCAATCCAATGACGACCATGACCTCATAGCTGAAAAACTCACTGAAATGCAGGTTCAATTTTATCTTAAAAATGTTTCTTATCTTTTCATCTTAGTGCTAACAAACCATGGGAGGATAACATTTTGGCCTCCCTTTTTTTAGTTTGAAGGAATCAAGCTCTTTTGGCATGTGTTTTTTGTACTTCCGCACAGTTCCAACTACATTTGTATCTTGTTCTAGTAATTTGAAATATAATTGTGGAGACGAATATCAATTGTCCATGTATAGTTTGTGTAGCCTTTTTTCAAAATTGGTTGCGCCACCTCTAGAAGAACACTCTCAGACGCCGGTATATCAGTCCCCGCCCACTGGCGCGGTGCTGCAAATATCAACGCCTGCTTCTTAAATTCAGATGACGAGTCAGACTCGTTCACCGTACCTTCGCCCAAGTAAGCAGATGACGAGTCTCACTCGTCAAATGTACTCAAAGGGTTAATTAATAGAGTAAATCTGAAGTAATATTCAAAATCTACCTACAAAACTTAGTTTTCTTACACAAAACTGGGGAGTGTACGAGTACGCAATGAAAAAACTTTGAATATTGAGGGGGACACTCTGTCAGTAAGAAAAATGTAAGCAGTTTTAGAAAACTATCACTATTTCATATTTCTTTTGATTTTACAACAAAGAAAGGTTCAAATAAGCAGATATGATAAATATTAGATTCATATTCAGCTTATCATTAATTTATAAACGAAAGCTGCAATTACCCCGTAGTTACACTTATCTTACTTTATCCTAACTTATTTTTTTAATATTTTGTTCATAGCTTTTACATTTTATCCTTTGTTTAAACAAGGAATGCATATATATAAAATGTACTCCCAAAATTGATTTGCTTTAAAATAGAATTGAAAAAAGATGTTTTAAAATTTTATGTGGAAAGTTATCTAAATTTTCGAGGATCAAAATAATTGGTGTTTTGTTGGTATAGATCGTGATCCATTGATAGAACACTCAATATGATAAGACAAAATTTTATGCAGTTCATAACGGAATGCTATCACTGGTGTCATACAGTCGGGGTCAAAATCATAAGGAAGAAAGCTGCTGAGCTCTTCATAAAAAAAGAGTATTATGTATTGTATGTGCTTGTCGCTTAAAAATATTAAAGAAAAGAGTTGTTTTAGATGAATCAACGTTTAGAAAAATTATGCTTCTCTGAATGCTCAAATTTTATTTATAATTTAGTTTATAAACAATACTTTTTAATACAAGAGAATTAACAGTGAATTATGTGACAGGAACATATACATTTTAAAGCATTTAAATATTTTTAAATGCGGATGATTTTAAGATGTTTAATTTCATCTTTTGCGCCCAAAAGCTAGCAGACGGTGAGTGCCGGGTTCGATCCTAGGTCACGCTGTTTGATTTAGCCGTCAGGAGTTGTCCGTAGCCATCTCCTAAATTCGTGTGAATACGGGCTAGGTCCCTTTAGAAAGACTCCTACGTTGGGCATCCCCATTATGTCCAGGTTCCAAGTGTAGACAATCGGCCATAACCCGAACTCCAACACTGGCAACATTTTTTTCTTTTTATTTTATTAACGTGTTTTTAAAACAAAAATCTTTAGAACACTGTTTATATCTTTTACCGGCTAAATATGTAGGTGTTACAAGCAGTGTTGCCAAACATTGAGACTTTTTTATTCAATATTCACCAATAATTTTGAGAAGTGATATTTGATATACATAATAGACGCTTAATCGTCTGTTGTATATCAAATATAACTTCTCAAAGTTATTGGTGTGCTATTGAATAAAAATGTCGCAAAGTCCGGTTAAAAGTCCGGTTACAACACTGGTTACAAGTCCTTTTTTAACAAATGTTTAAAAATGTTAGCGTTTAACATAGATGGCAATATTTTAATTTACTCCGGGGTATTTTTAGCCCCGCCTTTATTTCATACCGCTTATTTTTTAACATTTTCGAGACCGCATGATTTTATTTTTTTGATAGTAAGGTCCGTCTGTGGGCATTATTCTCCCAAGTTACAATATTTGAGAACAAAATTTTCTGCCTTCACATTTATATTACTACAAATGGATATACATTAAAATTATACTCTTTTTCATCAAACTGTTTGTATCCACAATATATTGATAGTACAAATATGAATATTAAGTATATTTTTAAGAAATAAATAACTTACAAATTACGAAAGAAATACCCACTGGAGGAGTTACAGATTTTCAAATGACGTGAATCTACGTCAGCGGTCGCGAAAGTGTTAAGACATAGCCTCTTAAACTAGATGCCTTCCGTGTGGCTTGGAAACTTGGCGGTAGACAGCGCCACCTGGTACAAATTGCGCAAAATTTTTTTATTCAACAGCCACCAAAAAATTTTAAAAGTGAGATTTGATATAGGCGAATAGAATCGAAGAAATGTCGATTATATATATCATATATCACTTCTTTAAATTATTGGTGGCAGTTGAACAAAAAAGTGCGCAATCTGCACCAGGTGGCGCTGTCTACCACTTGAACTGCCAAGTTTTCGAGCCACGCGAAAGGCAACTAGTTTAGAAGGCTATGTTTAAGAGTAGTTTGTTCTTATTTTACTGAAGTTATACATTGGAGAAAATTTTTCTATAAGTAAAGCGGTGCGAAATAAAGGCAGAGCTAAAAATACCCCGGAATAAATTAAATTGTTGGCAACTATGTTTTCGTTGTCATTCCTAACACACCATTTATAACTTAAAGTGTGTAATAAATCATTATCGTTCCATTTATTGCTATGCATAATTATTCGATCTTACGTTTTAAGATAGAATGATTTACAGATGGTACCCTAGAATCAGTTACAGTACTGAAATCCGTTGCAGTAATCTCAACTATTAATTAAAACAGTATGCATTACATGTAACTGATAATAACAAAGTAAAAAGAATGTTTTTGCTCGATCAAAGTTAAAAAAAAAATATGCTTTTTTAAATGCTTTGATTTATAAAATCTGAATTATAAGCTATATTTTCGATACAATTACAGTGTAATTAACATATAATTATTTATAGGAATATACTTTTTGTGTGTGAAGTATTTAAATATTTTTAAGCAGGTTTTAAAACAGTTATTGAACTTTATCAAAAAGTTCCAGTTTAACTAATTCCCAAGAACTTTTACAAATAAAGTTCTAATTTTTTTGATAAAAATTTCATAAACAACTTATATCAAAAGAACGTTTTCACAAAAGTTCTGTAAATGTAAGTTCTTACTAAAACTTTTTTAAAACAAAAATTCCGATGACGGAAGAACTTTTAAAGTATAAGCTCAGAAACGTATGGCACAGAATTTGACGGGGAGAAACATTGGAGCAATGGGGTATTCTAGTGTTCAAAGTACACCCACTTAAAGCAACAAACTATTTTTTTTTTCCTTTTTTTTTTTTTTTTTTTTTTTTTTCCTAGGACGAAGGATTATTAGTCTCAATGTACGGATAAAACGTTGTCGCCAGTTTTACGATGGTTGGACATTTATTGAAATCGAAAATATAATTGATTAATTTGAAAGCAATGTTATAATTTGAAAAAAAAAAAAAAAAAAAGAACTAATAGTCCTCTGTACTAAAGTATGTTCTGCTTTTGCCAGAATTTCATCAAAATAGTCTTTTATTTTATTTTATTTATTTATTTATTTATTTTTGAAAAAAAAAATAAAATAATTGATAATAATCAGTATCGAATCGGACAGTGTCGAAAAAGTTGAGGAATCCCTTTTTTAGACAAAAATACATAATTCATTTTAATTTTTAATTGTTGCCAAAAATGTTTACGAGTTGACTTTTATTTTTTTTTTTTGAAATGAAAAGAAATTCATCCGTAAATATTAAAATTGATATAAAACTTTGTGAAAAATTAAACTTGCAGGGTAAAATTGAAGTCATTATAGCTTTAAATTTTTTTTTTTTTTTTTTTTTTAAATAAACAATTAAGAGCATTTCTCTTCGTATCTATTTTTAGAATGTATTGCAATTTAGTATCTTTTTTTATTTCTTTTCTTTTTCTTTTCTTTCTTTCTTTCTTTTTTTTTAAATTGAAATATCTGTGTTACTTCTCCAAATGTATCAGATTTAGTTGTAAGTCTCTCAAAACATATTTCGTTGGGTGAAATAAGTTATCTTAAATTTCCAATTTTAATGAAAAAAAAAATATTAACAAAAAATAATTAACTTTAGCAAATGGTTTTATTGTTCAAATTTTAATCTGAAATATTGACTTATTGTATTTTCCATTGTAATGAAAGGAGAGGGGAGATAAAGCTAGGGCAAATCACTCATCCAGATATTTAAATTTATTTTCACATGATATCGAAATATTTTATTTAGCTAGTAGTAACTCCCCCATCGTTTCTAAATAGTCAAATAAATCAAAGTATTTTGTATCTTTGCACCTCCTATATTCCATATTTAGAAACAGGATTACCTTGCAGGAGGTTTCTACTGATAGAGGAACCTTATAGGAACTTTTATAATTAAGAACATGTCGTGACCAAACAATTTTTGTATGAACTTTTATTTTAGTATTTTTATAAAAAAAATCTTACGCAAAAGTTGTTATGTTCGCGAAAGGACTTTATAATAAAAGGTTTATTATAAAAGCCCTGGGATAAACTGTTTCGAAAAAGTTCCAAATAAAAAGTATAAGATTGAAGAAGAAATTATTGAAATAAAAGTGCATAGTTATTTATTTTGGTACCCAGTTTTTAACAGGGATGAAACACGGGAGCAGAACGCATACTAATATACATGTAAGAAAATTTTCTACTTCTTAAATCAACGATACTACAGGAAGACAAGTTTCTTAAACAAATACCGGAATGAATTCTGCGCCCGTGTTCCATCCCTGTTTTATGTTCCAAAGATTTCAAGACGGTTACTTTTTCTTCATCTATTTTTTTCCCCATTAACGCGTTTGTAAAAGGTTGGTTGGTTGTAGGATTTTAAGGCCGATTGACTCCTGATGTGTCCTAGGCCTAGAGGGGGAATGCCCTCCGTGGGGGTCTTTCTAAGGGGTCCTAGCCCGTATTTACGCAAGTTCCGGAGGAAACCACGGAAAACTCCGAACGGCTAGGTCGATGAGCGCGACCTGGGATCGAACCCGGCACCTCCCATCTACCAGCTTTGAGCGCAGAACCGCTCGGCCGCTGGTGGGCCCGCGTTTGTAAAAGGAAAATACTGTTTGGAACATTGCGTGAACACCCTACACGGGTTGAATAGGTGAGGCCAGACCTTTACTAATAAATGCTTATTTAAGTGAATCACCTGCTAGTTATTATTTATTATGCATGATTTGCAGCCTAAAAATATAGTGCATCACAGAGTTTCTCCATTTTATTGCTATACATAATTACTCGACCTTTCCTTTTGCGATAGAATAATTAATAGATGAGGCTTTTAGACTCTGATTTTAATCAGTTACGTGTTATCTCCACTATTAATTAAAAAAAAATATGGATAATGTATTACATGTACCTGATAATGACAAAGTATTAAAATAAAAATGTTTCTGATCGATCAAAGTTTAAAAACTTTTGCACTTCTCTAAAAGCTCTAGTAAGCAAAATCTTAAACTAGCATATGAGAGAAAAGGAAAAGCAAAAGTTGAAGAAAAAAAAAAAAAAAGTTTTATCACAAGAATGTCACGCGAGGAAAAAAAAAGTGATTGACGTTAGAGAAAGAAAAAAAATGTATTATAAATGTTAAGGTACGCTAAAAAATGTCGTTTGTTTCTTTTCTTTTCTTTTTTTTATACATTTTCAGTTATAAATATTTTTATTAGATACATGTCAATAAATCTTGTTACCTGTTTACAAACTTTCGTGAAATTGAGAAATATAAAGTTTTTTTTTTTTTTTTTTTACTGGTAAATTGATATAAAAAATATTTTTATGCAAATTCAAATAGCTTTTATGAAAAGAAATATTGATATACACCCAAGGAAAGAGTTTCTTTAAAACTGTAAAACATGATTTTTTGAAATTCTTTTGTTCTTTTGAACCAAACTTTTGATAGAAGTACACTAGTATGTTGTGTCCAACCCCAATATGGTTTTCTGTATTACAGGGCTGGAAATTCTGCGCAAAACCCATACCGGTATTTGTTTAAAAAATTTCCTTCCTTTTAAAATCGTTGGTTTAAGAGGATGAAAATTTCGTTTTATAAACACAGGTATGAGTTCGGAGCAAAATTTCCACCCCTGGTACTATATAAATTCCCGCAGTAAAAATTATTTATTAAATTATTACTTATTGAAATTACCGTAATTTCTGGTAGATAACTCGCAGGTAAGATGTGTCATTTCTCCACCAGAAATTTTATTTAATAGAGAAATCTATACTTTTTCGAAGGAAGAGCTCGTACAGATATAAATTTATTTATTAATTGAAATTTCTGTGGCAAAACTGGATTATATAACCTGCGGGGTATCTACCAGAAATTACGGTAGTTTTCATGATGAATGCAGACGACTTTCATCTCAAATAAGTATAACACTACATACCGAAAGAAAGTCAATTTCGCGCTGATATCTGAGGAGTTTTCTTAAAATGAAGGGAAAAAATCGATAACTTTGTTTGAAATTATCTATGCTACGGCTATTCGTTTTAAAGGAACTGACGAGTTCTTTTAAAAGATACTTATAAGAAAAATACCCTCCCGAGAAAAAGAAGGGGGATGCTCCTAAGCGCACAAAATTATTTTCCTAGTTTATTCTTACTATAATCAATAATTTATATTAAATTGTACTGCATGAATTTATATAAGGTAATATATAGAAGAAAGTCTTGTGATGGCTACAACATACAAGTTTATAGCATACACGAAATTTTTGTTGTTTGAACAAAACGTTGCTCTTAGTGATATTTCTGTTGTGCATGTGAGGGTTTATTGTGCTTTAGGTTCTATTTTTAAGTAATACATTCCTATTAAATTATGACAATTATTTTTAAATTTCAATTAACAATGAAATCACTAACAGGCTCAAAGAGGGTCAGATATATGTGTGTTACTTGCAAGATCATTATAGTGTTTGCACCTAGAAAAGGGATTTAATTAAACCTTCAAAATGTGTTTTGTTAAGATTATTTTGTTGTTAGAAACCAAATTTTTATTACAAATGAAAAGTCAATTTTGTTATGATAAAATATATTGTTAACAAATTTACAAAATTTTAATCAAATTTCTTTGTATTTGCTTACATTAACAAAACTGTTTGTTTAATTTTACTATATATATATATATATTATATTATATTTATAATTAAAAAAGAACGAAAAATCATGCGGTACGCATTGATTATTAACACTTTCCAAATGTACGTAATTGTTGTATCGTACAATTTTCAATGCTCTTTGCCTACGTAATCACACAACGGACAGACAGTAGTTCTGAAAGACAGACAGATATACTAATTAAATTCTTAATTATTCTTAAACATTGTTAGAAAATTTTAAAAATGCTTAATACAAAAGAAAACGTAGACATATTCTAATTGCAGCCCTTAAGGTATCTGAATATTTTAGTGGCATCCTGTAAACCTGAAGGTTCACAAAATTATATTCTATACAAAATACTATTTTAACATATTAAGAATAAATGTCAGTTTCTTTATGATTTTTATAAAAGAAAGTTCTTTAACCCTCGCTTTCACTAGATCAAGGTGTTACAGCAGAAAAATTGCTTTCAGGTGCCGCTTGGCACGTTTGGCGAAAATCAGCAGCACCGCGCCTTTTTGTATCATTCAGATGTTGCAAGATTCCACTGATTACGCTTGCTATCTCTGGCGAATTAGTACACTCTTTGAATGAGGCGGGCGTAACTAAATTTCAACTTCAAAATGGGGTCAAAATGACCCCATCTTGGGAAAGCGAGGGTTAAATGTAATTTATAAAAAGTCTGAACTAAAATGCAATGAATTGGCTTTTTTGAGGTATCTCTGTAAACAAACAAGTTGCACAGGACCTACGAATGCCGTTTAAAATGGGGGACATTCCATAGTAAATTTGAATTATGTACATAATTTTTTGAAAATTCTGAAAATATTTACAGATGCGGGAGGGGGGGGGGGATAGAGGGACAGATAGGCAGATGGACCGTCGGATAGATAGATAGATACACAAATTGAAATCATATTCACACTCAAAAAATGTTAAAAAGTGTTAAATCGCTTAATAAGAGCGAAAATGCAATTCCAGCAAATTTCCAATAAAAGCCCGCAATATAACTGAATATTTTTGTGTGGCCCTGTACATCTAATGCTAATCATACTCCGTTCTGTAGAAAGCATCTTTTGCGCATATCAACAACATATTTCAATCTTATTAAGATTTGTTCAAAGTAAAGTTATTAAAATATGGTTTATAGAAATGCCTCTCATAGAACGAATGCTTCGGAATACTTTCGGATGTCACTGTACACAAACAAGTAGTGGTATTTACTCCATTTTCTATAGCCAATATCCGATAGTGAACTTGAATAACATATTTCAATTTCATTGAAATTTGTGTAAAATAAAGGAATTAAAATATAGTTCATACAAATACCTCTCATAGAATACAATGCTTTGGAATACTTTCGGATGTCCTGGTACGCAAGCGAGTAGATGTATTTACTCCATTTTCAATAGGCAACATCCGATAGCGAACTTGAATATCATATATTAGTTTCAAGAAATTCCGTGAATATTTACGGGGGTTAGAGCACGGAAAGTCAGACAGATGGACAGACAGACAAACCCAAGTCATTAACACTTTACAACCTTATTGGAAAGTGTTAAAACATTTAGAAAGTGATATAAAGGATTAATATAAACGAAAATGCAAGTCCAGAAAATTTCCAATAATACCCATTAATGTAACTAAATATTTTTGTGTGGCCCTATAAATCTAATGATAATCATATTGTATTCTCTGGAAAACAATTTTTCGTGCATATGAATAATATATTTTAATTTTATTAAGAGTTGTGCAAAGTAAAGTTCTTAAAATTTGGTTTATTAGAAACATCTCTTATAAAACGCAATGCTTTGGAATACTTTTGGGTGTCTCTGTACACAAACTAGTGATGGTATTTACTCTATTTTCAATAAGGAACATCCGATAGCAAACTTGAATATCATATATCAGTTTCAAGAAATTCCATGAATATTTACGGGAGTTAGAACGCCGACAGACAGACAAACCGATGTTATTACACATTTTAACCTCGCCGGAAAGTGTTAAAAATAATATTTTATAAGAATTAGAAAATAATTTTGTTAGAATTGCAACAAAAACTATTTTGTTAATCCAAAATAATAATAATAATAATAAATATTGGAACACATTTAATTAGGAATTTTATTCTGCCAACCAGATTTTTCAAAAAAAAAAAAAAAAAAAAAAAAAAAAAAATACAAACAAACAATTAAACATCTTGTAAATACAGCACTCTGCTGCTAAAATGAACGAGCAGATTGGCACCAAATCATGCCTTTGGACGATTCATAAAATGTGTTTAGTGAATTAACACGAAAATATTTAGTTACAAAAAAAAAGTCTATCGTCTTTGCATGGGGGAAATGGAAAATATGACAAATTGAATGGCTTACACGTAATCAAAAACTTATAAATAAATGTTTAAACTGTTTATGGTTAATTTAATTTGCGAGAACATTAGACAGATTTTTTTTTTTGTCCAGTTTTAAATACTAAACATAAATTTATTTTAATGAAATTTTGTGTGCCGGTATATATGTATGTATTGCTTATGAATATTTCAAAACTTTTAATTTAAGAAAATAATTTGCACTTAATAAGATAAAAATGTAGCGTGACAGACATGAGGAAAATCAGATATGATTTTAGTGACTTATCTTTATCACTCAGTTGCTCTAAATTGAGAAAAATTTCAAGTTCAGAAATTTCAATTGACATAAACAGGACTTTCATGTGATATGAAATTAAAGAAAAACTCTAAAATTGAAATAAACAAATATATAAAAAATTATTTAATACTGTGACAGACATATCACATGAAAAAATTTAGAATAATCTTTTACTTACTTTTTTTAAATTCTAAATATTCTTTTTTAATTAACAATATGAAAAAAATATATATATGTATATAATGTGTTATATTATTTGATATGTTTCATAGTTGAAAGTAAAAAATGGTGTTTTTGTCCATTTTTGCATGAAGTTAACCTTATATATCGGATATGAGCCATTTATTTCGTTATATTTAAAATATATGTTAATGGAAATTTTAGTAATAATTGTTTTATTATATAAGTTTTTTTTTTTTTTTTTTCTTAAAAATTATAGCTATTGTTCAAAAAATTTTTATTAATTTACATGTTCCCTTTTTTTTTATTACTCATATGTAAAATGGCATTATTTTTACTGTTTTTATATGGAACTTTATTACTTTCTTCTATTATTCAATAGAAAACAGTACATACATAAGAATTGATACATAAGAATTTTCGACTTTTACTTTTCAATGCATTATACGTTTTGCGAGATTCAGAACACTTTTTAGATAATGTCAGTCTGTGTGTCTATATGTGTGTGATGAAAATTTTGTGTCAATTGTATCACCGGAATTAATGCACAAAATTTTATATACATTTATATGCAGTTTCCCCTTGATACAAATTAATGCCTATAAAGTTTTGATGCTATACTGCGATTTTTCCCATAAAGGAAAGGCTATATCTCAGGTTCTATTGTGTATCATGGAACAAAACTCTATGTATTATAGGGCGGTTAGGAAACATTATTTTGATTCAGTTTATGTGCATATCGATCGATAGGTGGTGCTTCTATTCTACAATTTCCTCCGTGAGCGGGAAAGCTGTATCTCATATTCTATTACATATAATTGCACAAAACATGGTATACAAGGTTGCCACAGGCGACTTTTTTATTCTTTTCGTACCACTTTTTCCAAAAAATAAAATTTATAACGTATTTACGCAGATAAATCTGCATTTTGCCTGCATAAATTTATTATAACTTTTATGTTATGTAAATAGTGTACGAAAAAAAAAAAATAGAATCGCCTGTGGCGGCTCCAAGTATAGGAGAGGACCAATATCAAGCACTATGTTGAAACAATTTGAGTTGATATCATTCGGTGGGTGGAGCTGCTGTACTGAAAACTTTTCCGTGAATAGGAAAAGTTTTCAGTACAGCTTCAAATAGCTTCTATGGCATAATGTACTAAACATGATATGCAAGATAACCTTTACCAAAACGAATGCTGAGTGAATTTGGATGTATATTGCAAGAGAAGTATTGATGATGTTACTCTTCTGTGATTTTGCAGATGGCTACATCTCAGCATCTGTTAATTAAAACTGCAACAAACTCCATAAGTAAAATAGTTATCGTGAGAAGTTATGATTAAACTTTTGTACACTTTAAATAGTAAATTACACAGAATAAAATAAAAGATAATTTCTGATGGCCACAAAATACCAGTTTTTCATGAGATTTGTAAATCATTTTAATATTTTACTCTTCTCTTATGCAAATGATCATCATAAACTGTTTGAATTGATATTATTCTTAGAGCTAAGAACTTACACGCAAACACAAAAAAATTTTTCTTTTTAAGAGATGCTTGATTTTATTTTCTTTAAATTCATGTTTACTGAATTTGGTATTATTTTGAATTTGGTATTATTTTTGGCGAGTAAAAATTGTTTTAAAAAAAGGCCTAAAGAACACTTTGCTTTTATATGTATAAACATTATATTAATTTATGCTAATGTTTATGAGAATTGAAGGAGACGATTCTATTGCTATTTATCGATCAGTAAACAATAAGTTATAATTTATTCACTCATATTTTGCTGCAATATATCTATCTATCTATCTATCTAACTATCTATCTATATTATATATATATATGAAAGATCTAAGGAAAATAAAATTATGTCGTGTAACTTAATATGCAAAATCAATTAAAAAGTAGAAATTAAAATATTATAATTCGAGTCTGTATTTCTTTCTTTTCTGTAATTATACTGCATTCTGCAATAAACATATTTCTAATTAATTATTATAAGTGATGTGAAAACTTATGCAAAATACTTATGACTAATTAATAGTTATGAGTGTCTATACCTGTACCACATATCATAATCCATTCTTTAATATAAATTTTATTTTAACTAAAACACAAAGCAAAATAAAATAACCCAAGTCCTAACTAAGTAACTGAAGTAATATAATCACATAACAGAATGTTATATTTAATGCAACCTGAAACATTTAAAATACTATAATTTTTTTTTTTCCTGTAAAGGCTAAAAGAATTTACAAGTAATAGAACAGAACACACACAACTTAATTGAGTGAATGAATGAACCAATTGTGAAATGTATATACTATCTGCCAATAAGTATTTGTACTCTTTTGAATGTAGAAGTTTTATCAAATATATAGAAAATTTCTTTAGGAATCACCTTGAAACATTCAGAGTATGAAGAACAAGTTATACCTAATATAATTCAGCAAAAGTTTTGTCCTGAAGAGGAAAAGGGGACCAGTAAAAAATGGAACAAAAGTCAAAATAAAAGTAATGCTTGAAAAGCATTTTGGCTGCAGCATGTGATTATGAGAATTATTCTAATTATCTGTATAAGTTTTAATGAGGCTACCACATATATTCATGGAACTATAAAAGTTTCTTAAAAAAAAAAGAAAATTAAAAAAAACTACTTTTTAATTATAACACGTAGGGTATTAGACCTAGTTAAAAGACATATTTTGGAAACTTGACATACTACATTAGACACAACCTACTGCAATTAGAAGGCAAAAAAGTTTAAATATCTTAAGAAATATGAGCAATTTTACTAAATAATTTTTAACTATGCATACGCAAGGGTTAGCGAAATTTCCTTTATATAATTTAATAGCCAAAAGTATTGAGCTACTTCTGTGAATATCTCAAACAAATATCGTGTAAATTCAAAAAATTATGAGAGATAGAATGAACAGAATTTTAGTTTCTCTCAAAATAAAAGCTAAACTATAAGGGGTTTTGCTCACATTTTTATTTTGATTCAATCAATGCCCAATGGTAACACAGTGTTCGCTGATTGTAAATAAATATTGATAAACCACCCTATGATCTTCTTTTTTTTTTTTTTTCTTTTCTTTTTTTTTTTTTTTTTAGTTCTTTTGAGAGTAACTGATATTTCGCTTATTCTATCTCCCATAATTTTTTTAATTTACACGATATTTGTTTGGGATTTCAAAAGGATTTGGAAAAGAAAAAAAAAAAAATCGCTAAATCTTGCGCATGCGTAGTTAAAAATTATTAAATAAAACTGCTCATATTTCGTAAAATATTGCATTCTGAATACAGTAGGCGGTGTCTAATGTAAGTATTCCAAGTTTTTTGAAAATGTCTTTTAACTGGGTCTAATACCCTACGTGCTATAATTAAAAAAGAGGTAATATATATATATATATATATATATATATATTGCAATTTTTAAGAATAAACTGTTATAGCTCCATGAATATATGTGGTAGCCTCATAAAAATTTATACAGATAATTAGAAGTATCTTTATAATCACATGTTACAGCCAAAACGCATCTCAAGCATTACTTCCAGGGAGATCCAAAACATTTAGATTTTTGCTTAATTTTTTACAGGTCTCCTTTTCCTCTTCGGGACAAAACTTTAACTGAAATATATGAGGTATAACATGTTCTTTCTATTCCTAAAATTTCAATATGTTTTTTTTTTTTTTGAAGAACTTTTCAAGATATTTGAGAAAACGTCTAAATTCGAAAGTGTCCAAAAACTTATTGGTAGATAGTGTATACACACATGAACCACTCTGCAGTCATATAAAGGCAAATAAAAATCTTTAATAATTTCTATTTTCTTTTACCCCTGTACAGAAAGTAATGTTTTGGTGTAAAATTTTCCAAATTGAAATTTTGCTGTATCTAAATACTTTGAGATCCGCTGCATCCGAAAATCAAGTTTTTTGCGGTTAGTCTGTGTGTTTATCTGTTATGCGTATAATTTAAGAAGATATATCAGAAAGAAACTCATTCTAAATCTATAACATAGAGGGATAATACTCAAAATTTCTTATTGAAATCGGGCGAATAGTTCGTGCACAGGGGCATTAAAGATTATTCAAACACGTGTATGGGGGAAATTTTTGATAGATTGGTTTGACTTATTTAGATTGCACTAAGCGAAATGAAATTGACATACTACATTCTTTATATGCACAAAAGCATGTCCCACATAGGATATGGTATGAAAAATATTTATTCTTCGTTTGCTGGACTGCACAAAAGAATTCCGATATATTATTACTATGTTTGGAAATAATTAAAATATTTTTGTACTGTGTTAAGTCTAACAAGGAAACATTAAAACGGTGTCATCTTCAAAAAGTATTGAAAAAAATGTATGTGATTCTACTCTTCATAAAACATCAGAAAATGAAAAAAATATCGGCTGAAATTAATTACAGTGACCACAAAAAATTATCAAAATTAAGCATATTTGGCGATTTAGCGCTGTTAGGTGATATGTTTGCTAGCACCGAGATTGCCATGTACAAACAGAACCGTGTTTTGCTTTTCCGCCAAGTACTTAAAATCAGTATGAAATCGCCAAATATGCTTAATTTTGATAATTTTTTGTGGTCGCTGTAATTAATTTCAGCCGATAATTTTTTCATTTCCTGGTGTTTTATGAAGAGTAGAATCAAATATATTTTTTTCAATACTTTTTGAAGATGACACCTTTTGAATGTTTCTTTGTAAGTACCTTATTTGGTGCCTATGTAATTATAGATATTATGCGTAGCTACTCAAAATTTCTTCAGTAAGTTTTAGAGAGTAGTGGCAATTAGCTGAATAATACGAAATAAATTTTAAAATTTAATTACAACCTTAAATGCAGCAGTCACAGCGTTAATATATTTTTACGTGCATGTTATTATTTTATCACCACTATTTCAGAACATTATTTTTAAAAATAATATTATACCATTAAAACCTTCAAGAAAAAATTATTTTAAAAAATAGTGGCGTTAGAATAACAAAACGTGCGTAAAAATATAGGAATGTTGTAAATCCTGTTTACAACATTCCTATATTTTTTTATAAATATAATAATATAGCTAATAATAATACAAGAATATAGCTAAAATATTGGAAAGTGGGTTGAGAAAGGCGGCTGCCTCACATAGAAATTTTTATCAAATTGTTTTTTATATACTAAAAGCATTCTTATACAGTACATGATGTGCTATACCTTACATCGTAATGATATGTCTATAGCAATGTTTTCTAAGAGAAAGCAGTGTGAATGCCACACCAGGTTATTTTTTGTTTAAATTGGTATGAATACTTTAAGTGAGAGAAAAGAAAGAAATTTCATAAAACAATCATCTCATATCTTTGAAACTAAAAACTGCAACACAATAAGTCTTCTAAATGTATACACATCAGTTAAGAGGATATTTAAAATCTGGGCTCATATAGAAAAAGAATGTACAATTTTGCATTTTCTAAATATGCAGCACTAAGTTTGTTTTTTATTCTTATGTAACATACCGATATGTCTCAGGTATTTACTCGTATTACAATGCATTGATTAAATTGAATGAAAAAAATCTACAACAAGAAGTATGACAAAAAAAAAAAAAAAAAAAAAAACCACCTCCCCCTATTGATGAAAGAGCACTTTTATAGGCGCAGTGTATAATCAATAGGTAAATGCGTTCGTGTGTAAAGAATACTGTGAAAATTAGTAGAAAAGATCAAAAGATAATGAAATGGAAGAAAAGTCATGCGTTGCTTATTAATCACGCTAAATTTCCTGAAATAGTTTCTATAGAATCAAGCTCATAGCTTGCCTATGTATGTGCAGCGCAGTTTTGGGCCAAATTTTAGACATTTTTATTGATTTTATTTTACATTATCGAAATCGATAACCTTGCAGAAAATTGTTATCTTTCTTGAATGTAAAGCTTTAAGCATCAGAAGAATATGAACTGAATGTTAAATTAAATGTATAAAACATAGAATTTATATATAAAAACAAATATTAATTTATATATGGAAATATACAGTATGTAAAGCACGTAAACTGTCATGTGCCGTAGATGTCTGTTTGATTACAATATTTAAAATATTTTATAGAATAGACAAATATTGTGGATTTTTTTTATTCGTTAAATCAAAATACTGGAAATAAAACTTTTATTATTAATTTTTTTCCAACTAGTCGGTCTTTCCCAACGAGATAAATAAAGTAGAATGATAAATGGTAACCCTTATATGGTCCAACATGAGTCATGTGACATGAACCATCTATGCGTTGGTTACCTTGGTATCATCTTATTTTCAATAAATTTCTTTAGAAAAGGTTTGGAGATTGAACTTGGCGAATGTGATAATCGCCAATGTTTTTGTTTACTTATGTAATAAGTAACTGTAATAAGCAATGTCTTACTTTAATAGTTTCTTGTTCTAAATCATTATAGTTTTTGTTTTACTTCTTTATTTATTATAATGTGAAATATGTAGAAAATTATTTTAAAAACACTATATTTAGGCTAAATGAATGTCGTGTTACTTAAAAATAACGATAATTTGCCAAATAGAAATTTTAAATGCCAAAATAGCGATAAAGGACCAAACATAGCAATCTATTGGTTCATATAACGTGTTTCATGTTGAACCACGGAAAGATAATCCTTTATCTATTGAATTAGCGCTTTACTTTATTTATCTCGTTGGTCTTTCCAAGCCTGTCGGTAGATGTTTCAAATGAAACTATTTTCAAATTTGCCATATTCGCCAAATCAAAAACAGTGCCCAAATGTCGGAATAAATAGCCAATAAATACATATATAAATACATAAAATTCAACTGCGTGTGTGTGTGTTTATTTTTCAAACCAATATAAAGGAATTTGAGCAATGAAATGTAATTTAAATTTAATTATTAATGAATATTTACTTCGGCGCAAATTAATCAAAATCATCATCAGTTTATTTGTCGAAGGGATAACACCTAAATACCCAAAATTTATTATTTTTTCTTATTCTAAATGAATCCTATGTTAGTAACAGATATGCACCATAATTTTGTATTAGAATTTATTAGCATTTAAATTATTTTTATATTTTTAATAGTATTAAATATTTTATTATACACTATAACCATTTTAACTATTTATTTTTACGTTTTTCTCTAATTTAGCTAAATGTTTTAACCATAATTTGCGGTGGTTTATAGCGCTAGCCAAGAAAGAAAACCGCCAAATTGCAAAGTTGCGGTCCGTTTATAGAATTACATCTATTTCTTAATATTAACTCTTTTAGACTTACTTTAATTTTTTTCAAATCAAGGGTAAATTTTTTTTTAATGCATTGTTGTGATTGGGACATCATTTATTTTCCGTTAATTTATTTTTTTTCCATTTATTTTCATTCTTCTTCCATTATTTTATTAATTCTTCCAAACCAAGGATGAAAACTTGTTTTCTTTATCTTAATAAATTATTTTAATTGCAATGGCATCAGTTTCAAGAGTTAGTTTCGTGAAACTTGGGCTTTTACTTTTCAGACGATTAGTGCCAGTTACTTGGTCTAAATGTTGAGGTACCTTAGATTTTCGGTATATTTAAGGCACGAATTATTTTATAACCAAATCAACAATGAAGTACTGTGTGCAAGCCGTCATGATTCGCACATGTTTACTCTGTAGTTCTAAGTGCTAATTAAAGAGTTCGAATTTAAATTATTCAAAGTTCTAATTCAAATGTTAAAGTGCTAATAAAGTGTTACGTATTCAAAACTCCATTAATCCAAATTGCTTAATTAATAATTAGAATTTTAAAAGGTGACAGTTTAAATTTTTTTGCATAAATAAAGTAAGATGTTATTTCCAACAGAATAAATAAATAATCAAAAGAACCGTGTGTAGAACTGTGCTGTCTTAGAGAATTTCCCACAGTTTTATTCATTTATTTATTTTTTTTAAAGCTTTGGATTTCCAAATAGGTGATATATTTATTATTTCTTAAAAACTCTATAAATTTTGTGTTTTTATTGCTTTTTTTTTTCTTTTATTGCTTTTTGTTGGTTTATCTTAAAACAAGTTAAAGATAAGCCAAATGTCGTTGGGGGAGGGGGGGTTATGTATTAATATAATGAAACAATTTTTGAAATAATATAAGACAAATTTTCGAATTATTATTGGAAAAAAAAATCTATTGAAAGTAAAATTACATTGAAATACAAAAATATAACTCAAATAATTCCTCATATCACAAAAATTATTATTTCGATTTAGTATGCGCTGAAATTTAATATGTAATACAATTTCTGGATATTTATTCAAAGTTAAATTCGTGTGCAATATGAAAGAAATTTTTTTTTATATCAAAATAAAGTGCTATGTGCTGTTTTAATATACAGTGGTCGCATTCTTCACCTTTTCTTAGGGCTGATTCGAGAATGAGAAATTTCCGTCTATGAAAATACTATTAAAATTTCTCCATAAAAATAATTAAGATAATTTCTCCATAGAATTTGTGGGCATAATTCCTTGTTTATATAAAGTAAGCACTTTTTTTTTTTTCTAATCTAGTTCATTTAGGACAATATATAATACTCTACATTTATTTCCAATGTACATCTAGTTTTAAAATGGTGCTTGCAATAGTAAAGATGCAACTTTTTAAAGTGCATTTTTTCTAGAATATGATTTAGTCAGACACATTGAAATTTTATTGTAAATATTTGTACTAAATATTGTAATATATATAATTGTGATTATTGTAAATATTTTAAACATTTCATTATTATTATCATCATTATTATTATTATTGCACAATTTATCTATATATTTACAGCATGGCTAGAATTAAAACAGCTGTCGTGCAGAAATGTATTCCTTGACGAAAAACGTCGAGTTGCTTCATTTCTAAATTTTAGAAGTCGCTAAATTGGTCATACGAAAGATACTCCCATTTAGCTAATCGTTTAAATACGTTTTGAGTTAAAAAACTAAATCTTTATATAAACTAATCTAAGTTGTTGTCTTTTAAATTTCATTATAAAATTTTCTGGACTTAAAACGCTATCGCAATAGCTGGTTAACGTAATCATCTATATATTAATTTGAAACATGATTTTGTCTGTCTCCACTATATTGAGAGAACTACTTGGTGTAAAAATTTGGTTGAGGTGTCTAAAAAAAGGTCTTGGTCTGTAGATGTGCTATGAGAAGACAAAAATAAAAAAAAGTCGAACGGTTTCCCCCCGAAACCGTTTCCCACCAGTTTGGGATAAAAACACGTTTACGAGCTTAACTAAGCTTCAAATTACTTCACGGTGAAGAAATTGTACATATGGGGACTAGAGTCGAATACTAAAAAATCACTTTCTGTTGCATCCAATATAGTGCGACCCCTGGTGGTGAAAAATGGAACTAGGTGAACTACTGCAGACCCTATCATGTTACATCTTATTTTAAAGGTCTTGGTATTTCCTGATCGTTGGTGATGTTCGTACAGCACACTGCGCCCCCTGGCAGTGGAAAGTGCAACTAAAGGATTTTGCAGCTGACACCACCATGTGACACATTATTTAAAAGGTCTTGGAAATCCAAGCCGATTGGTGATAGAGGTCTTGAAATCTATATATTAATTCGAAACATGTTTTTGTCTGTACATGTTTTTTCTATGAAAAGAGAAAAATACAAAAAAGTCGAACGGTTCCCCCCCCCCCCGGGGGGGAAACGGGTTAAAAACACGTTCATGATCTGAACTAACCTCAAAATTACTTCACGGTGAAGAAATTGTACATATGGGGACTAGAGTCGAATACTAAAAAATCAATATCTGCGAATTTGGAATTTTCGATTTTAAAGGGGTAAAAAGCGGGAAAGTAGATTTGGAGGGGAAAGGGGGGAAATTTGTTTGAGAGGGAAATCCGTTCTAGACCCACACATGTAGCACCTCATTTTAAAGTTCTTGAAATTTCATGTCGATTGGGGATGTTTGTATACAATATAGTGCGACCCCTGGTGGTGAAAAATGGAACTAGGTGATTTTGCTGTAGACCCTCTCATGTTACATCTTATTTTAAAGGTCTTGGTATTTTTTGACCGTTGGTGATGTTCGTACAGAACCCAGTGCGCCCCCTGGTGGTGGAAAATGCAACTAAAGGATTTGGCAGTTGACACCACCATGTGACACCTTATTTAAAAGGTCTTGGAAATCCAAGGAGATTGGTGATAGAGGTCTTGAAATTTCATGTTGATTGGGGATGTTTGTATACAATATAGTGCGCCCCCTGGTAGTAAAAAATGGAACTAGGTGATTTTGCTGTAGACGCTATCATGTTACATCTTATTTTAAAGGTTTTGGTATTTCCTCACCGTTAGTGATGTTCGTACAGAACAAACTGCGCCCCCTGGCGGTGGAAAATGCAACTAAAGGATTTTGCAGTTGACACCACCATGTGACACCTTATTTGAAAGGTCTTGGAAATTCAAGGCGATTGGTGATAGAGGTCTTGAAATTTCATGTTGATTGGGGATGTTCGTATACAATATACTGCACCCCTGGTGGTTAAAAATGGAACTAGGTGATTTTACAGTCGACCCTATCATATTACACCTTATTTTAAAGGTCTTGGTATTTCCCTATCGTTGGTGTTGTTCGTATAGAACACGCTGTGCCCCCTGGCGGTGGAAAATGCAACTAAAGGATTTTGCAGTTGACACCATGAGTGACACCTTATTTGAAAAGTTTTGGAAATTCAACGCGATTGGTTATGTTCGTATACAACATACTGCACCCCCTGGTGGAGGAAAGTGGATTTTGCAGCGCGTGCGTAGCATGCCTGCTACACAGTGCAGCAGCCACAGGCAGAGGCAACACGAGTCAAAGGTTCGTTTGTTTAAAGGTTAATTTTTGATAATTTTTTCATGTTATTAGCGGCCTGCATATACGCTGCCGCAGGCACCGGGTCACAAGCCCGAGTTCCGTTCTGTTTGAGGTAATTTTTTTTGTTACAGATGATTATTTTTTTGTGATGCTTTTATTTAAAAACAGAAATTCAAACAAAATCGAGTTAAAGGTATAAAATGATACAAATTTAAGGTTCATTTAAGGTTCTTACCACGGGCCCGGGCACACCGGGCGGGTCAGCTAACATGTAGTCTTAGTATTAAACGAAATAGAAAATAAAAGATAGCAACTGTTTATTTGGTGTCAGTTTGATGTCCCATTGGCAGTACTTTGTAGAAAGTGATTGCATGTATAGTATTTCTATTTATGACTTTCTTTTTTTAAGAGAAATGTCGTAAATTATATTAGATGTTTTAACTTGAAATACATTTAACTAATGATGTGAAGATTTTTGAAACATTGCGGTCAATAAAGTGATCGTCGAATTCGACGGGTTCCATCTAGTAATATTTATTACTAAATCTTTTTTACCTTACTTAAAATAATAATAATAATAATAATAATAATAAAATATAAATTAATATTCCTTTCGTCTGGATTAAATTTTTGTTTATCGGTTATTTTTAAATGTTTTCATTATTCAAAATATTTTTTTTCTTCTCTCAAGTTCTTCAAAGATGTAATTTTTTAAATTTCTTTTCTTTTTTTCTTTTTTAAATTTATTTTTCATTTCGTTTTCTCCCCCCCCCTCCCCCCCCCATTTAATTTGCGGAAAAATAAAGAAGAAGAAGAAGGGGCAAAAAAAAAAAAAAAAAAAAAGAACTGCAGACTATAAATTACAATTCTAAATTAATTTTTTCATTGAAAATATCTAAGATAACGCTGTTTAACACTTTCCAACATGGTTGAAAAGTGTTAATGTTTTCGGTTTGTCTGTCTGTCTGCCTGTCCGAGCTCTAACTCCCGTATATATTTATGGAATTTCTTGAAACTGATATATGTTATTCAAGTTCACTATCGAACGTTCTCTATTGAAAATGCAGTTTATATCTCTACTGGTATGTGTACAGGGACACCCGAAAGTATTTCAAAGCATTGTGATCTATCAGATGTATTTGTATAGACCATATTTTCATACCTTTAGTGTAGACATATATTAATGAAATTGAAATATGTTATTCAAGTTCACTATTGGATGTTTCCTGTATAGAATGGTGGAAATAACACAATCGGTTTATGTACAGGGACACTCAAAAGTATTCCGAAGCATTGCGTTCTATGAGAGATATTTCTATAAATCAAATTTTAATAACTTTACTTTCCACGAAGTTTTGGGGAATTGAAATATGTTATTTATATGCACAAAAGAATGCTTTGCATAGAATATAGCATGATTAGCATTAGATTTACAGGGTGGTACAAACATATCCAGTTATATTAAGAGCTATTATTAAAAAATTGCTAGAATTGTACTTTCGTTTACGTTGAGCGTTTTTAACCTTTTCTGACATTTTTTAAGTGTGAATATGATTTCAGTTTTGTGTATCTGCCTGTCCGAGCTCTAACTCCCGTAAATATTTAAGGAATTTCTTGAAACTGATATATGTTATTCAAGTTCACTATCGGATGTTCCCTATTAAAAATGGAGTTTATACCTCTACTGGTTTGTGTACAGGGACACCCGAAAGTATTTCAAAGCATTGTGCTCCATGAGAGGTATTTCTATAAGCCAATTTTTCATACTTTTACTGTAGACATATCTTAATGAAATTGAAATATGTTATTCAAATTCACAATTGGATGTTTCCTGTATAAAATGGAGGAAATTCCTCCACCGATTTAAGTACAGGGACATTCAAAAGTATTCCAAGGCATTGCGTTCTATGAGAGATATTTCTATAAATCAAATTTTAATAACTTTACTTTCCACGAAGTTTTTAGGAAATTGAGATATGTTATTTATATGCACAGAAAAATGCTTTGCATATAGCATGATTAACATTAGATTTACAGGGTGACACAAAAATATCCATTTATATTAAGAGCTATTAATAAAAAATTGCTAGAATTGTACTTTCGTTTAAATTAAGCGTTTTTTAACACTTTCCAACATTTTTAAGTGTGAATATGATTTTAGTTTGGGTATCTGTCCATCTGTGTATCTGTCTGCCCGCGCTCTAACTCCTGTAAATATTTATGGAATTTCTCTAAAATGATATACTTTATTGAAGTTCACTATCGGATGTTCCATATTGAAAATGGAGTGAATATCTCTTCTGGTTTGTGTACAGGGACACCCAAAAGCATTCAAAAGCATTGTGGTCTGTGAGTGTTATTTTTTATAAATACTTTCCCTATAGAATGTTCCCCATTTAAAATTACATTAGTAAGTCCTGTACAACTAGTTTGTTTACAGGGACAACAAAAACAACAACAAAAAAAAGAAAAAAAAAATGCCAATGCATTACTTTTCAGGATAGAATTTTTTGAAAGTTATATTTAAAAACCTTTGTACTGTAAAAATCCTAAAAATATTCAAATGTATTGTTAATATTATAAACTAATATTTTGTATAGAATATAATATGATTAACTATCTGGTTTACAGGGCTACACTAAAATATTCAGAGAGATCAAAAGCTGTAATTATAATCTAATGGCTGCATTTTCTTTTGCGTTAAGCCTTTTTAAACACTTTCCAAAATGCCTAAGAGTAACTTTAAAATTAATTCGTCTATCTGTATATTTTTCAGTCATCTGTCTGTTTTTTGATAACGTAGGCAAAGAATGTTAAAAGTTATTCGATACAACAATTACGTATAGTTGGAAAGTGTTACTAATCAATGCGTACTGCATGATTTTTCTTTCTTGTTATTTATTTGCAGGTGATAAATTTCTCTGTTACTGATATCGACATTAAAATTTATTTATTTGTTTAATTTATATACATATATTTATCATCGATCACATTTGAATTTTCCTAGGAAAAGGACGTGAGAGAAAGAAAAATCAACGTAATTAGAGAAACTATTTGCAAGTTTCAAAATAGAGTAGTTTTGTTAACGTGAGGTTTTTAATTGATAACTTCGCTAATTAAGGCGATTGAAATTTTTAATCAAGAGAAATGTTCTCCTTAGAGTATTCGGGAAACATTGATACCTCTCGCATAACCTTGAGGACTCTCCCGTTCGAAAGGAGATGCAGTCACAGACAAAAAAATTCTACGCCGTTGGCACTAATTATTTTTTAAAATTTTATTATTATTATTATTATTTGGCAATTTTTTTCTTTATAACAAGAATGGATTTCTACAAAATTTTACAAGCTCGCATACTTTTTTTTCGAAAACATAGCGAAACGTTGTTCTAAAACTAACAGACATACTATAAAAAACTACAGAGAAATATTCCATTCACGCAGGTTATTCTGCAAATGCACAAGTTTAACTTTCGCTGACATATGAGTATTTGTATTAAATATGTTTTGCTGCGCATGCACGAAAGGTAGCACTTTATAATTCTTAGATTGAAAGCTAGATATTGCTCATCTTATGATGAAAGTTCATTTGAATTCAGTAAAATAATAAAAAAAAAATAATAAGAATAAGAATGAGTTAGATTTTAGATATTTTCTAGAGTTGAAATATCATAAGGGATTTTTCACATGCCATGTATTTTATTTGGAGATCCAGTTATTTTAGCTACATTGTAAAAATTCTTTTTTTGTGAAAAACTCCTTCTAGGCTTATGATTCTAAAGTTATTTTATTTAATCATTAAGATTTGTGAGTTCGTAAGACGTTTTTTATAAAAAAAGGTTTTTCGAAATTTGGTCGAAATAATTGGATAAAACCCACGTGTAAAACCCCTTATGAAATTTCTATTCTGGAAAATATCTAAAATCTAGCTCATTCTTTTTGAGATAATTTAATAGTTTTGACATAAGTGGCCAATATATCTAGCTTTTAACCTATGCAATTAAAAAAAACTATCTTTCGCGCATGCACAGTAAAATGTTATTCATTACAAATACTCATATCTCAGCGAAAATTAAATATATGCATTTTGTTTTTTTAGAAAATAATGTTTCTATAATGTTTTTTCAGCTTTTAAAAAGCTTTGTTAAAATTTTGTTGAAATTCCTCTATGTTATAAGCAAAAATTAAATATTTTAGAAAAAAAAAAAATCACATTTGCCTAAATAACCGTGAAATTCGGAAAAAAGAAAAAAAAAAAATTAAAAATTGTAAAAAGTAAGTAAAATCATATCTTAAATTTACAAGTCATTTGTAGTTTTTTTATGATACAAGCTAATTCAAAGTATTTGTGCATTTCTTTAAATTGTGGTTGGTCTCCTAATTGCACTTGTGAGTAAACGGATATTGAAAGTGGAAAGTATGAGTTATGAGTTTATAAATATTCTTTGCCTGTATGAATCTAAGATAATTTCGTTCAGTATTTATTTATTTATTTATTTATTTGTAAAATAGAAAAAATATCAAAATAAAAAAAAAATCTAATAAGTTGATCACCCATTTTATTTAAGCAAAAATTTATACAGATTTTCCTTTTGATTTTTAACGCTGCCATTTATTTTCAAGTAAAAATTACAGCGTGAAGTATTAGCGGATTAAGAAATGCATATTTCATAGCATAGCCTACAAACTGATTTTATTGATTTTGTGCATAAAACACATTTAGTATAAATTTGCAGGTATTTGTAAATTTTGAGAAACTGTGAGTTTTTATTTACATTTAAAATACTGAATGCATCTATATGTTTTGTTTATAAATATCAAATATTTATAAATCTCAAATGTTACATAAAAAAAGTGAAATTGATTGTTTGAAGGTTTTATTATGTAAAAAATATATGAAAATACATAATTTTTGAAAATACATTTATCTTGTTTTTATAAATCTTATGTAGGTGTGTCTTAAATTACTATAGTTTACATGCATGTATTACATGTTTAGATTACATGTTTACATCTTGTAAATAGTGTGTAAATTTGTATTCTATCAATTTTAAATACACATACACATCTTACATAGGGTGTACTTACTTGTTTGTATTTCAAATCACACACACATTCGTCTTACATAATATTTTACATACTTAGATCTTATGTAAAAAACCTTACATTAAACCATCACTACTTTTAGTTTTCCATCATTCTATAGGTATGGAGAACTTAGATATTCGTGAAACTTTCGACCACAAATTTTTAATTTTTTTACACGTTTTCAGGTGTGAGAAATCCAAAAATACCAAAATTCATAAAGTGTCCGACTGTAGGGTGCCAATTTGTTAGTGTGTTATTTTGTTAATGTGCCAGTTTGTTAGTCTGTGTACAGGATATTTCAAGAATAAATAGTCATAAATAGATCGGGCTAGTTTTAAAATATCTTTTATGGCACAGGCAAGAACCCTATTGATTTGTAACATTCTACTTGAAAAGCTTAGTAAGTTATTCGAAATTTACGATTTTTTCTTAACATGGAAGAACACTGTAAAATTTCTCTTAAATATGCCTTAAAAATATTTTTAACGTAAAGATGTCAGAACAGTTATAAAATAACGATTATGATGCTGACATAAACATCATTAACTATGAACATACTACTTTGGAAATTTTACGAGTTATTAGAAATTTACGAATTTCTTAAAATGGCAAAATCGAGCAATATTTCGCACAAATATGTATTTTGCAGGATATTTTCATCGTAAAGATATAAGACCACTTTTAAAAGCACTTATAAAATTGGCTTAAATATCACTGACTATGATTAATCGAATTTGAACACTTCGTAAGCTATTCAAAATGTAAGGTTTTCTTAACATGATAGAATAAAGCAGTGTTTCACACAAATTTGCATAATGGAGACTGTTACATTGGAAATAGTATAGAATTGCATGACAATTAAAATACGACTTCACCCTTATATACACTAATCAGCACGTTATGATAAGATAAATCTATCGAACTGAATAGTGGGTAGCCTACTACATGAGGTACTTCATTCTGTGATCGCGTCAAGCGATTGTCCAAATTTATTTCTCTTATCACGAATCTAAGTATATCCTGTAGTAGATATTTATGAGAACAACTATGGATGAGAAACTAAGAAGAGCCCACCTGTGCCAACTAATCTTCATACATGAATGTGTTATCTTTGGAATTCATTATTTTCTTTTAGATGCATTAGAATTATTCTAAAAATTGTAATATTTATATACAATTAGCAATATTTATCGATTGGTACTACTTTTATTAAAATTTGAATTGGATAATTAAACGAAAAATTGTATGTACTTTTGAAAAAAAAAAAAAAAATATATATATATATATTTATCAGACAAAAGTGTGGAGAATCATATTCATCATACTTCGATGAATGTATAATTTTGAAATATCAAAATTCTAAGAAATCTAAATTTAAGGAATAATTCAGTTTGTTTTACTGACCTATCTAAGATATTTAAGCAAATCGTATCTTAGCTTGATTAGATTGAGTATTTCTAACGAAAATGCATCTTAAATCAAGAAATACAATTATTTATACGTGTATATGTAATTTGAATTCACTAATCTGGTTTATTTATTGGTTTAAATCATAAACCATTACTAGAAACTAAATTGGTTTTTCTTGAGCAGTCTTCTTATTTATGATATATACATAAGCACTACACACACACATACACAATAATAATAATAATAATTTATCTGCATTAATTTGTTAGGAAACGTACATCAAGAAACAGCTAATACAGAGTAGCATTTCTTATAAATTTGCGCATTATAATTATTTATTTATTTATTTATTTTAATAATGAATGCTCGAATACATGTTTCGTTCCCTAAAATTTAATTATATTTCTATTATCCAGTTGAAACGTATATAGCCAACACGAAAGAAAAAAAATAATGTCAATATTTGTAGGCTTTAATATATTCGGAAGAATAAATAAATGTAACACAGAATACTTTCCCTTATAAATTTACACGTAATGCACATTTTATAATGAATGCTCAAAATATAAGTTTCGTTCACTAAAAATTAATTAAAATTTGCTATTATCTAATTTAATCCTGTAAAGCTAGCCAAGTATCCTTGAAAACCCAATCGTGGCATTCTTATAATGATTTCGAATATATCCATATAATTTATATAGTTGTTTCACTTTTCTTTTTATTGTTATCAAAAATTCCGTTAAATAGTGACAAACCCCGTCTAGTGTATTTCCATGATTTCACGGTATTTGTTATGCGTGTTAACGAAATAGGCAAAATTGTTTGGGCGTAAATAATTATCCCTTTCATGCATACATTGGTAGACGATAACATAAAATAAATAACTTTATTCAAAACTATATTACCGGAAAAGATTAGCAAGTTGTTATGTAATATTATTATTACAAGATAAAATTACAATAGAGGAACTTTTCATAGTTACACAATAAATAAGTTAAAATCAAATTGAAAATAAAACATAACTTCTATCTATGAGTTAATGGTTATTAGAATAGATTTATCTTACTAAGAATTGTTTTAATTAAGTTATTTTTCCTGCAAATATTTTTCCATTGAATGGGTTAGACTTCTGCAGAAACTTTTTAATTGAAATATATAACGTTCCTGCGAATCCAGACCAACATGCTTGACGTTCTCAAAATAATCGACCTGTTGGTTAATGATCAGTTTCCGAACAGTATCTTCTATCTAATGATTTCCCTTCTACCAGCCAAGGATATATCTATTAGTCGATAGATGTTCTTGAATTTCAGTCAATTATTTTTTCTGCTGTTATGCATCTATCCATAATGATGTTCATGCTCTGATAAAGGAAATAACTCTGTTGTATTATTTAAAATACGAAACTTAAGAGATTCTCAACTGTAAAAGGTACATTCTTCATGTTTTTAAGAATATAGCTGATTATGAACTGAAAAGTATATAAGAAGATGATGGAATCTATGCTGCTTATTATCGATGGAAAATGTATGTAAATTTGTTTCTCATACGTCAATGATTTTGTGGCTTAATGTAAAAATTTGTCACGTTAGATACATATCATTTTCTTTATCTTCGAAAGTTGAAATTTCTTATTTCAGCACAAAAATAAATAAATAAATAAATTAATTGAAAAAATAAATAAATTAATTAATTAAAAAATAAATAATTAAATAAAATAAAAATAAAAATAACAAAATAAATAAATAAATAAATAAATAATAAAAATAAAATAAATAAGTAAATAAATAAAATAAAACTGAAACAAAATGATACTGCAATTTTTCATTTTGGATATATATAAATTTCCATTTTAATTTTCATATGCAGTATTTACCATATTTTAAATGCATATAGCACTAAACACTAGTACGAAAGTCACTCTGAAATTTTTGAGACAGAGGCATACGATAGGTTCTAAAAAATTAATTATTGGTTAAATCTGTAAATTTGAACTATTTTATGACCGCATATCATAATTTGGGTGCAACAATTGCAATATACCAGATGTATAATAGATTTTTAACAAAAGGAAAATAAAGTTGACACGAGACCATTATCGCGCTATGTTTTTCTAAGATTTTAAAGTGGGGTTAAATCAAGAGGAATGGCTTAAATATTTACAATTAGCATATGAAAATAAAGCTCTATTTAGTGTTACTATACTCAGATTGTTTACAGAATTTCTCAAATGTCGAATTCTTTTCTGGAGGAAGAATACACTTTGTCAGGTATAGTCACAAAAAATGTGTCGGTTATACGAAAATCGATAACCTATTATAACTAGTCAGTTGTAGGGCGACTAAGGCGCCCTTTGAAAAGTGATCAATATAACAAACACTTTAATTTAATGTACACGAAATATTTATTAAGAATTCAATTTCTTTTAATATTCTGCAAATGAAATTTATTTCTGATATATGTATATATATATATATATAATGAAAAAAAAAAATACTTGACAAAAGAATAAAAAAAAAAAAGGTTTTAATGAAGATCCTCAGGATCTTCACTTGACTTGCATGCAACTCATAACAAAGCATAACTCGCAACAAAGCCACATACATTTGGTCATGTGAAAATACTGCTGTCTCCAAATTGATGCCAACGTGAATAAACGACTGGTCTTCGGTCGTCATTCGTTCAATATATTGTTGCTGAGATGTAGCATGAGCAACATGATGTGCAGCTAATTGGCGGGGCGTAAGTCTATCAACATACCGTTGCTGTGATGTGCTATGAGCAACATGATAAGCTGCTGACTGTTGGGGTGTCATTTATTTGATTGATGCGTGCTCGATGAGATGCAGCATCTAAGACACGAATTTTCGCACGCGATTCCTGACTTTGATTTGCCCGTGACCTTTTCTTTCTTTCATTTGCCAAGCGGCGCTTTCTAGAAGTAGGATCTTCGTCCTCGTTCATTTTAACTATTAAAAAAAATTATAAAAAAATATATTGAATAAATATACATACTTATCAAACACACAAACATTCATGCACAGAATCATACAAACCAACTCACACACAGAATCAAACTTCCCATCTTTACAATACAAATTTAAGATATTACCTCAAATGATAATGATGATGCTTTAGATCAGTGATAGTGATGAAGTGGCTAAAGAAATTTAAATTGAAATTTTCCTTACGTAAATTTATTGATTATTTAAACCCGTGCGAATTTTTCGCACTTTATATTTATCTCTTCGTTACCTTTAAAATTTAAAATTATTATTATTATTATTTTCTTTTTAAGTCATAAAGACGTCATTTAATATTTTATGATTTTTTTTCAGATGAAAACATATTTCATTTTATCTTAAAAAAAAAGAGGCAACAATTAAAAATTTAAATGCCTATTTTAAAACTATTTATTTATTTTCATATTTTAATTAATTAAAAAAAATCTAATAAAAAATTCGTTACAAATAAGGTACCAAATGAAAGGGGTGATTTTTCTGAATCCGTCGGATTAAACGCCGTATCGATCAGACAATTATATTTTTTAAAATTAACTAAAGTATGAAAATTAGGTGGTAACCTTCGTTCACACACAGACAGAGTCGGAGGAAATCTTTTAGCTTTTATATATATATATACAGCGGGACAGAGTCAGTCAGTCAGTGATGAGCGTAACTATATATCTTGATCGCAGTAGTTATCAAATGAACCAGAAGAATCTTACATTGGATCAGCAGCTATGCAAAAAATTATTTACGAAGAAATGTACATCGAAAAATTAGTTTATTGTCGGGTCCTACAGAGCATAAAAAAGCAAACCGTGCCACAAACTTTAAAGAAATCTTAATATTTTTTAATGATGGTACACACCGACTTAATTCTAAATTTACAACTAATGATGAAATGTATGTACCATTTTCTGTCGTTCCAATACGCCAAGAAAGTAAAGTATGTGTCTTTGAGGATGGTGAAACGACAACGATAAATGAAAGTTGTGTGCGTCGTTTTTATCAGAAGTACAGGACTGATCAAAGCCACTAAACTATAGGTAAAGAAAACAATTACAATTAACTGGTACACCACTAAGTGTCTTCAAGAAAATTAACAAAAAGCAAATGTAAAAGAATTCATGGTTCACCATGATGATGCATCTTTTCTTAAGGCAAGATTGACAGTCGAATTTTTAAACAAACATTCATCAACGTGATAGAACATCAACCATACTCCCCCGACCTTATTATGTGGCCCTTTTGGCTATATTTAAATGTGAAGAAAATTTACGTGGTTCTCGTTTTCGATCCGAAGATGAGATTGATGTGGCTATACAGGAATATCTTTCATCGAATCCAAGAAATAGATGATCTGATCATTTATTAATTGAAAAATTCTCCTGCAATGCAAAAAGTGCATTGATGTTGGAGGGGGACTACTTTGAGCACTCTTAAAATATACTAAGTTTAACATGTACCGTTTAGCCATACCTCAAAAATTTCAGAGTGAACCTCGTATTTTGAAACAAGTATTTGTTTGACCTTTATTATGGAATAAATCAGTTTTATCTTTTTCAACTGGAAAGTGAAAAATTATCATTTTAATCGTTTTTTGTTCAGTTCGACCAATACATAAAAATTTGCGTTTATAATCATTCAATTTGTAAGAATTTTGGAAGTTAAATTGATGTGACGATTTTAAATTTAAGGTTATATAAATATCCAATTGATATCCGTATTTTTTAAGAGTAAATTTAGTTGCAAATGTATTACAACTCAAGTAAAAAATTAGAATTATGAAGAAAATGTCCATTCCTGGAGTGATTTGAGCAAGTTATTGTTAAACATCATTTTATATACATTCTGTTATGGTTGCTGTGTACCCGCCATCTTAAATATTCAAAGTTCCATGTTAACCTATGGGTAAATTTTGTCCTTTAATAATTAATACATAAATGCTTAAAAGTGAATAAAAATGGTATGACATTAAAAAAACAATCTTGGTAGAGTTTTTCTTTTTAGATTTTCCTCACTGAAATAAAGTTATCCATGTTTGAGTAAAAAAACATATGCAAATTCTTTCAGTATAAATTTAATTAAAATGCATTAAATCATTTCTTAAAAAATAAATAAATAAAACTGTAGAAATATGTGAAAAATTGCCCTCTACAACACTGAAAAATATTTTGCAAAACTATTGGTTTTTGTATTAATTATTAAAGGACAAAATTTCCCCATAGGTTAACATGGAACCTTGAATATTCAAGATGGTGGGGACACAGCTACCTTAAGAGGACTCTCTACTTATCGTCCCCGGAAGCGAAAACTAATGTTATTCTATGGAACAATTGCCCTATTATAACTCATTAACACATATTTTTAAATTCTGTTTTCACATTCAGAAAATCCGCAACTATTAAACGATTTATCGATTTTTAAAATTGATTTTTTCATATTTTATTTTGAGGATGGAAAAAGCGACTTTTTTCAATGTGAAATTTTGAATTTTTGAGTTTAAAAATGAAATCTTAAAAATTAAAATAATCAGTTTTTAAAAAATGATAAATTGTTTAATAGTTGCGGGTTTTCTAAATGTGAAAACGGAATTTAAAAATATGTATTAGTTAAAGAGTTATAATGGGGCAAAATTCTCCATAGAATAACATTAGCTTCGGCTTTCGGAGAAGATAAACAGAGTCCCCTTAAGATAAAAATACGAAAAACAATAAAAATAATAACTAAAAAATAGCACATCAGTGGCTACCGCTTGATAATCTACGGACTCGCTCAGTACGATTGACAGTTCTCAGGTTAAAAAAAAAAAAAAAAAGAAAGAAAGAAAAAGTAGGACACTCCAACTTGTATTTATAGGAGTTTTGTCATTATGTCATTGACGTCACTTGAAAAGTGTGTGTACGTGGAAGATTTATAAAAAATGTACCGATAATTTCGGGACACTGAAAAGTTATGAATAGAAAAACTTTTTTTTTTTTTTTTGGGACTGAGGACTATTAGTCTCAATCTACTGATTTTTACAATACCAGTTTTACGATAGTTGAACATTTATCGAAATCGAAAATCTATCGAAAATCTAATTGAAAAATTTGAATGCGATGGTTATAATTTGAGTCTGAGTTGGTAATTTTTAAATATTATATATATATATATATATAATGAATAAATAAATAAATGAAAATATTAGGTGTGCCGAAGTATGCTGTTGTTTTTTTAATTTAAAGAAACTGACCACTAAAATTTTCCTGGACATTAAGAGGGTATCTGGTAAAATATAAGTATTTTAAAATTTCTGGTGCCAGTTTACTAATTCAAAACAACACGAATTTTGGGTACATCTAACAGTAATACTTAGTCTCATATTAAAAGAAAGATTTTTTTTTTTTTTTTTTTTTTTTTTTTTTTTGTATGCTTTAGAAAAATCTTAAATGAAAATAGATATTATTTTTGAGAGATTTTACGGAAAATGATTTGATAAATAAGTATTGAAGTTGATTTTTTTTAATTATTACTTTTAAAATTTTCTGAAAAGATTTATGGTTTCTTTTTGATTTACGACTTTTACTTTTGCACGTGAAGAACAAAAATATAAAAGTATCAAGTGGCACTGCCTAGTGACGCCTCTGTACTAACAAGGAAAATCTTGAAAGGGCTATATTCCGATCAGCTGGAAAATATTACAAAAATTAAATTACATTATACTGAAATTCACTGGTAAATTTTTAGCTGCGGAGTCGCAATAGAAAAGATATAAAAATTGTGAAATGTTTTCTATGCCAGATACAATACGCAAGCGAAGTGATGATGTCACTGGTCGACCGTGGATGCAAGAAAAAGATCTCCTATGTTAATCGCTCATTCGATTTTTTTGTAAAAAAAAATTAAAAATCGAGGAAAATTATTTCCCCATGTTAATCCCATATTTAGGTATAGATATGTATTAGTTATCGTGTGCATGCGTCAGATTGCTGTCAAATTGACAAAATTTAAATATTAAATTTCAAAATTCTACAAAAAAAAAAAGACAAAATTCCATATTCGATTGAAAACATAAGCATTTCATTTCAAAGGGCGATATTTACACAATAAATATCCAACTAATATACTAATTAAAAGGAAAATGATGAATATTCTATCATAATTTGAAGTCAAATTTGTTTTTGTATGTCTAAATAAATGATATAAGATACTCATACGTTGTAGCAGAAGTGATTTCATATTTGTCATCCTTGGCGGAAAAAAAATCGCCAAATTATCTGGCGAACATATTTAATTCCTTTCAAAAACCATGGTTATTTTAACAAATTATATCAAGAGAGTAATGAATAATATGAAACAATATTTCGTACAATACATATTACAAAAATATAAATCTGGCATGTATATTTTCGTATTACGTTTTTGATTGCCAAATACAAAAAACGCCAAGGATGACAGAGTTTTGAAATTTAAAATTAAAATTGTGTCAATTTGACAGCAAAATAACTGAATCTAACACATGCATACGATAACTACACATCTATACCCAAATGCGGGGATTAAAATCGGGAAATAATTTTCCTCGATTTTTAAAACTTTTTTACAAAAAATCCAATGGGCGATTAATATAGGAAATCTTCTCTTTCAATCACGGACGCTCAGTGACGTCTCACTTCGCTTGCGTACAAAGTCAGCGTCAGATACGTTAAGCCTCGATCTTTAATGCCAAGAAATTTGAATATATCAAACAGCTTTAGTTCTTAAAATGTAACATTCCTTATATTATCTCTAAAATTTGCATTTATTTTATTTAATTTCAATATAGCATAATAATAATAATAATAAAGAAATTCTATTTAAGTTTGAAATTTACTTTTTACATTACATTATATTTACATTATAATAAATTTAATTGGAATAAACATTTACAATCGTTTGCAGACGATATAAATAAAATGAATTCATAATGTAATATTTGATTAATTGTAATTAACATTGAAATAGTTAAACCCTTAGTAACCCTCTTAGTAACCGTAGGTGAAAGCCGTAATACGCAAGGGAAATGATGACATAAGCAAACGTCAGTGGGTACACGCCACGCACTTGACATGCTAATGGCTAATGTAAACGGCAATAGGAAATTTTTAATAATTTATTTAAGAAATATTTATAATTTTCTGGTGCTTTCATCTCCTCATTTGAAGTATGATTTAAAATATTCATTTAGTATTTGAATAGATTTTGTGTTTTAAATGAGTTTTTTTTTTTTTTTCAGGATTTAAAAATTGAAATGTTTACACGTCATTAGAATTGGAAACATAGGTAAACAATTCATCCAGTGTTTATATTACGCCTAGATAAACTTGAGTAAATGTTTAGATTGACGTATGTTTATATTTTGCAAACGTATGAGTTATTATTTCCCATCTGTATTTTTTTTTTTTCTAAAATTATTAAATAATTTTAAAGAACAGATTTGATACTTCTCTTCCCTGACTGAAAATAAGAAAGAAAAAGATCGCCAAATTATACAATATATATTACAGGGATGTAACAAGGGCGCAGAACTTATACCACTATCAATGAAATAAAACTTTCTACTTCATAAATCAACGATATTATATCGGACGAGGGTCAATTGCACCCCTCTCTTAACCTGTCAATCAAATGACGGGCGAATTGCACCCGACCTCCTTCCTTTGTTCTTCTCACGGATTAGGAGATTCTACAGGATATATTACTAACGTTACGGGAAGGTAGTAATTTTCATCTTTCATATAGAGGGCGACCAATCTCGAGAATCCACCAATCAGCGCGTTTTTACATTTCTGGCTGTTCGTTCGTTGGATGACTGAAGCCTAAGGGGCGGGCTTTCCCTTTCTTCCGATAAGTTTCAAAGATACTACACCAGGCGGCGATCGGATCGCTTACTCTGGTCAGCTGAATTAATGCGGAAAGGAAAGCTTCTATTTTCGCGCTCGCTGCCCTATCTAGTGTTCTATCCTGGTCTCCTAATCCGTGGTTCTTCTAATCTCGGGCGAGTTGCACCGCTTGGGATTTTTCGGACGAGGGTCAATTGCACCCCTCTCATTACCTGTCAATCAAACGACGGGCGAGTTGTAACGATTTACTGATAAGTCATTAGGGGAAAATGTTTCTAGTCATTACGGGAAAGGTTTCTTCCTTCCCTTTCCATCAAACAATAAAGGTCCGAGGGTTGCCTGACAGGGTTTTGCATGTGCTGCGCGCGTCCACATAGTCATTAGTTCACAGCGTTTAAGTTCGTTAGTAATAATGGAATTCATATTGAGCGTAAAAGGACGTAGGCTTATGGTTTACGATAACTACAAATTTTACAAGCAGCATGAAACCGGAGAAGGACTTAAATGGAGATGGGTCAAAAGAAACTGTTTAGCAAAGATTTATACGGATGGAAATGCTACAGTTATTATAAAATCTGATGTGAACCATAATCATGACCTTGAAAAACTTGAAAAGACAAGCCATCTCGAATAGTGTCAAAAGGAAAACTTTAGACGAAGTAAACGAACGCCCACAAAAATTAATTAGAAGAGAAATAAGTGGTGCACCTTCAAGTTTTACAGAAGAATTCAATGTAAAAGATACGGAATATATAAGAAAAAATTTGAGTAGAGCACGGCGTGCAGTATTACCACCCCTTCCCAAAAACGCAAAAGAAGTGCATTCTGCTCTAGCTTCATTGGATATTAAAACATATCAGGGGGAAGAAAAGCTTGAAGTTAACAATGAAGAAAAAGGTATCGTTTGCTTTTCCAGCGCCTTTAATCTGCAATTTTTGTGTAACAGTGATACGATATTCATCGATGGAACATTCAAACATTGTCCAAAGTTTTTTTAGCAGATGTTTTCGCTATACATCAATGAAAATGGCCACTACATGCCACTTGCTCACTTTCTCTTGCCTAACAAAAGTACAAATACTTATGAAGATATGTTTGTATTGCTGACAGAGTGTTGTGAAAAATTATAATTGAAATTCGAGCCCAAGAATATTGTCGCTGATTTTGAAATCGGAATTCATTCGGCAATTAAAAGAATATGGCCTACAAGCAATATCAGAGGATGTCGTTTCCATGCATCTCAATCATGGTGGAGAAAAATTCAAGAACTTGGTTTATCAAAAGAATATAAAGACAAGAATTCTGATATTGGAAAGTGGCTACGTTGGTCATTCGGACTGCTTTATTTCAATCATGAGGAAGTTGCTGATTGTTTTGTAGAGGATTTCATGTCGGAAATTCCTCAGAATGAAAAATTGGAAAAATACATGGATTATTTGGTTGATACATATATTTCAGAAGATGCGAAATTTCCACCAATTATTTGTGGGCTTCGGATACAGTTGACGGAGAGAGAACAACTAACGCTTGTGAATCGTTTCACGCAAAATTCAATGCCAATTTCAGTGCACCTAGTCCAAATATTTATGCTTTTATTGAAGTAATTAAGCAAACACAGGTTGATGTAAATGCTTTGAAAAATAGCGTAAATATCACAAAACAACCAAATAAATTTCTGAAAAAGAGAATGGAAAACATGGAAAAAATGAAGCAGAAATATACGAGTAAAGAACTTACAAGATTTGAATTTTTAAAGGCTATTTCCTACTACAGTTCAAAGAAAGATAAAAAGGAAACAAATTAAAATCTATGCATAAAATAAGACGACAGATGATCATCTTTCTCAAAGACAATGGGCATATGCTCGGCAGAATATGTACAGAAATTTCTTAAACAAATACTGGTATGAATTCTTCGCCCGTGTTCCATCCCTGATAATACGAAAATATACATCTGGCATGTATATTTTCGTATTACGCTTTTGAGAGCCAAACACACACACACACACAAACGCCAATTTCCATAGATATCAAATTTATGTCCATTTTGTTTCCAGAGTTTTGAAATTTAAAATTAAAATTCTATCAATTTGACGGAAATAAATTTAATCTAACACATGCGCACGTTAACTAATTTATAATTATACGCAAATATAGGGATTAAAATAGGAAAATAATTTTTCTTTTTTTTCAAAAAATCCAATGGACGATTAACATAAGAAATGTTTTGCTTGTCCCCACCGACGGTCAGTGACGTCACACTTCGCGTGCATATTATAGAATCACCAACAGGGCGCTTCACTGGAGGTAAACGCAAGCGAAGTGTGACGTCACTGAAAGTCGGTGGAGCCAAACAAAAGGTTTCCTATGTTAATCATCCATTGGATTTTTTGCAAAAAAAAAAAAAAAATGATATATATATTAAAAATTAAGGAAAATTATTTACCGATTTTAGATATTTGGGTATAATTACAAATTAGTTGTCGTGCACATGTGTTAAATTAAGTTGTTTTCTGTCAAATTGACAAAATTTAAATTTTAAATGTCAAAACTGTAAAAACAAAATGGGCATAGATTTGATATCTGTAGTCATCCTTGATGTTTTTTGTATTTGGAGATCAAAAACGTAATACGAAAATATACATGACAGATGTATATTTTCGCCAGGTAATTTGGCAATCTTTTTTTTTTTAATTTTTTTCCATCAAAGACGACAGATATCAAATCTGTTCCACTGCAACATATTAGTATCTGATACTATCCTGAGGTCTTACTTTATATCAAGTACTTTATTTAGACATTTGAAACCAAATCTGACTTTAAATTATGACAGAGTATTTAAAATTTTCCTTTTAATTAGTATATCAGTTAGACATTTATTGCGTAAATATCATTCTTTGAAATGAAATGCTTATGTTTACTTTCGAAAATGGAAGTCTGCCATTTTGTTTCTAGAGTTTTGATATTTAAAATTTTTTCAATTTTACAGCATAAATAACTCAATCTAACACATATAGACAATAACTTATATACAACTATGAGCTTCCCAAACACGGGGATTAAAATCGGGATATAATTTTTTTAATTTTTAATAATTTTTCACAAAAAAATCCAATGGACGATTAACATAGGAAATATTTTGCATGGCCCCACGGACGGTCAGTGACATCACCACTTCACTTGCGTACTATAGACATGAACTCATTTTTAGTAAATTTTTCGAACTTTCCTAGTGTCATTCACCAACTAATATTTCTGGGAAATACAATACTTGACTAAATCGGATACCACTTGTTTTTTCAAGAATATCGATGAGTAGCCCTTAAAAAATTTTCTCAGTAAGTTTTGAAAAAAATAGAAAATAAAAAAAAGTGCATATGTATTATAATATATTGTTTATTAATGAATGTTGATACGTACATCTGCACATATAACGAAATTTAATAATTAAAAACTTTCGAATGAATATGTCAAAGCAAGGATAACAATTAATTTACTATTGCATACTGGTACATCACCATCTACGATGCTTTTAATATGTACGCCATGTTTATGATCAAATGGTGATTATGATCAATTCGGTCATACACAGGTGTAGTGAAACAGAATAAAATCTGTTTTTGAACATATCACTTAGGAAGGTTTTTTTTTTTTTAAAAAGGAATTCGCAATTATATATCTACGTTACTGACATATACTACATACATGTACCACGTTTCTAATATAATGCACTTTATTTTTTCAATATTTTAATTGTCTCTTTCTGTTCTCACTTTTCGGATATAAAATATTGAGATTATAAAAATGAGTCTTTAAAAAGCTTTCGTTAGTCAGGGTCTGACTCACGGATCATAGGTTTTCCATCACTGATCTATAAAAGGAAATTTGAGGAAATTTTACTTTTAAATTTAAACTAATGTATTTATTTTTTAAAACGCTTCACTCTTTATTTCTACCTAACTGTTTATTTACTTTTTTTTAGTTTTTGTTAAACTAAATTTAAAGACTTATATATCTTCTTTCTTCTCTCCTTCTCTTTATGAATTAGTCCTCAGGCATTAAATAGATACTAAGATGTTCTAATTCCATACAGTTATTTTGAATGTTATTTCTGTTCATGGGGATTTGAAGATTTTTCTTTCTTTATGTATTTATTTTTCTTTAAGGCTTTTCTTTATTTTTTTATTTTTATTAATATTTCCCGTTCAAATTATAACTTTTTACTTTTCGATGATTATAAGAAGAAAGCTAAAGAAATATTGCATTTATTTATTCTTTTTACGCACATTTTCTATTTAATTTATCTTTAGTTAATCACATTTTGATTTCAGATAAATTATTACTCATAGATGTCAGAATAACATTACTGAAAGAAGTATTATCCTTTATTAATTTCTTTTGTATTCAATAGAATGCAGTATTAGATTCTAAAAATATTTTTAAATTCCAGATTTATATAAATTTACACATTTTGAAAGGTTAGAACACGATTTCACCATTTTTAGAAAATATCTCTCTATTTGTGTGTTTGTATGCATGTGATAAAAATTTTCTTGCGGCTCTAACGTAAGAATCGTAAAAATTACAAAAAAAGTTTATATTTAGTTGGAACTTGACATAAATTGGTGCCTGTTGATTTTTGATGAAATCATGCAGGTAACGTTGCTATGCTGCGATGTTTTCCAATTATGTGAAAGCTATATCTCACTTCTATTGTGGGTAAATGCACAGAAGTTTATACGTGAGAGGTCCTTTATGAAATACTATGCTATTTAAATTTGGGTGTATTTCGACCGACTGGTGACGCTATTATGCTTCAATCTTCTCAGTGCATGGATTTTATGGCGCATAAATACATCAAACATGACATGTGAGATGACCATTAGAAGAACAAATGCTGAGTTAATTTGAGTGTATATTATCTGACAGGTGGCGTTACTATTAGTCCCCTTTTATGATTTTTTACATGCTGTCATCTCAGCATCTATTGGTTAAAATTATACCAAACAGCACATGTAAAATCTTTATTGTTCAGAACTATGATTAAATGTTTTTGCATTCTTAAAAGTAGGTATATTGTTATATTGAACGATATAGAAGAAAATTTTACGATGGCCACTACATATTAGTTTCTTTCAGATGATCCTGTTTATATAGGTAATATGCACTGAATGTGATATTATCTCTTTTTTAACGAATTCTCTTTTAATTTTATTTCTTTTAATTTTATAAAATAAATAAATAAATGCATCAAACGACATTTTTTTTCCACACACATTTTCATGCTATTCTATAAAAAAAAAAAAAAAAAAAAAAAACTTAATATTTACTTTAATTACAATACATGTACTGCAATCTTGTACAACCCAAGAGACTTCAATGCCAAAGATAATTCGAAACACAAAAAAGTTAAAAGTTTGATATTTTTCAAACAAATTTTTTTTTTCTGTCCCTTTTATGAGCTATTATAGATTCACCATTTCACATAACAGACATCTTTTATTATGAAGTCACAATTCATTTTCGATGCGAAACAAGATGGCTGGAGTAGCGAATAAATTTGCCCATTAATAAAAGGGGGGAAAAAAGAAGCAACATAAACCACAAAAACAACTTGTTAGAGATGGGGGAGAGAGTAATTTCAGTCAAAGATTGATGCTCAAGATAATACATAATGAAGTGGCGAGCAGATATTCGAGAAACGCTATTCTCCCCCCTTCACCCTTAATGTTTCTATCTTCAAAATGTTCCTTTAATTAACTTTTAAAACAACTGTAGACAGATATTCTGCTGCCGTCTTCCGGTATTGTCATTTCCGGTTCACTCGACAGAAATTTTTCGGGGATTAGTCATCTCTTTCTTCAAATAAGCACGTTTTGGGTGTATTGATTTTTTGAATATTCTATTAAATGATTTTTTGTTTCATAAATACAGTAAGAGACGGGCTGTTTAAACAATTACGAAAGATAAAAAGTATGATGAAATATGGATTACCGTGCTTCAAAAATTATCATTAAAAACATAATTTTATTCACTTGGTATTTTAGGCGTCAGAATAATGCTAAATAATGTACTTAAAGCAACAAAATTTTTCTTTACTTATTAATGTGTTTAGAACGAATGAATACAAGAAATAAAGAATTTTTCTTTTATAAAATTTGTATTATTTAGTGTATGAGTTTCTTTAATTCATTTAGATTTGAAATATTGCTTTCATCGGAGAGATAATTTTACTAACATGAAACATCTTTTATCGTCAGAGTTCCGTAGTTAAAAGACATTCATACAGAAACATGCAATGTTTTGCTTAACATATTAAGTAGATAAATATTTCTTTATCATTTGAAATTTAATACTTATCATTATGTTAATTTTTTTCCTTATGCTTATTTCTGTTTCTGCTTTATAATTTTATAATTTTTTTTAATCAGTGTTATTATATTTTATATTCCCACAGAGGACCGAAGGTGTGGTGGTGTCTGGACTTCGTTAAACGGTTCTGCACCGCCAAGTTCTCGACGCGGTCAGTAGCAGTTCGTCGAGGTAGAATGCGGGAAACCATCCACCTGTGGTGGATTTAAATTGTTGTGGCCCCCTTTTCCCAACTCTATTTTCGACTTCTAATCCCCTGTATTATTGTCATTCTTTTGACTGCAATCATCCTTGGCACTCAAAATTCATTTCACACGCGAATTGACTAATGGGTTCAACGTAAATACACCACCACCTCTTGTTTATAATATGGCATAATTAACTTGGTGAGATGATGTCATTTCAGATTATATAAACACATCTGGCAACTAACACCCTAATTTAGTCAGGAAGATGTTTTTAAAATATGAGGAAAAGTATCAAAATAAATTTGGTAACATAAATTGCCAACAAAAATATAAAAAACAAAAGAAGGTTTCATTGAAGATTCTGAAAGTGCATAATACTATTCATGTATTCTGATTTGCATGACATTAAAATACCTTCTTGGAAAAGAAATTTAGTTTAGTTATTTTATCATCAATATTAAGTATAACTGATTCGTTGCTCTTGTACAGTGTTAGTTTTTACGCACTATTACAATTATCATTATACCTATATCACCAATAAAAATATTGTATAATTTGTCACTGCACTTATTTTAAGAAAATGTTCATTTTAATACCTAACCCCCTTGCCTCCCTCCAGAATTTACTATTGCTATTCGATAAAGTCCTTACAAAAAAGGTTTTATGCCAGGGTACTCAGCGCTTATACTTTTATAATATATGTCTACAATCAATTAGCTCCCACGAATTAGTAATAATCTTGATTTTTTTTACAGTTATGTTTATTTCTGAACATCGATAATCGCATTTTAAAATTTAAAGTGGATACAGAAAAGTCATTAATCATAGTATTGATAACTGCTTTTTTTTCGCTAAGAATGCAATACAATAGGATGGCTATTCATTGAGTAACAATAGGTTGTTGATTATACAAGTGATTCATAAAAAATATTTCAAAATTCCTTCTTATAGGTAGCAATGCACACGTGTTGTTATCCATAAGAAAGTATGTGTTTTCTGCACATAGAATGAAACTGCTTATCACAAATTTGCTCCCACAAAATGGCTACCGTATACAGTTGATACCAACCTCTTAAATATATATTTTGCGATTTCATTGATGACAATATGGATAAATTGTCTATCATTATGAATAAAATTGATACATATATTCTATGAACAACTAAACCCCTGAATTATTTTGCTTGTTTTAATCTATGTGACTCCAAATGTATCATCCTGTGAGTATTGTGTGTTTATTATGGTTGTTTTCTTTCAGATTATCTGTTATTTTGAACTTAATAGTTTATTCCACTTTGAATTTCACTTTAATTATTTTCATGTACGATAGGGAGCCCACTTAGTGATTTGATATTATAACCATTAGTGATAGAAATCGCACAGTGGTACTCAAGGGGGAAAAAGGTTTCCCCTGATGAATTTTTTTTCACCTTTCTGAGCTTCTCCTACTTGAAAAATACCCATTCTTACTGGTCTATGTGGTTTCTGTGATCTCGTATTTGTTGCTTGGCTTTTTCTACATTTAATAATTCAATAATAATAATTCATTATTTATATATTGTAAATAGCATAAATGTGTATTTTGAAATTTTAATAATTACCTTAATCAACTCCTTTCTTTTCTTTCTTTTTCTTTTTTCTTTTTTTTTTTTTTTTTTTTGTTCACTTTTTTTTATTTTTTATTTTTATTTTTTAATCCAGAAGTGTTGATACTTGTTGGCGACATAACAGACGCCTATCATTTTGAAGCCACAACCTCTTCCCCCTACTAAACAAGATGGTGGGTGGAAACATTTCAGTGTTAACAAAATTATCCATTAATAAAAGAGCAGGGAAAAAAAAAAAAAAAAAAAAAAAAAAAAACCCATAAACCACAAAAACAAGTTGTTCGAGACGGGGAGAAAATAATTCCATTCTAAAGATTGATGCATAAGATAATGCTTAGTGAAAAGTGATGAAAAAGAGATTGAGAGAATGTTGTTAACTCCTGTCAACTTAATGTTTTATCTTCGAAATCTTTTAATTAACTGTTAAAACAATTGTGGACAGGCATTTTGTTAGTATCTTCCGGCATTGTCATTTCCGGTTCATCCCACGGACATTTTTCATGTGAAAAATCTCCCTCCCCCTTCGAATAGTTTCTTAAAGCATGTTTTTAGTGTATTGATTTTTTTTGAATATTTAGTCTGTTGAAAGACAAATTTCTCGTTTTAACGGAGGATTGAAGAGATGACTGTTCAAACAATGAACGGAGATAAAAGAATGATTGGTTAGCGGATGAGGCGTTTTGAAAAGTTATAACAATTGAGTCTTTTTTTTTTTTTAAGTGTATTCAGATTTAAAGAGAATATTTGTAGCATTTTCTTTTTTAACGTCTTTTTTTAAAACACATAACTTTTCAGACATCTCATAAAAGTTAGAAGGACCAAATAGAAGAGATAAGTTACTTCACTTAATTATATATATATATAATAATGACTATGTTGCATACTTGCTCTTATTATTAGAAAAAAAAAAAAAAAAAAAAAAAAAAAAAAAAAAACTGTAAATATTAATTATATTACCAATTTTTTTTTAAATGTTTATATGATACATTTTTTAAAAGTAATTTTTTTTAATGTATCATATGCTATACTGTATTATTATTTTACTGGAAAAATTTTCCCTTGTTGTAAGGTACTATCTTTTAATTAGATTGTTATTAAATTAAAAATAGTCTGGTGTAACATTGCCAATACTTTCCTTTACCCTGCACCACTCTAGTCACAGTTTAAGGTGGTAAGTTTTACTGTATTTAAATATTTCCAGCTTAGTTTAAAAATACTTTTAGATGCTGTTTATATAACGTGTGAAGAAGGGGGAGGCCGGTGCTGTCCACCTCATTTTCTTTGCATACCGCTGCTACATTCGGTAGTCTATATATATTATCTTTAAATTACATTTGTATCGCACAGTACTCTTAAACTTAGCACAGCAGAAAAAAGAAAAAAGAAAAAAAAAATCACAAGACAATTTAAAATGCACTTCGAGCAACTTCTAAAAATAGCCCTAATATAACCGAATTCTTTTGTGTGGCATTGTAAAGGAACAATACTTTTCATAACATTTTCTATCTGAAATATGCTTTTATGCCTGTAAAAATAATTGCCCGTTTCGCTTTTTTTTTTATAGTGCATTAGATAGACTTAAACTGTATTTAACAGAAATTTCTCTTAATGCATTTAAATACTTTTGTAGGTCATTGTACGTGAATCGTTTGTCTGATTTCAACAAAAATTTTCAACTGGCATTCGATATGATACAGAAAAACACAGAGTTTGGATTTCTTGTTATTATTTGTTGACATTTGTGTGTTCCTGCTATAATTATTATGATGTTAACAGATTCAAAACCAGATACACACACTGACATACAGATCCATCGCTAAGAATTGGTTTTTAGATTCAGAGGACCTCAAAATGTGTAAATATAGAAATGTCTCAATTTATGTAAAGGCATCCTGAGCTATCAATGAAATCACTAGAAGCGCTGTCAATGCCAAGTATTAACAGCTTTACTTCTGAAAGCGTCTCTAAATTCTTCGAATCAAAACCTCGAAGGTCTATATCATATCAGGAACTCCTTTCGCTGGATTCTGTATATGGCATATCCAACAAAAAACATATTTCTTAACCTGTATAAATTTTTGAATAAATTTGAGCCCAGAATCTTATAGGAAGGAAATTCATCTACAACTAATAAATTTTTGGTCGAAAAAGCGCATTATATATAATCACAAAATGACTTCGAGAAAAAGTGATTTTTAATCTAAACACTTTATCTAACATCCCCTTGCAATACAAATTCATTACTGCATAGCTGCCAACTTGTACGCATTTTTGCTACCGGAAATTTTTTAATGAAAATTTTAATAAGCTTTTTAGCAGTTTTCTGTGATTAAACATGACTCTTTTTTTTTTTTTTTCCCAAAAAAACAGTGGTGTTAAAAAACTGTAAAAGTTGGCACCTATTTTACTGTAATACATTCAATTTTCAGACTGACTGAAGTTATGTAATTACATTCCTATATTCTATATCGCTTGGATATGGTCTAAGACCTCTAAGATAGACGGTGAGTATTCTGCTCAGGCCTACCCCAACAGCACAAAATTTTACAGAAACGTAGCGATCACATAACATCGAGACATTGTAAATATTGCCGAAACGTTTCGAAACGTTTAGTTTGCTTTCAGATTAATTTCAAAAACGTAGAAATATCCGTGATCGTCACAGAAGAATAAGAACGTAGAAGTAGAGTTTCAATCACTTAACACATAGAACACTGAAACGGGTGAAAGTTTCAGAAAGATATCACGGAGCATGTTGAGATATGTTACGATAAGAAAAGATTGTGTAAGCTTCTTGAAACATAATTGAAACATTCTGTGCTGTATGGGTAGGAATCGTGTGTAGCCAGTTGGCTCTAACTATTACAACACCACCATCCTCTAAATCCTATCACAGCTGCTAACTTTTATAAATTATTCCGGAGAATTGGTAGACCCGCCTTTTTTCACACCGGAAATTTTGAAGAATGATTTTCTTCTTATTAAATCGTTGTCAAATATTAAAGATCTACAAAATGTTTGGTGCTAACAGAAGGCGTTGCTAAAACTACTGCGGAATAAATTATAAAAGTTGACAACTCTGTTCTATGTATGAAAATATTATACACCGATAAGTTCTCGTTATATAGAAAAATTTTTATAAAACCAATTTTTCATTTCAAACGTCATTAATGCAATCTTCAAATGCTTTGAATATTTCTTTTCAAGTTTCAAAAAAATCTAACAAAGTTTTAAGTTATCTTTAAAAATAAAGCAGTGCTTATGAAATATTAACAAAATGGGTGTATCAGATCAATTTTAAAGATATGACAATCTCAAAATTTGATCGTTAAAAAGAAGTCAACAGTAAAATATATCTTAACTAGAGAAAATAGAAAAAAAAAAATTGTTTGGCATCTGAGTAAAGCACTTGGTGACTTTTGAACACTTTTTTTTTTTTTGTTTAATCACTTTACAATGTTCTATTTATAAATTATTAAATGACTTGCAGGCATTGCCCGCTTCGCTGGTCACTATATTTAAAGGAAATTCTTTATTACATATTTTTATAAAAATAAAATAAAATAAAATAAAGTACTGAAATTACTCAAAGGCTCGCTTCAGGTCCCTACTGCCTTCGGCAGCGATTTAGTCGTCCACTGAAACTCGGCTGCCTGTCCCTATTGCCTGCGACAATGGCTTGCCAGTGGGCTTCCATTTCGGAGCTTATTAGATGACAGTTTCGAAACAGATAGTAAGTATAAAAAAATTTAAGTATCCTTTTTTTATTTGAATCTCAGTTACATATGAACAACACTATACGTGGTGCACATAATATTTGCTTTTGCGTTATTCCTTATATTTAGTTTGATTATCCGATCAACCATAAAATGAAGCAATTTTATGCCAAATATTACAACTATCTAGCGGCTAAGTCTATCGCATGAGACAATTAATTTTTAGTTAGTACTAGTTGGAACATACATAGAAAAAAATAAAAAAATAAATATAAATAAAAATAAAAAATAAATAAAAATAAAAATAAAAATAAATAAAAATAAGTAAATAAATAAAATAAAAAATAAATAAATTAAAATAAAAATAAAAATAAATAAATATGTAAACCTTATCATAGCACAGCCTTAATGTACTTCTCCTTGGCGACTTTTGATTTTTTTGTCACCATTTTAGGTAAAAATACATAATTTATGCGATTACTGTTTCTTTCTTTCTTTTCTTTTCTTTTTTTAAAACATATTTTATAATTTATTTATATTTTCGATGCGCTACTTGGCTTAAAGTGGCTGTCGCGGAAGTAGAGGGCCTTGGCAACAAATTTCCAACCTGCTTCAGCATTAAAAAAAAAAAAAAGCCCAGGATTATTAATAAGTAAAGGTCTTTAATATAATACTGAATTAGCTTTCATGCCAAGCGTGATTCATCCTTGCCAAAAAACATATCTATTAAAAAAAAAAAAATGTTAAAATTGAGGTATGTTAAAAAAGTTTATGAACAAAATTCGGAAGAAATATGCTAGATTTTTATTATTATTATTTTATTTTAAAGTTATAAAGACGTTATTTTTTTTTATATATATGAGTAAATTTAATATTTGACAATTTTTTATTTTTCGCGTGAAAGCATATTTCGTTTGATGTTGAAAAGAAAAAAAAAAAAGAACTCGTAATCTTTTTTGGCAACAATTAAAAATTTAAATGTCTAATCTTGAAGCAATTACCAGTTTATTATTTTCATATTTTAATTAATTTTTAAAAATACAATCGATAATTCAAAAATCGGGCTTCGAGGTGCTTCAGAACTTGTCATAATGAATCATCATGCAAATTTGTGTAGCTCTGCGATCAGCCATTGTCTTAAAAAGCTCCTATATACACACTGACACACACAGAAACATCTTATTTTATTATATAGATTTATTTATATAGATAGATTTTAATTAAGAAAATGAATTCATCAAGAAGAAAGACAATTCTTCTAATGCAGTTTGAATTATTTTATTTATTTTGAATGAATAATTTTTAAAACTTACCTTTTCCTATAATTTCAAGCTTTTTACAACAATTTTTTTCTATAGTGTTCTTCGAAGTGTCTTCTATAACTTTAAGAATAAGATTTCTAAAATGTTAATCAGTTTGAAAAAAAAAAAAAAAAAAAAAAAAAAAAAAAAGAAACACACACACACGCATATTTACCAGAATATTCCCCCCCCCCCACACACACACACATGTATATAATACTACAATGACTGTAGAACGAAAGGGAAAAAGAAAAAACAATTATTGTCGAAATTATCCACAATAACTAAAATATAGAGATATCCATGAACAGTTTATTTTTTATGTATGAATATAAGTATATATTTATATATCATTCATATTTATATATATGATTATAATTTATCAATTCCCCCCCCCCCCCCACACACACACATACATAAAGCATCTTTTTTTTTTTTTTTTTTTTGTAAATTCAATCTTTAATTCCATAAAAATGCATTTTAATGAACACCAGAGAAAAGGTCAATTCAGTTGAGAGATATATATTTAAGTTTTAGGATGTGAAACAAATTCATATGCTGAAAAGGTCAGATCTGAGAAAAGCATATTTAGCGGCAATATTTTAAGGTATTTAAAGAGGTTGCAGTGAATTTTTTTTAAATATTGATCTGGTTTCATTACATTAGTGTATTTCATCCACTGATAATTTTTTTTTTTAATCTTATAGGTCATGGGTGTTTCAGTGATCTTGTATCTGTTGATTGGCTTCTACTATGCTTAATAGATCATATTTATTATATATATATATATAGTTGGATCATCGTGTTAGGCTATACTAGAGATGTCAAGGTATATTAAAAAAAAAAAAAAAAAAAAAAAAAAGAAAAGAAAAAGAAAAATCGGGATATTTGTTATTTTTTGCCAAATAAAGAGTATCCAATGTTCTTAATTATTCACATAATTATTTAATATAAATCATAAAATATCTAAGCCATCTCTATTACATAATAAATGTTCCATTTATTTCTACGCATAATATCTGAAACATTATACTTGAAACAGTTTATACATTGCTGAAATTCACACAATATACTTTTATAATAACAAAATTTTTTATTTACTTGTTTGGATTTCGCATATATATACAACACAGCGAGAGAAGAAAAGGGGAGGAGGAAAGTAAGCTTGTAATAAGATTAGCATATATATTAAAGAAAAAATACACGTTCGCGAAAAAGGATTTGTAGAGAAAATATTTTCCGAACCAGAAATATTTTGTTTTATTACTTTTGAGTTGAATATTGAGTGTTGTTTCGTGATCATACTTTTCCAAAATGTCTCCACCCTCTTTTAGTGCAAAGAAAAACATGTTGCTATAGGAGAAAAATCGAATCGGCCTAGAATGATGCATTAAGCTGTAAGTAAGTTGTGATGTAGCAAAGAAGAATTTATCGCAGTTGTTTTTGCGCTATGAATAAATACATGCAAAGTAAGTTTTATTGGAGGATTTGCAATGTATAACGAAATTTTTCTGAATTTAAGAAAAATTTCACTATGCAGTTCATAAGCGGTAAATCGCTTAGTAGGAAGTAGATGTAGCGAATGTAAAATTGTTCGCCAAATCTAGCAAGGAGAATATAAATTTCTTCACATTTTGCTGAAGGAATTAACGCATTATTATTATTAATTTTTTTTTTTCGAATTAATAATTTTTTTTTTTTAAGAACTTAGAAAGAAAAAACAGACGGTTGAAAGAAATTAAGTAATTTCATATTTGCAATCAAATGGCGTAGCTTTTCTTTTCTTTTTATTTCTTTCTTTTCTTTTCTTTTTTCTTTCTCTTCTTTTCTTATCTTTTTTTGATAATGGTATAATAATGTTTATTTGTTCTTTTGGAAGTAAATACAAAGAATTACTTACTTGCAAATAAATAAATAAATAAATAAATAAAAACCATATGCACACACACACATACAAATAAAATATATAAATAAAGGTGCAAAAATACTGAAAATTGAGTGAAAGTGTATCAAATTTTAGTATGTATCCCAAACATAGGTTTTCCTTGATGTATTCTTCCGCAAACTAGCATGAAATCGCCATGAAATAAATTTCTGGAGATTTAGGGGAATAAATTTGGTATTTGAACTCTTTATGTTTAAGTTTTTAGAAATTCTATTACAAGACTTCTTTTAGTTCAGCATATTTATAATGAACTAGCAGGCTACGCCCGCTTCGCTGGTCACTGTTTCTAAATGAATCACTATAGTTAATGAATTCTCAAAATTGCATCGATTTTTATCATGCAAAAAAAAAAAAAAAAAAAAAAAAAAAAAAAAATCTGATTTGAAAAAATGTCGCACCGGGTCCCCACTGCCTTTGGCAGAGCAGACAACTGTGTGCTGCGCGCGCGCATTTATGTTCGACACTCTTAATGAATCACTATATTATCGTAAGGGAAAAACATTAAAAAAAAAAAGTCTTCTCCCATCAGTGGAATAATCGATTCGGGCCACCACTGCCTGCGGCAGCGTATACAGGCGCGCACGGCACGCATGTTCCTTCACCTACCGTTCTCGCCCCTCCTAATTATTTTAGACTTAAAATTATACTCGCAGTCGATCTCTCGGACTTTTAAACCTAATAATACTAATTTTCAACATTTTATCTGAATTTCTTTATTTTTAACCCTCTCCCGATCCCTTTCCGCCCCTCGTAATAATTCTGTACTTTCGAAAATATCCACAAACAATTTATCGGGCCTCAAAACCTAACAACACTAATTTTCAGCGCTCTAAATCTTATTTATATATTTTTGTCCTTTCACTTCCCCTTCCCGTCTATCCTAATAATGTTACAAACTCGAAAATATTCGCAATCGAATTGTAGGTATCAAAAACCTCTATGTACCAATTTTGAACGACCCAACTCTATTTTTATGTTTTGCCCCCCCCCCCCCCCCCGCCCTCCCTTCCCGCCCCTACTAATAATTTTAAAAATTCGAAAATATCCGCAATCGATTTGTAGGTATCAAAAACCTCTATGTACCAATTTTGAACGGTTTAACTCTATTTTTTTTTTTTTTTTTTTTGCCCATCTGCCCCCCCTATCTTTCTGCCCCTCCTAATAACTTTACACTTTCGAAAATATCGTCATTCGGCTTGCAGGTCTTTAAAACGTATCTGTACCCATTTTGAACGGTCTAATGATATTTCTATTTTTTTCCCCATAGCCCCTCCTCTCCCGCCCCACCTGAGACGAATTTCTAAAATTAAAGAAATTAGTTTTTATGTATTTGTGGGAGCTATATTTTAGCGCAAAAATATCTCACATATATCTTTTTTTTTTTTCTGTTTGTGATATAAAGGATTATATCAAATCACATTTTACTCCCTCTCCTCCCCTCTTGGGGGCTGAATTTCGAAAATTCCAGAAATTAGTTTTTAGGTATTTGTATTAGCTATATATTAGAGCAAAAATTTCACATATATCTCTTTTTTTTGTTTGAGATAGATATAACAGTATGTGAAACCACGTTTTGCGCATGCGAAATCACGTTTTGCCACCTTTCCCCCCTTGGGGACCGAACTTCTAAAATTCCAGATATTGGTTTATAGATATTGGATTTAGCTATATTTTAAAGCAAAAATTTTACGGATATATGTTTTTTTTTCTTTGAGATATGAATGTTTTTGTGAAATCACATTTTGCCCCCTACTCCCACTTGGGGGGCGAATTTCGCAAAATCGCTTCTTAGTGGGTGCTTACACTATATGTTCTATAATCTGACCCAGTTTCGAGTCAGTGGCTCCAGTAGATTTTGCTGTGCGTTGATGAGTCAGTGAGTGAGTGAGTGGAAGTACTCTTTTATATGTATAGATTAGGAAATGAATACGTATCAGTTTGAAAACATGCGATGTTTCCTAAATGAGACTGGTATTATTATTATTTTTAAACAAAATTACTCATTTCGAAATGAGTATGTCTATTTACTCATTTTTGAGTAATTCATTTTTGACAGTGTGCTATTTAATTGATGACTGTAATTCTCCTTGTCAGTTTTTTCTATTTTATTTGTAATAAATAAATTATTAAAAATATATATTTTTTTCTTCCTTGGATGTACCTCTTGGTATTTCACTATGCGCCTATTTTGTTTTTAGATAGGGGAGCTTGAAACTATCTCTACAAGGTGGCTATTAAATACTGTAACACTGCCAAAATTCGGATTTAATTTTAATCATTTGTTGAAACAATTTATCCTGTGTTTTCTGCGATTAGCAACCTTCTTTTAGCGAAGACATTTTTTTTTTCTTTTTTAAAGGAAAAAATTTATGGAATTTTTTAAAGATGGAAACTAAATAGATAGTGGTTAAACAGCTCTGTCATTGTGGATTTTCTGCAGGTGAAATCTTTAAGCAATTAAAATGTCTTGGATTTAACTGGGTATTTATATATAGGACAATAAATCGATTATTGGAGACTAATAACTGTAAAGATAGACCTCGGCCTGTTCGTTCACGCTCGGCTCGCACAAAAGAGCGCATAAAAAGAATTCGTGAAAACATACGAAGAAATCCACAATGTTCTGCAAATAAAATGGCTGCAAAAAAGAATGTGAGTCATAGAACTATGCAAGTTATCCTAAATGAAGACCTGGGATTTCGTCCTTATCACAAAAGAAAAATTCAATGTTTGACTAAATCACAAATAATTAAAAGGTTACAAAGATGTAAGAAATTCCTTAGATGGCACGGTAAAAAAAGCGTTGACAGATTAATATTTTCTGATGAGAAACTATTTTGCACTGAACATTGTTATAATGCCAAAAATGATGTTGTATATTCAACAACTTTCGAGAATATACCTGAAAACCTTCTAACAGTCAAACGCTTTCAAAACAAGAGTTCTGGTATGATTTGTGGAGCATCCTCAAACAATGAAAAATTATCTCTGAAATTCATTGATAAAGGGGTCAAAACCAATGCTGAGTTTTACAAAGGAATTATTTTGTTCTTTTTAAAAATTTACAAACAGGACATATTCGCAACACATATATTGCCATATGCTGACAGATAATATCCTAAAAAGAACAGGATATTTCAACAAGACTCTGCACCTTCACACAGAGCAAAATCAACACAGGACTGGCTTCCTGTCAACTGTCCCAAATTTATCAAGCAAAAAGATTGGCCACATTCATCACCGGATCTTAATCCATTAGATTATTGCATCTGGGGTATTTTAGAGGCCAAAGTGAATGCTAAACAACATAGAAGATTGGACTCACTTAAAGCTTCTATATTGCGAGAATGGGACAAATTACTTCTAAAAGTGATTCGTGCCGCAACCGTATTACGGCGCAACAGATTATCTCTAGTAATCGATAAAGATGGTGGACGATTTGAATAAAATCATTTCCAGGTAAACTGTCATTTATGTTTTTTATCATACTAGCGGAATTTTCATTTTCTATTTTCTATCTGTGAAATAAAATGACTCAGTATTTGTAACAGTATTTAGTAGCCGCCCTGTAATATTGTGATACATGCTTCTTTAAATTCTCTAAGATTAAAAAAAAATAAAATAAATAGATAAATAAAAACTAAAACATAAATTTATAAATAACTCTTTGTTTAATTGCTTTAAAGCTTTGAGCATGGATACATTTTAAAATGTGTGAAATATAAATTTCGCCAAGGAGTCTTATACTAAAGCTGTTCCATTTCATTAGCCCTATTTCTCTCAATATTATTTTAAATACACTGATGGAAAAAAAATCCCAACACCAAGAAAAAATTATTGTACAGTAATGAAATTTCAGCAATACATTTGTCTAGGTAACATATTTAATTGATTAAAGTTTCAAGATCACAGGTAGAGCCATTGGCGAGAAGAGCCATTTCAAATGTGAAATGTTGGTACATTAGTAACCGGTGTAACCGCCAGAATTTTGAATGCAAGCATGCAAACGTGCATGCATTGTGTCGTACAGGTGTCGGATATCAGTTTGTGGGATGGAGTTCCATGCCTGTTGCACTTGGGCGGTCAATGCAAGGACGGTTAATGCTGGTTGTGGATGCCGCTGGAGTTGTCGTCCAATGATGTCCCATACGTGCTCGATTGGAGAAAGATCTGGTGATCTAGCAAGCCAAGGCAACATGTCAACACTCTGTAGAGCATGTTGGGTTACAACAGCGGTATGAGGGCGAGCGTTATCCTGTTGGAAAACACCCCCTTGAATGCTGTTCATGAATGGCAGCACAACAGGTTGTATCACTAGACTGACGTACAAATTTGCAGTCAGGGTGCGTGGGATAACCACGAGAGTGCTCCTGCTGTCATACGAAATTGCTCCCCAAACCATAACTCCAGAAGTAGGCCCTGTGTGTCTAGGCCGCAGACAGGTCGCTAGCAGGCGTTCACCTGGCCTCCTTCTAACCAACACACGACTATCACTTCGACCAAGGCAGAACCGGCTTTCATCAGAAAACACAACAGATCTCCACTCCGTCCTCCAATGAGCTCTAGCTTGACACCACTCACGTCGCGAACGGCAGTGGTTTGGAGTCAGTGGAATGCACGCTACAGGGTGTCTGGCTCGGAGCTGTCCTTGAAGTAACCGATTTGTAACAGTTCGTTGTGTCACTGTGGTGCCAACTGCAGCTCGAATTTCGGCTGCAGACGCAGTACGATTAGCCGCAGCCATACGCCGAACACGGCGGTCTTCCCTCTCAGTAGTGCCACGTGGCCGCCCGGAACCCGGTCATCTTGAGGCAGTACCTTCCCTTGACCACTGCTGCCAACACTCATGCACAGTGGATACATTCCTGCCAAGTCTTTCTGCAATATCGCGGAAAGAAAACCCACCTTCTCGTAGCCCTACTACACGCCCTCGTTCAAACTCAGTGAGCTGTTGATAATGGCTTCTTCGTATTCTTAGAGGCATCCTTGACTAACATTAACCCACTACGTCAAATCTCAACTGTAAATAATGATCACGAACCTTACAGCGCTTATTTAAAGCAAACCTCATTTGCATGTTCATAGTGTCGCTACTAGCGACACACTTATGCGCGTAGCTCGAAATTTGAATCGACGTCATCTTTCAGATGTATAAACACGCCTACCAAATTTCGTTTATCTAGCACAGCTCCTTCCTGGTGTTGGGATTTTTTTTTCCATCAGTGTATTAAAAAAAAGAAGAAAAAAAAGAAAAAAGAAACGTTTACACGTTCTTTCTTTCTTTTTTTTTTTTTTTTTTAATACACTGATGGATTCTTATTAATAAGTGTATCGATTTCTGATAAAATCTAAGTATTTGGGCTAAAAACCCGGATAGATAAAATGACAGACTTTAAGCTGAATATATTTTGATTAAAACAAAATGGTTGCACGTTCAATCAAGGTGATAGATAAAAATGGGCTCTTCCCACCTGACGTCAGAGGTCACATGATAGAGGAAAAACAAATAGCAGACGAAGTCTTATTTATCTATAGCGATTGCTGAAATAACATATTTTCTATTCTTATTTTTGATCAATCGTATTTAATCTGTGTTATTTTTTTTTTATATATCATCATTTTTAATCCATTTTATATCATTATTCATCATCTTTTGTTTGCTGTATACACTTACAATCAACATTTAGTTTATATTTGTTATTGATGTTCATGAAGAACATGTTAAATACTCTGATTTTTGGTACTTAAATCAGTGACAGTGCAATATCGTACTGCGTAAATCCATTTAGACAAGTAACTAAGTTAATTAACTTGTTGTAACAATGCAATTAAATTAAATGAAAACATTTTAAAATTTCAAATTATAATCCATAAACATTCCACAAGAACAAGAGATTATTGCTAGATCAGTTAATGTAACAGTTACACTGGAACATACAAAAATCGATTCTTACAGTTGAAAATAAATAAACACATAAAGTATTTTTAAAAAATTCTTAAATTTAAAAATACAACTATTCTACTGTTTGAAAATGCACAATATTACTTTTATTTTATTTTATATTAAATATTAACATTTTTGTTTTTAAGAACAATATTTAACTGAATTCGATTATTCGTTTTCCTCTATCACATGACTGAGCAGACGAAACTGGGAAGAGTCCATTGGTAACGACGCTGTATGAAAGTAAAGTCATACTATTAATAATAATAATAAAAAAAAGATTGAGTGTTCCGGTTGTTTATATTGATAAAAGTATTTTCATATTTTTCTTTTACTTATTTTGAAAGTAGGTGAAATGATCTTAATGCTTTGTTTTGGGTTTATGTCCAATAGGAGCTTATACTCTGTTTCATTTAGATATCATTTCTAAATTACTGGATGAAGTCGTCGCTTCCGACGCATTAAAATTAATTCATGACTCGCGATTCATAAATGTTTCACTCGAGATTAAGTGGCTCTAAAAATTAATTTATGAACTATAAATTTTAACTTGATCTTGAGAGGATGTTTTCGTGAGTGGCCATAAACCAGCTGTGATAGACAATAAAATGCAGTGGAAGATAATACGTAATTAACAAAATATAATAAACCTTTTCCCTCTTAAATTATCGAATTGAATAGCAGAGGCTGAAGAAGGAGAAAATTAGCACATTATAAATAATTATAGTCCATAAAAAAATGATACCGTTTTATGATGATGAATCTTTCACTTGATAGTTGCAAATATTAAGTTTTTTGTAATTCTAATAGTTTTCTTGCTTAACTATGTTAATTGACTTCAAGAAAGGGAGATTATGCTATTCGACATCATCTAGAATTTTTTTTTTAAGTGAGGACTTTTGTCCTCCTGAAAGCGAGACTACAGGTTAGGACCCCTTAGAAAGACCCCAATAAAGTCATCCCACCCATGGCTTGTTTCCTTGTGTAGACAACTGGCAGCAACAACACCAACACACATGCCAAAAATAGCAAACATAAATTTGTAAGAAAATAAATGAATGTAACGTTTTCACTCAGATGTCACACACCGCCAAGAAAAGTGACACAACTCAAAGATCAATAATTTTGAGTTTAAGTCATTGAAAATTTTGTATAAAATGGTCAAAAATACACAAAAAGTGTCATATCTCTGTCTCAAAAATTGCCTACTTTAAAGGCAGTTGTGTCAGTCTTATTTTAATGCTAGCCAATGCTTTATCATTAAGTTGATTTTTCTCAAATGCTGCTTTTTTGAATTTCTTTTCTTGCCGGGATACAATATGCCTTAGTTTATATAAATGAATTGAAAGATGCTTTATATAAATATGGGATGTTTAAAGTTTATTTAAATTTATTTTTGTCTAAGAAATGTTATTACCATTATTATACCTCTACCTAAATACACATCTAGTTTCTAAAAGTTATATTAAAAATAATATTAGCGATGTATTGGGAGTAAAAAAAAAAAAAAAAAAAATCATATAAACCTCAAAAATTAACAACTGAAGAAGTACTGATTTTTTTTTTTTTTCCACACGGAAATAGGAAAAATGTTCATTTGTTATGTTCACATTTTCTTGTTTTTTTTTTTTTTTTTTTTTTTAGAGAAATCATTATAATTGAATCTAGTAACACTTTTTTTTGGCCTACATTACTTACTTGTTTGACAATGTTAGATAGTGTTAGATTGTTGGACAACGATTCAAACAAGTATGAATCTATGAAGATTTGTGATTCCCTGTTTTTAGTAAGTATTTTTACAGTTTATATTTACTCTCCATCTTTTTTGTCCTTAATATTGTAATCAAATCACAAACTAATGACCGAAATATTTAAATCGTTTTTTAAATTGATTTTCTCAGCTAATTTTAAAAGTGAATTATTTTGATGCGTGTAGTGGTGGTAGTAAACGAGATAAACCTACATTTTCGTCATCACTTTGGGCAAGTAAACCTCTGTTTAGTGGAAACGACCCATATATTGCACCCATATGCATTTTTATTGAATGATTATAATATTATTGCATACCAGTTTAAATTTTTCCTTAGAAAGAAATGTGTCTCGATATTTTTTGTTCAGTGTGAGAAGATTAAAAAAAAAAGACAAAACAAACAAACAACAAACAAAGAAGAGAAGATGATTCATTCGGATGATGCAGTGTTGCCATTTATCAGAAACAAAAATGATGATACCAGCAGCATTAACAAAGTATAAAAGTTCGCAAGACGAAATTTAAATATTCTAAAAATTCATCAAAACTAGAAAATACAATACTGTTCCATATAATTTGTCCTCCTAGTGTATATAAGTTATACGCTGTCAAGTAAATTTCAAATGGATATTACATTCCATTGAAGTCATATTGTAATTTTTTATTGAATAGAAAATATTGTCTACCTTCTGCTCTAATAAGAACCAAATTTCTGTATGGTAAACTGTGTACTTATACTTAACTTCCAATATATAGATGAGCACAAATTTCTAATGTTAATATATATATATATAATTGTAATTGGAATAGTGTTTCTTTTCTTTTTCTTTTTTTTTTTTCTTTTTAAACAAATGACATTTATCGTTACGAAAATAATACCTTTTTTTTTCAGATTTGTATAAAGGTGTTTACCATTAGATTTCTACTAATAGAAAACCTTCTGGTGACAATTTTGCGGAAATTTATTTAATTCTGTGTAAAATTCATATAATGTGTAAAATAAGAATATATTAATATTATGCAACGTTATTATTCAATACTGAAAAAGAAAATTTTTCTTTTTAAAAACATTATACCGATTAAAAAAAAAAAAAAAAAAAGATAATAATTTTGCATTACGGATTGGTAATAGTTATTTTGAGCAAATCTCGAAACTGAAATTAAAAATTTTCTTTGTTAGTTGTTAATTACAAATGTTTAATTATGGGAATTCTAACTAACTTTTTTGTGCTTTAATTTGCTTAAATATCAAAACAGAAATGAATTGAAAACGTATTTAATGAAAATTTTCTTTCGAAAGCTAAAACAATGCTAGTTGTATCAAATAGCATTAGCTAATTCACTAATTCATAAGAAGACTCTGTTGTACTGCAAAATTCCATCTCGATTTCTAAACACGTGGGCAACAGAAGCCTAATTGTCCCAATTGTCATTTGATTTACATACCATTCGCCATATAATCACCGACTGCCATCACCTCCGTTATTTGTATAGAAATTATTTTATATCATTTCCCCCAAACCTTACGAGTCTTTTGGGTATTAATCCTAATGGTAAATTGACGATTTTTTTTTAAGGAAACAGGTTTTTACTGTGAAATTTAATGTTTGTCTCGCTTTCATTTTTTTTTCTTTTTTTAAATGTGACTTTTATTTAGGAGCAATCTAGATGGGAAGCTTCATCCAGTTGCCATTTTTTTCTTGCATCCGCAGTGTTAAAAATAATAATAAACTTTTCTTGGCGCTGTATATTCGAATCTGTATCTTGCGCTACAAAAAGCCAATCAACCAATCATCTTGATTTATACCACAATATCAATACTTGGTACCTTTTTACAATAACAAACTCTGAGAAATGTGAAATTGGGTAAAAATAACTTCATTCCAAAAACCTTTATAAATGTATATTTTAGAACATATTTAAAAACAAGATTTTTAAAGCCTTAGAATAGAATTTTTAAAAAATATATCACTATGATACAATATATAAGATATATCGCTTATATATCTTATATATATATATATATATATATATATTATAGACATTCGATATTTTGTTTTCGATATATTGATTTTTAAAATTTTTAATATTTCGTTTTAATGTTGTAAAATACGAAAACTTAGCTAAGTGCTTTTTTTGCACATTTTTGTTTTAAAACTAAATATTAAAAATTAAAAAAACAAATTTTGGAAAACAAAAGTTAATTAAAAAGTTGTGAATTTCCAGAATTTGGATGATAATAATAATAATAATAATAATAAAAAATAAATAAATAGTTTGTTAAATAATGAGAAACTCGGTAACAAATTTCATGGGATCGTCTGCTGGCTACAATCGGTGAAGAGTCTTCTTAAGTGACATCGTGGTAAGTACAAATTTAAATTATACAACAGGAAATTATAAGGAAGTAAAATTATTAATTTGTAAAATAATAAAAACTAAGATAATCAAAAACGGTTCCTAACTCCCTTTAAAACTAACTTCATAGCAATGCGAGCAAATTTGCATTGTTTTACATATTCCATAGACTACTCAGAAGGAAACTATTTTTTTTTTTTTTTTTTTTTTTTTTTTAAGGCAAAAATGAAAAAGAATTATAATTAATAGCTCTTGTATATACATTGTAAGAAGCCCTTAAATGTCTTATAATTAGATTTAACAATTGGAAGCAATACAATAAATAAGAAAGAAATAGTGTGTTGATATTGTATAGATTGATAAAGCACTTTTCATTTGTAAATAACCACTGCATCGTTTACCGCCGATATTTTCACCTCCGTGATGATACTTTAAAATATATTTGTTTATAATTAAAACTGAATAAATCCAACAAAATTTTTTCAAAAGTTCATATAGCTTTAGAGGTGAATAAAATAGATTGTGTAGTCCTGTATATTGCTTAAAAATTGAGTATGCACATCGCAATATACTAAAAACTTAATGTAGTTAAGTATCTGAATAATTTGTGTAGCCTTTTAAACGAATGATATAACTCCTCATACTATATCTCACATGAAACGATATTATCTGCATCTAAATAACGTAGGTAGAGGAGAGGAGGGTGTTATGAAATAGTCGTGAAACATGGAAAACCGAGGTTTCGGCTCTGATTGGTGCTGATATCTCTTCAAAATACTATGAATATACTCAAGAAGGATTCCCATGAAGCAATACAGTAAGAAGCAACCGCTTGTTGCTGTCGTACCGTTCTCTATGGAACAAAGTATGTTTTGTGATTTTTAAAAGGTTTTGCAGGTAAGTTTTCAAACATTTAAACTTACTAGTACACATGTGATTTGAACATTGATGTTAAGCATAATGTGTGCTCACAGAATTGTATTTTGTTATACATTGGTCTTTTTTTAGCTGAAAACATTTGTCCATCAATTTAAAAGTTCATTTTTAAAGATGGCGTGTCGGGTATTATGGAATACTAGGTATTTCATAGTATCATCTGAAATTGATTTCATGCATTCAACTAAAGAAACAGAAAATAAAGATGCCGAATGTATCTTCTGTCACAGAAAATTCTCTGAAGATGATTTTATGAAGTCTAATTAGTTTTTCTATGGTTTAAACAGTTTAAACCACCTATTCCATATTACCCGACTATTTCATATTAACCTCCATTTGTAACTTTTTTTTAAAGTAAACTTTTTATAACAACAAAAAAATATTTTGTATTTTTTTTTTTTCATTGACAATTCATTACAAATAATTACACTATGTACTCGTTATGATTTTGGGATTTTTATTAAAAACAAGTAAAGTTTTTTAAGAAATGTATATGGTATTCCATAATACCCTCCTCTCATCTAGATTTTGTTATAGTTCTGAGCTATATAACTATATCAAACTATGCTTGAAAGAAATATTCCTTATAGAGTGTAATTGAATCTGAATTATTTTATTTGTCCCTACACACAAACTAACAGTATTATTTTTATACCCTTTTCTTTAGAAAACATACTATAATGAGCCGGAGTAACAAATATCAGTTTTAATGTATTCTAAAAATATTTCCCTTTGCGAGCGTACACACAGACAAATGAAGAATATTTCAAAAGTGTTAAAAATGTCATAAAAAATTAAAAGAAAGAACTGCTATGATTTTTGATTATTGAACAGAATAAAGAAATTGAAATAAATTATACTTTTGAACAATCGTTTTATTATTTTAAAAAAGTTGGGAAAAAAATAATTTTTAAAATTTTTGTTTTATAGCTTTAATAAGTTATTGATGTGCCCTGCTTTGAATGAATTTTATTATTCATAACTTCGAAACTAAGAGCACTTAAGTATGCAATAAAATCTTTTAGAATTCCCCAGATAATTTTTATGTAAGAGTTGAGTGAATCGATTGGAAAATTTGATAAAAAAAATATTATGCACTCTACACTAAGCTGTAAATCACAATTCTGATTTTATAGGTGGTTATGGCAGACCTTTGTTCAGGACTTTGGAATTAATATTTTTTTTTCTTATGCATTAATCATAAAAAACTGGAGTGATTCCACTCGACTTTTAGAACGTTTGCTTATTATGGATGTTTAAATAAATTTAAAGGAGAGGGGGTTAAATAAACTAAAAGAAAGATCATCACATGAGTTTGAGTAGTTATCTTTAATTTCTACGTAGTGTAATAAATCGCAATCTATCCAAATTATTTAGTGCGTCCGTTTCGTAAAGAAACTGTAAGTGGTATGCTCACAAGATCAAATATTTTTCTGTTATTTTATATTCTAAACAATCTAATTTTACTAAAGCGAACTTTAAACAGTTTAAGCCTCTAAATCGCGATGCGTAAAATTTCCACTTTGTATCCCAGGAAAAATAAATAAATAAATAAATATAAATAATTCTTAAATTTATGTAAATTTATACGGTTCATGCTACGGTAAAATATAACATGCCTACCAATTTATATCTTAATCGAATGTAGTTTAGACAGTAGCTCACTTCAAATAATTCGAGTGTATAGCCCGTAATAATAAAGATATTCTTTTTTTGTAACTATGTAAAAGAAAAAAAAAAACTGTAAGTTTTACACACATTAAAATCTATATAAATCGTATTAATGTAGTCAATAACATACCTATCAACTTTTAGTTCAATTGTACACTGAGAAAAAATTCTATGACAGACATCTAGAAACTAAATTTTGGCTTTAGTAAAAATAGTTCCATGTGATCTTTATAAATTCTAGTCCTTTTTTAAAGCGAAATCTAGAAACTCCTGTTTGAATTCTAGAGCGTTTGCCTATATTATCGAGGTAAAACTTATTTAAAAATCTCTGCAAACAAATGCGAACACAAGAGGCGAGTTTTAGAAACTATAATTCGAGTGTATGAACCAATTCTCGAAAATCAAGCGAGAATTTCTCGCAATATAAGGGATTCATAATGTTGTTTCACCTTCTAGAAATGTATAGACTACAAATTATCGATCACTTCGTCTATTAAGGGCCCTCTTCACTCACTGCCGTCGGAAGCCGAACCTAATGTTATTCTATGGGAAATTTTTCTTTACAAATAACTTATTAACTAATACATATTTTTAAATTCTGTTTTCACATTCAGAAAATTCCCAGCTGTTAAATTGACGCACCTTTTCTAAAAAAATATTTTTTTAATTTTTAACATTTTATTTTGAAGCTTCAAAATACGAATTTTCAATATGTGAATTTTTTTTTCATTTTGCAATTTCAAAATAGAATGTTAAAAATTAAAAAAATACATTTTTAGAAAAGGTCCGTCAATTTAACAGTTCTGAATTTTCTGAATGTGAAAACAGAATTTAAAAATATGTATTAGTTAATAATTTATTTGTAAAGAAACTTTTCCCATAGAATAACATTGGCTCAGGCTTCCGGCGACGGTGATTGAAGAGGGCCGTTAAGTTTATTGGCTTATCTCATACGCATAGCTCTAAAATCTATATTTCTAGTTTAGGGATTCAGAAAATGATTACTTATTAATTCTAGATATATGTGATATATATATTTTTTTCTCAGTGAATAAAATGTTTAGACGCTATTTCACTTTAAATAATTTGAGTTCATGGGCCATGAATTTTTCTTTGTGTGTCTGTAAAAAAACTAAAAGTCGTACTCTCATCAAATCTACACAGTTCATACGACGGTACGTATTGATACACCAAAATCTCATAGTCGAGCTTTTTCAAAATTTCAATACTTTCCGTATATACTGTATTTGCGAAAAATTATAAAAGCAAATACTTCTTTACAGATACCAATTTAATAACTTCTAATACTACATTTAGTTCTTAATCTATATATATTAATACTGCAGTTAGTAATTTTAAAGTATTTCTTGAACAGTATTAATTACAGTATTTCTAGAATAGCATTAATTAATATTTCTTAATTAGAATTTTTAAACAATATTTTAAAATTATTAAAGTTCATATTTTATAAACGTAAATAAGATCTGACAGAGTAATTTTTCGTTTATTTTATAGACGAACTACTTCCATTAGTTTTTAAAGAAAGCTGCTACAGAAAATTTCTTGAAAGATTTAAAATTTATATCTCTAATATGTTGTTAGCGTGCCAGCTTTAAACAATTTTTACAGGTCATAAACTCAAATTTAAAAACGGTTAAATACGCAATAATTTTTTTTTTTTGAGAATTCTAGTGGTAATTAAGTCGACTGGAAAATTTAGGTAAGAAGATGAATGCTTTACGTTTATTTATATATGTATTGAGTCAATAAACACCGTTTGTTTTCGGCTAGCGAATTAATATTTATTATTATTATTATTATTATTATTATTATTATTATTGCAACTACGTAAGATATTAACTATAATCAGAGCAAGTGTTTGTCTATTTTCCTTTTATAGAGCAAGCTGATATTTAAAAATGACAAATGTATAATGTCTGAATGCATTTTTCCACAGTTTGCAATCATGAGGTATTTAATAATTGTTATTTGAAAAGAAGAAAGTAAAAACAACGTTAAAACAGCATAAATGGAGGAAAATTGTTCGTTACTCTGTACTAGTGAAAAGTGAATTTAAAACATGTTAAGATGTAAAAGAATTAAGCAAATGAAAATTAAAAAGTTAAAACCCTGGAGCTTGCCAAGTGAGCATGGTTCAGGACCTGGGCCAAAAAGGCAAATTGTATAAAAGAAATCTCATCGATAAATACAATGCTCAAAGTGACACAGATGAAGTGGGAGCAATGGAGAGTGTAGTATAGAAACCATTTGAAATTAGGGGAGGAAAAGATAAATATGCACTTCAAAAAATCCTGTGACAGATATCTAGAAACTAAATTGTATCTCTAGTAGTTCCATGTAATCCTCATAAATTCTAGTTCCCTTTGAAGGTGAGTTCTAGAAACCCCTACCAGAATTCTATAGCTTTAGTATATATTATCAAGGTAAAATACTTAAAAATCTCTGCAAATAAATGCGAACACAAGAAACGAATTTTAGAAACTATTATTCGAGTGTATGACCCTATTCTCGGCAATCAAGCGAGAATTTCTCGCAATACAAGGGATTGACAATATTAATAATATTAATAATACTTTTTCATCATCTATAAAGGTAGAGACTGTAAATTCGCGATCATTTCGTCTGTTCAGTATATTAGCTTATCTTATGCGCATAGCTCGAAAATCTATATTTCTAGTTTACAGATTCAAAAAGTCAGTGTGGGAGCTGTATTTTTAAATAAATTTTAATCAAATTTCATCGAAGTTCGGTTTGTCTGGGGGGGGGGGGGGGGATCATTTAGAAGTGAGTTTGAAATTTTGTAAATTCGTTTTTGTATTTCAGAACAAAGTATCTCCATTTACCTTCAATTATTATTTGAGTTACTCCGAAGCCAATGCGGTTTAAATCAGTTTTTGATATTTTCTGCCTGTCTGCATTTTTTTTTTTTTCTTTTTTTAATTTCAGTGTAATAAATATACTTTTTTTAGGTATTAAAGTATTTATTCGTTACTTTGATTTTAACTTTATATATTTTTATGATTAAACTAATAAGTTTAAATAAAATAATAATAATATAATAATAATAATGTAAAAAAAGTGTAAATATCAGAATCTCATTTTTAATTTTCTGGAGTTAAGAGCATTGGCTTCTGAGTGGTTCAGTTTTAAATTCTGGTAGTAATCCTTGCTTTATGTATATAAATGAGATTTGAGTGTGATTTTCAATGCGTTTTATTGACGCAGTATTTCATTAATTTATTACAATTGCCAACCATTCTGAGATTTAGATACCAGTTTTTCTTTTTTTTTTTTTTCTTTTATATTTCTTTCTTTTTTTTTTGAGAAACTTTCATTTAATTTAATCATAGAAACTGATTTATATAATGTGTCATTTTCAAAAAATTTGCCAATTCACTGCCCACGCTATTTTAAGGCTTTTAATTAGTTTAATATTTAATGAAACAAAAAATGCTTTAGCACTCTTATTTATGTGAGTAATTCTAACATGACGTATGAAAAAATTAACAATTTTAAGTTCATATCATTTGAAATAAATAAATAAATCAATAAATAAGTAAAATAAATCAATAATAATATAAATCAATAAGTAAAATAAATAAATAAATAAGTAAAATAAACAAATAATAATATAAATAAATAAATAAATAATAAAACAGGAAAAGTAAGATTTTCTGCTGTCCACAGTTCACTTTTTAAAGAACAAGCCTTTTATAAATAAAGTAATTTAAATTATTCATAAATAAATAATAGTTATGCCACAAATTATCTAACATACAACTAAAAAAAATGGGAGCGGGGGGGGGGGGGTATTTTTTCAAGTGTAAATATTAAACTGAATAGGTCAGTCCTTAAGCTGCATCATAAGTGTTACATTTTGTACTTTCTCTTACTGAGAAGGTAGAGAAAGTATTGTTTTTGGTTCAAATTTTCGAACTCGAGTTTTTGTTATATTTACATGTTCTGAGGTCCCCTGCATACGAAAATCATGTTTTTAGCAAATGGTCTGTGTGTATGTCTGTGTGTCTGTGTGTGTGTCTGTTTTTTATCAGCATATCTCAAAAACAAATTATGGCAGAAAGTTCAAACTTGGTATTCTAAATGTGTATCATATAGGGGTGCTACAGTAAGCTTTTCGTTAAGATCAAGCAAGTGGTTCGTGTACAGGGACAATCAAGAGAATTCTAATACATTTCGTCTATGGGGGAAATTGCAGGTAAGTAGAGTTTAACGTCTATAGACTGCACTAAACCAAATGAAACGAATATATATTTTTTGTAATAGAGATAGTCAACTGGGAAAATTTTTTTGTGTATGTAGAAGCCTCGCATCCCCCCCCCTCGGGGAGGAAGTCCCCTCTCTAGGGGAGTAAATTTTCATGATGGGTATCTTTCAAAAGAGCTCGCCAATACCTTTAAAACGAATAGCTGAACCATCGATCTGCGATAATTTAAAACAAAGTTATCGATTTTTTTTTTTAACTTTTAACAAAAAAAAAACTTGAAAAAATAAACTTTTTTTTTTTTTTTTTTTTTTTTTTAATATTGAGAATAAAATGGACATTTTTTCGATATTTGGTGTTATACTACTTCTCTAATATGGAAATTGTCTGCATTATCATAAAAGATAATTTTTTTAAATAACAATTTTAATAAATTATTTTTTTAAAACTGAATTATTTTTTAATAACCGAATTAAATTCTATATAAATGTAGGTGCATTAATGAAACGGGGGTTGAGTGGGGCGGTACCCCCCCCTCCTTATACAGAACTAATTATCATATAAAACTCTTCCGAAGCCTAATTTGAATTGTTTAACATAGATTTACATAACATAGTTTCTACCTCTTAATCTCCAACCTGTATTTATAGTATTAAATTTCAGGGTAAGAGAAAGTCGTGTGAGTGGCACACCTGATTATTTCTTTTTAAATTTTGTTTGTTTACAAAATGCAGCATCACCTAGTAGAAGTTCTTTCTGTCGGTGTTTATATCTTCACCTTATAGAAAACTGAGATGTAATGTTGTATTTTTTCGATAAATTAAAAAAAAATATATATATATTGGCAAGTAAAGTACGTAGAAAGGGGAGTATTTTTATTCATTGTCATGAGTGAATAAAATTTTTTATGAATAATTATCGGATAAAATATTAATGCTTATAATGTGTAATAGTGGCATAAATTACTTATTTACTATGCCTAAAAGATTACATCTGTATTAAATATTTTTATGGGAAAAAATAATGAACTTTGTCATGAGTGTTACTTTACTGTGAGTAATACTTATGAGAAAACTGCGTTTAATTTAATATTCATGCAATTTAATTTTATACATTCTAAATTCAAAAGTAACAAATTATGCTTCTATAAAAAGTTAAATAAGTGGTTGTTAAATCATATATCTGCATTATATATATGCAATTTAAATGCTGTTTTGTCTTTAATATGTAACAATAGAATTAACTTCTTATATATTAAGTCTAATTAGTTATATTTTCATTGGTTATTATTAAAGGGAAAAAAAAAAAAAAAAGAAAGAAAGAAAGAAATACTAAACTATAATCTAGGCATGAGTGTTACCCATAGCAAAGTAACGCTGCTGAGAAAATTGTTTATTTTTAATTCCTATATATATATATATATATATATATATATATATATATATATTCCTATATATATATATGTGTGTGTGTAGATAGATAGGTATAGTGTAACCACGTTTCCTACGCCTAGCAGTGAGGACGAGTCGAAAATCTTGGAGGATTTCCAAGTTGACCAACAGGTTTGAATTTAGTAAACATCCAGTCATTCGGTATTCCCTTATCGCTTATTTTCTCTCACCGAAAAGCTTGTCTCCCCTATTTTACTAGTGGACTCGTTGAATTCGCACTTGCGCAGAGGTTTCCATGGTCGCAAGAAATGTAGTTATAGAGTAGAGAGAGAGAGAGATGTATACATATATTAAATAAAGTATCAATAGGCCTTTCTTAACACTTTACAACAAAGTTGAAAAGAGTTTATGACTTCAGTTTGTCTGTCTGCTTGTCCGCACTCTAACTCCCGTAAATATTCATGGAATTTCTTGAAACTAATATATGTTTTTCAAGTTCATCATGGAATGTTCTCTATTAAAAAAGGGGTAAATAACACTGCTAGTTTGTCTACAGGGACACCCGAAAGAATTTCAAAGCATTGTGCCTTATGAGAGGTATTTCTATAAATCTTATTTTAAGACTTTTATTTTGCGCAAATCATGATGAAATTGACATTAACAATATTTAGGCACAAAAAAGGTCTTTTTTTAGAATGTAGTATGAATAACATTCAAATTTACAGGGCCGCTGAAAAATATTCAGTTACATTAATGGCTATAATTGGAAATCCCTGAAATTGCGTTTTCGTTTGCCTTAATCGTTTTCGACAATTTCTAATGACGTTTAAGAGTGATTATGATATAATTTCGTCTATATGTCTACCTTTCTGTCCGTCTGTCTGTCTGCTCTCTTTCTTCTGCAAATATTTACCGAATTTTTTGAAACTTATATACGTTACTCAAGTTCATTATGGGATGTTCTTGATGTAAAATGGAGTGAATATAACCACTAGTTTATGTACTGGGACACGAAAAAGTAATCCAAAGCACTGCGTTGTGAGAGAGTTATTTCTATAAATCACATTTTATATATTTATTTTGTACAAATCATTATGAAATTGACATGTATCATTTATGTGCACAAAGAATGTTGTATATACACTACAGTAATGATTAGCATTAAGATTTACAGGGCCACACAAAACTTTTCTGCTACTTTAAGGTTACAACTGAAAATTTCTGGAATTGCATTTTCGACATTAAATATCGAATATACTTAATATAGATTATTATGTCTTCTTTTTTTTTTTTCTGTATGGAATATTGTAAAAAAAACACATTTATTATTCAAATGTATAATTTGTGGAAATATAAGCACTTTTATTGTTTTAAGAAATGTAGTCGTATTTTCTGGTAACACTCATCACAATAAAACTCAAACATTCACTTTTGAAGGTAAATATCTCTAGCTGTAAGAAAAATTAAGCTCAAATATTATTTGCGTCCTAAAAAAGAGAGCTAGTTTCAAGCTTCTGTCCTAAAAATAACAAAATTTTGATGATTTTTAAACTTAGAAATTTTTAAATAGTTTGTGAGCAATTTTTTTTTGAAAATGACCTATATGAAAAAAAAAAAAAAAATCTGGAGTGACTCCACTCGACTTTCCGAACATTGAGTAACTAACAGTTTTGTAGATAAAATAAAGAAAGAGGAATTGCTAAACAAACAAAAGAGAGAAAACCATAATAGAGTGTGTTTTTCTCCATATATCACACGAGGTTTTATTTAACGCTACTGAACTTTGAGCCCTTAGATCATAATGATAAAGAATTTTTCGTTTTGTCCCTGTAAAAATCTATAGATGCTAGATTCACCAAAATGCTTATAGTTAGTGCAACAGTGATTTATAATATTCATACAAATTTTCAGCTCAATTGAATAAGGCGTTTAGATGCTATCGCACTTTTAAAAATTTGGTCTCATAGGCCATAATGATAAAGAATTTTTCTTTGTGTCCCTGTAAAAAAACTGTAGTGCTAGATTCACCAAAATCTATACAGTTGGTGCAAATGCGACCTATAACATGTGTACAATTTTTTTGCTCAGATTAATAAGGCGTTTAGACGCTATCACACTTTTAAAAATTTGGCCCCATTGGCCTTAATGATAAAGAATTTTTCTTTGTGTCCCTGTAAAAAAACTATAAGTGCTAGATTCTCCAAAATCTATACAGATTGAGTATCTGTGACCTATAATATGGGTATAAAATTTTTGCTCAATTGAATAAGGCGTTTACATGCTATCGCACTTTTAAGATTTTGGTCCCATAGGCCATAATGATAAAGAATTTTTCTTTGTGTCCCTGTAAAAAAACTATAAGTGCTAGATTCACCAAAATCTATAGGGTTCGTACTATGGTGACTTACAATATACGTACCAACTTTCAGGTTAATCGAACAAAGCCTTTAGACGCTAGCGTGTTCACAAACATACACACATACACACATACACACATACACACATACACACACACATACATACATCATCGTAAAAATAGTGAAAACGGACTCAGGGGACCTCAAAACGTATAGAAACATCAAAATCTCGAATTCGGATTTTTGACATGATTACAATACTTTCCTCACTATAGTGTTCGGAAAGTAAAAAGAGTATGAAAATTTTTATAAAAAAAATACCGCCAAGCAAAAAATGGAATGGTCGGCATCTATGGTTTATAAATGTTATTATTTCCTTCTATGTTCAACAGAGGAAAGTAAGTATTGGTTTCATAAAAATTTTCAACCTCGGGTTTTCGATAAATTTACACGTTTTGAAGAGGTCTAGAACACGATTTGACCATTTTTAGAAAGTGTCTGTCTATCTGTCTGTGTGTGAGACAAAATTTTGTGGCAACTGTATCTCAGGAACTATTGCACAGAATTTCATACAAAGTAGATGCAACTTAACATAAGTTAGTGCCTATCAACTTTTGGTGAGAAACGTTCAATAGATGGCGTTGCTACTTTATCTACATTTTTTTAACATGGAGGTGTAGGATAAAATTTCGTGCATAAAGACAGTTATTTTTAAGAATTATTATGAGATTAAAAAAAAATAAAGTATACGTTACATCTCCTTCTGGGGAGGGGAATTCTCCTCCCCGCTCCCGAGAGTAGAAATTTTCATTGTGGTTATTTTTCAAATGAGTTCATCAATACCTTTAAAACGAATGGTTGAACGAATCTAACTGTGATAATTTAAAACAAATTTATCGATTTTTTTCATTTTCAACAAATAAATAAATAAATAAATAAAAGATTAAGAAGTCATATAGAGAATAAAATTGACTTTCTGTGGGTATTTAGTATTATACTTCTCTAGAATGAAAAATGTCTGCATTCATCAGGGACGATAATTTTAATGAATAATAATCTTAATAAATTATTTTTACTGAGTAAACTTGCATAGGAAAATATGGAAGAAAGTACTGTGGTGTCCACAAAATACTAGTTTTTTAAACTGCCATAACTGTCATTCTCTACAAAAATTTTTGTTATTTAGCTCTAACAAATTAGGTATTGAACAACTATTATTTTTCATAAATTCAAATTATATAAGCTATAAAATTTTGAGAATTTTCCAAGTAATTTTTCTAAAATTGTTGAGTGAGTTAATTAAAAAGAACTTTATGAAAAAAATTCTTACAATCTATATAAAATAGTAAATGACAATTCTTATTCAATATTTTTTGATTTATTCTTACTCATTACCATTACCAACTTTTAAACTAATGCACAAAAATTTGTCACAACTTAAAGTATTAAAAATATACAGCCTAAATGTAAATTTTCCCGTGCATAAGCCAATTTAATAATCGTTCGAATTGTATTTAATATTCTAAATACAATGTCCAAAATGAGTAATATTTATTTAATTGTGTAAATAATCCACATACTACGGGAAGTAGCGTTATACTTTTGGTAGTGATTTCATGCCATCCAGTTCCTTTCTCTAGTAATTAGTTAGGTATGAATAGTATCCAAAGTCGACTCGTGCGTAGTGGGGGTAAGAGTAAATATATAATTAATTAGTTAAAGTTATTTATTGCCGCTCCAAAGTTGGTATATTGTTTATATAATAAACAATTAGAAAAGAACCGTCAGTCATATTGCAAATGGTTTATTATACTCCAGTCACTAACAAAAAAGGTAATTTTTTTTTAAATTTAAAGTCATTTCATGTAGCATAAAACTCATATATGATTCTTCATACAATATATAATGAAAAAAAAAAAGCTTCTTTAATAGTGGTGAAAAAATCGTCAGCCGAGTCTATGAACATCTCGCAGAGTAGAAAATCCGAGAAATGTTTACATAGACACTTTTTAATTACTTTTTAATTTTTTTTTTCGGTGCATTTTACGCTAGATTAGTTTAGTTTTACCTCAAATATCCATTATAATATCTATAGTTGTATTTACAACATAGGAATAAATAACTAGCAAGCCTGTTTTATAAACTGCTTTATCCTTCCCCTTTAAAACTCCCACATCTCCCGTATGCGTTTTATCCTGCTTTAGACAGTTTAAAATTCTCAGGCCGTCTTTAAATTTATAGCCTATAAATGTATGATTAAAAGTTATTCGAATACGAAATAAAATATTCATGACTCTTGGGATAAAGTGTGACTTCGGAGCTTTCTGGCTTAAGTCCTGGAGTAACATTGTATTTTATCTAAATATCTAATGTACAAATGTATGTTGGTTTACATATGTTATTTTATATAAATAATTAATATCTTTCAACTGAGTTTTTGTATGCATAATTTAACAAAACGGCCTCTATTTAACACTGCCTCTATCAATAATAAAATAATTTTGCAGTCGATATTTCACACACATTATGTACGAAGCTGTAAAAGTCCAACAAATAAACGTTCACCATTATGTATACACACACACATATATATCCTTCTCTTATATTAAACGAGTTAATCATGTGACATATATATTTATACATGTTATACATATATATTTGTCTTGGATTTCTCGGAAATGACTGTAACGATTTTGATGAAGTGTTAACTGTTTCTTGGGGTAAAAAATCGATTGGGCATATCCTCATCTTCAGGAAAATTCCCATCTCTTACTAAACCTTTATCCACCGTTTGCAAAGTATAGCAAATATTGGGTTTACTCGAAAATGGATATAATTATTTTGATGAAAGTTTCGGATTAAGGGTTTTTTCGAGTAAAAGATATACTGGACTTCACCTTCAGGAAAATTTTCAGGTGCGAGATTTTTTTTAATCTTGTAATTTTTTTTTTTTTTTTTTTTTTTTTTTTTGGAGTAAAAAATCTACTGGACTTCACCTACAGGAAAATTCGCACTCGCTGTTAACTCTTTATCGTTTTTAAGCGTTTACAAAGTGCAGTAATTATTTTCTGGGAAATGGACATAACTATTTTAATGAAAGTTTTTTGAGAATTAAAGAAAAAAAATGTTAAGTAAATAAATAAATAAATAATAATTGAACTTATCATCATGTTTAGAAAAATTCGCGTTCGCTGTTAACACTTTATCCATTCTATGGAAATACAACAGAGACTGAGTGTATTCCGAAATACATGTAATGATTTTAATGAAAGTTTGAAGTTAAGAGTTTTTTATTTTTTATTTATTTATTTATTTATTTTTTTTTGTGTTAAAATCGATTGGGCTTATTTCTTGGAAAATTAACATTCGTTGTTAAAATTTCATCCGTTGGTTTCAAAATAGGGCATTAATTGGGATTATTCAGAAATGGATTAGTGTTGCCAGATTTTGAGCTTTTTTTCATTCAATATTCATAATTAAATTTTAAATGCAAAGGTTGCTTAAACACTTCGAAGAATAATCGTCTAATCAAATATCACTTTTCAAAATTATTGGTGACTATTGAATAAAAAAGTAGTAAAATTTGGCAGCAATGAAATGTATATAACGATTTTGAGGAAAATTTATGGTTAAGGATTTTTTGGGGTACATATCGATTTGACTAATCATTATCTTCAAGAAAATTTGCATTAGGTGTTAACTCTTTATCTGCCGGTTTCGAAGTATAGAAGAAATTGAGTTTATTCAGTAACGAATATAACGATTTTGGTTAAAGTTTGGGGTTAAAAGTTTTTTTTTTTTTTTTTTTTTTTTTTTTTTTTTTTTAAATTAGGGGGCGGGGGGGGGGAATCAATTGAACTTATTCTCATCTTCAGGAAAATTTGAGTTTGCTGTTGGACCTTTCTCTCGTGGTTGCAAAATACGGGAAAAATTGGGTTTCCTCGTAAATGGATATGACGATTTTAATAAAAGTTTCTGGTTAACTGAGCTTTGGGGTGAAAAATTGATGGACTAATTTGCCGAGTCGGAGTTTTTCATACATTATTAAAGAAAAGCATCCTCTAAATTTTTTTTTTTTTTTTTTTTTAAATATGGTATTATTTTTTATTAATTTTCTATAATATGTTCTGACCATTGGTATTTTTTTTTTCAAATGAACTGTTCAAAAAATAGTACAATTCAGTATTTTGAACTATTTGTATTTATATTTTACAACTAATTTCTTTTAATTAACATCCTATATGTCCATATGATACTTGATTCATTTTCTGATTTTTTTATCTACTGTTTACGGTTTGTTAATAATTAAACCTAAACACAATTATATTTAAGGGTATTTGAGTACAATTCTGTTTCCAGTTGACTAAAAGTTTAAATTTTAATTGTTAAATAATTTTCTGTTCAAATTTCAGATGACTTTAAATTCAGACTATATAAGAAATATATATTCTATTTTATTTCGATAAAATAGAATATTATGCAAATATATAACAGCGTAAAAAAAAAAAATCTATTTTGTTTATATTACGCTGATAAAATATAAACAATGAATTATTATTGTGAATGAATACACTTTAACAAGGTAATTATGACCATTTGGATTACACTGCCACCGGAATTCACGAACAAAATTAAAAGAAAAGAAACTAACGACCTTTTCTACTATGTTATAAAAGTAAAATTTTGCTAAAAAATTTCCGGGGTGAGTTTTGCAGTTGAAAATTAAAATTAGGATATGCTGTGGTGGTATCACCGCCCCTGAAAGGGTTAATTAATCATAATTCATATTCATTTGTATATAATACATATATTGCTTTTGATTTACTATTATTTATATGAACTGATTTTAATTCAAATTCTCCTTCATTTCTAATGGCATTTCCCATGCGTGCACCGGGTAACCATAACTAGTATATAAAACAATATAAAATAAAATAAAAAGTTAAATGCATAAAATTTAAAATCTCTCAAACATTTAATCAAGTACGAATTCGAAATGTTTTTATCTTGAATAGAACATAAATATATTATGGTATCTCAGTCTACTGGTCCTATTTAGATTTTAAAACTTGCATCAAAGAATGAACGAATGCTCTAGTTTTTCTCAACAACTATCCCAAAATTCTATCATTAACACTTGGTTAATGGTCAACGAGAATTCGAAAGTCTACTTTACAATGAAGTTTAAAAATTTCAAGAACTTTCCATGTAAAGTTTCAAATAAATTTATAAAGTAGTCTAATAACGGCTTTAGATACAACTTTTAAAACTTCAATATGCATATAAATGAGTATTAAGCGACAAACAGAAGTAATACTGAAATGCATTCTGTCGAACTCCTTTTTTTATTGAAAGAAAAAAAAAATCATAATCAAATTGAACATATCTCCTGAATTTCCTTGGTCGTATTAAAATGAAAATACATTTAAGAGATCTTCAATTTCATAAAACTTAAGTCAAAATGTAATTAAAAATAAAATGAATTATGAAGATAAAAAGATAAAATATTTAAAGAAATAAGAAATTAAGCCTGCTAATTTTTGACGATTTGAACAAGTTTTTTTTTTTTTTTAGTATTTTATTCTATTTGAATTTCTTATTTAAAAAAAAGTGTAATTGCTGTTTGTATCCAAGAACTACTTAGCTACTCATCTCTTTCAACTCTAGATACTGTTGCAACTCGAGTAGAGGCTGAAAATCTCTTTATAGAGTTATCTAGGCAGTGTTTCCATACTTTTTCTTAAATCTTATCGTAACTGATACTTACATTTAGATGAAATTAATAAAAAAAATGCAATATAAACCATAACTTAAAGTAAAGGGGAAAAATAAAATATGTAAAACTTTTCAGGAAATAAATTATTTCAAGTAAAATAATAATAATAGTAATAATAAAAATAAAATAAATATAAAAATAAAATAATGATATTTAACGACAATCTATTTCAAAATTCTTCCTCCCGATCGCGCTATTCAGAAATTAAAATTCTATCCTAAACAGAATTTATTTTTGAACAAGAGGCCTATATATATATGGGTATCTTATCTTAATTATCATCAGTTTTAGCATTTATCAATACTATGTAGGATGAAAGCCTTTGCTAGGTCGTTCTAATCTGCCCTGTTTTCTGCAATTCTTCTCCATTCTGCTCCTCCATGCTTGGCAACTTCATCTGTCTAACGACACTGTGTTGTTTTGTTCTGGGGTCTTTTCTTTTCTCTCAGTATCAAAACAGGACTTTGGTGGTCCATCTATCATCGTTTCTTCGGGCAAGCCCAGCTCAATTTTAATTTCTTTACTCTACAAATGGCATCAGCAACTTTGGTTCGCTCCCTAATCCCCGTGTTTCACTTACTGTCTCTTTTAGTGAATCCTAACATGCAGTTCTCTATGCTTTTCTGGGTTGTTTGAAGCTTTGGTATAGTTTTAAACGTTAATGTCTGAATTTCTGAAGTATACGTTAATACACGTAAAATACACTGATCAAAAACTTTTCTTGTCAAATAAATTGAGAGGTTCCCTTTGAATATAGCGTTATTTCGTCATAATGCTCTCCAGGCAAGTTTAACTTTGTCGTTAATTTCTTCCAAGTTGTTAACGTTTATGATAACGACTAGTCCATGATAAGTATAACTGTGTACCGTTTTTAATTGATCCATATCAAAAGTGACTCTCAGTGGAGAAACAAAAGAATTTGACACAAATTTGTTTTACTGAGGTTTATTTTCAATCCAATGAGCTTAATTTCTGTTTTTAATTCTTGAAGAATTTCTTGTAAATCCTTAAATGTAAAAGCAGCCAGTACAATGTTATCCGCAAACCTCCCGGATTGTTTATGCTTTTCTCTTCCCAATTTCGTTTCATGAAAACATTTGGAAGCACAGCACTGAACAACTTATGTGAAATTATGTCGCCTTGTCATACACTCTTTCCGATTTTCAAAGCATTACTCGTTTTGTGGACTTTTGATTATCATGTTTTACTTCTTTATAAATGTTTCTAAAAAGGTGAATACATCCTGAATTAATATTAGTATCCCTTAATGTATCCGTAACTGCTAATAATGACACAGAGTCACAAACTTTTTCATAGTCCACAAAAGCCACACAGAGCGAAGATTCGTATACATTACTTCTTTCGATAATTTCTCTAATTCCAGGAATAGGGTCAATGGTACTAAAAAAACTTCGAAATTTTTCTTATTCTTTAGGTTGTGCTGCATCTAATTATTCCTATAAGCGACTCTTCTAAACTTTCATCAGGATTGACAGCAAGCTGATTGGATGACAGTTGCTAATATCTTCTTTTTCTCATTTCTTAAAAAGTAAGATTATGATAGCATTTTTCCAGTCCTTTGGAACATTACGTAACATTATACTTTTGTTGAATAGTTCAGTATGAACTCCAATGGCTCCATTACCTGGTTTTTAAAAAATGTCTACAGTATTTTTGTCTTCTCCTAAACATTTCTATTTTTTCATTATTTTTATTGCCCTAGCTACTTCTTCCTTCAATACAGTCGGCAGAAAAAGTATCCGAGCACTAGCAAAAATTCCTATGTGAAAAAAGTACACTTAATACAGTTTTGTTTAATAAATCCTTGTCGAATCCTGTTATTAGTCAGTCTAAGAATATGATTCGACAAGGATTTATTTAACAAAACAGTATTAAGTGTACTTTTTTACATAGGAATTTTGCTAATGCTCGGATTCTTTTACTTCTGACTCTATACAGGTGTTGGACAAAATAAGCTGAACACTTTCGCATTTTTACGTTTAGTCGAATATCTTGAAAAATACTTACCGTATTGTTCTTCAACTTTGGGAATAAGGAGAACATGTCTTTCTACATATTTTTCAGCAAAAAGTTTGTCCTGAAGGCCCTTAGGGGACGACTAACAAATTCAATGAAATGAAAAGCATTTGTGATAATCCTGTATATGGAAAATCTTCGATTGATCTGCAAATTTTAGATATGGTTATAAATGCTGTATTTTATACGTGTGTAGAGTTTTGTGGTGATATTTAAGGAGATATCAATATTTCATTAAAAAATGCAAAAATTTTTCGGAAGTTTTTACTTTATAACTCCAAAGGTTTTCCTTAAAATTTCATGAAAATTTCGGAAAATATGACAACTTATGCCTAAATTATTATACTATACAGTGATGGAAAAAACTTTAAGACCGCATGTGAACTTGCAAAAAATTTAAATTTTACTAAAAAGAAAGCAACATCAAATAGTTCATATAACATGAAACATCAAAAGGGTTCATATTACCTTTAGTGAATACAATATTAGTCTTACCTCCAGCACAGAAACCTGCCCAAATCATGACAGATTACCCTATTTGCACTCGCTTTGAGAAATACGTAGGATCCTGTTTTAAACTATTCCAATAGTTTCGTAAACCGTCAGGTCCATCTAGGTTAAATTTCTTTTCATCTGTGAACACTATTTTTCGTCAGAAGTTGAATTTTAAAACATTAGATGTTGCGAATTTCAATCTTGCTTCAATCTGCTGTTTTTCAAGCGTAGGTTTGCTCTTCAATTTTGAATATTTGATGTTTTCCGCATTTTTCAGGACATTTCTAACAGTTCTATCTGTTACTTGAAGCTTTAGATCCGATTTTATTGCCGAAGAATATAAATTATTTTTAACAGCTATTCTTATAACACTTCTTTTCATTCTGGCTGATAGTTCTGAAGGCCTTCCTTCTTTACTTTTCGCACCATATCTGCATGGATATGCGAGAAATTGATGAACAACAGGTTTAGACCTCCTGATTTTGCTAGCGATTTGCCTTTCACTTATTCCACTTCCTCGAAATGTCAAGATTTCCCTTTTTCATTTTCACTCAGTAATTTCCTTTTACCCATAATATCAGTTGCTTCAACAATTAGCTAAATGATTAAAAACTGTTTCTTTTCATTCTAACAACTATCTCGCATAAAACCGTGCAAATGTGACGTCATCTCATTAAGCAAGCAATCACTTTTAAAACTGGTCTTAAAGTTTTTTCAATCTGATTACATTACAAATTTTTATTATATATATATATATATATATATATATATATCGAAAATAAGCTTATTTTAAATTTTAAATTCATATATTTTTATTTCTTACATTTTATTTATTAAATTTAAAGGTAACATACAAAAAGATTTCCATTTTTGAATGCAAACAAAAAAATTCGATGGTGGACTTAAAGTTTTCTCCGCCACTGTAGTTTAAAACAAACATATTTAATATTAAAAGATATATGAAAATTTGTAGTAAATAATTTATTACTGCGCATGCGACCTTTTCTAAAAAGGTCTTTACAATAAGGGGTTATTCATAAATAAAAATTTGTATCAGAAAAAAATAATAATTTTTCTTTTCAAACATTTTTTTTTTTTTTTTTTTTTTTTTTTTAAGGTATGTAGTACATACCCATAAAAAAAGAAAAATGAATCGCAAATATTGTATTAAAAGTTTTATTGTGTAACATAGTTTTTCTGATACAGACTTTCATTTGTGAATGACCCCTTATCGTAAAGACCTTTTTAGAAAACAGCAGAAAAACTGCTATTTAATCATCGATATTTCTGCGAAATTGTGGAATATTCAACTGGATGTTTTTTACAAAGCGCTCTTATACAGTTGGGTATCAAAATATGTCAACGTTTTTTGCTATAAACCGTGCATGCGCAGTAATAAATTATTTGCTACAACTGTCCATATCTCTTTGAACATTAAATATATTTGTTTTAAATTAAAGTATAATGATTTAGGTATATGTTGTCATGTTCTCCGAAAGTTTCATGAAATTTGAAGAAAAACCTTTGGAGTTATAAAGTAAAAACTTAAGAAAAATTTTTGCATTTTTTAATAAAATATTAATAAATCCTTAAATATTCAAGATATCCTTACAAAACTGTACTCATGTGTAAAATACAATATTTATAACCATATCTAAAATTTTGCAGATCAATCGAAGATTTTCCATATACAGGGTTTATCATAAACACTTTTTATTTTATTGGATTTGTTGTTAGTCCCCTAAAGGCCTTCGTGACAATATTTTCACTGAAAATATGAGGGAAGACATATTTTTCTTATTCCCAAAATTCAAGAACAACATGTTAAGTACTTTTCAAGATATTCGACAAAACGTAAAGAAGTGAAAGTGTTCAGCTTATTTTGTCCAACACCTGTAGCTGGTATAGGGATATTATTGATGTAGTTTGCATTTGATGGGGTAGGTGGATCCCTGAGTTTTTCTGATGAACTGTACAATTTTGAAAGAGTTTGCTGACTCTTTTAAAAACTGCTATTGATTTAGAGGGATATTTTCACTTTTTGTCTTCAAGGCTAGAATTATTTTCCTTCCAAGCATCAAATATTTTTTTGCTGTCTTCAAAACTTTATTTTCTTCAATAGCTTGCTGGATCATATTGCAACTGAATTCCATGGTGTCTTCTACAATCTTTTTCATCAGAGTTTTACATAGCTATGAAAGTTTAACCTTTGCAAGTATATTTCTTCGGCAAAACCATATCTTTCTATGTACCACAACTTAATTTTTAATCTCACCTACTGTCTTTTCTGGCAACCTCTCGCTTTTGTTGGGAGGTAAAATTGCTTCAGCGGTATTATCTTTGCTCTTACTTTCTTTTTTTGTCATTTCACTGATAATTGTCGATTTGGATTTTATCTGCTGATACATTTATACCCCTCCTTATTTTCTAAATAAGTTTTTTTTTTTTTTTTTTATAAACATTTTTTCAATAAATGTTTCCGAAGGGAGGAGGGGGGTGCGCTACAGCTTGCACACTCTATGCGCTGTCCCTCTATGGCTCTCAAACACACATAACTAATTGTGATTAATATTTTCAATTTAAGTAACATTGCTTTTTTAACTATTTTATTCTAATCTGATGAAATCGCTTTTGTATTTTTATCCACATCATCAATTATATTAAATCACCAAAATTTTAAACTTCCTGCAATATTTTCAACTTTTATATGGATTAAAAAATAAATTTACCGCTGTCGCTAAGGGACGTACTTTTTATAAAAAGATCAAATTGTCTTTTACATCTTTTTTCATTTAAGTGTCTAGACGTTGTAAATAGCTCCATCTCAGATACTATAGATCCGATTACCTGGGAGATTATAGGGTATTTTTAGGTTTTACGTAGAGAAAAATCTGAATTTTCACTTAAAAAACCAGGGGAAAAAATTCTTTGTCGTTATTATACTTGTGCAATCTGGTAAATTTTATGGCAAAATAAAAAACAGGATAATAATAATAAAAAAAAAGTCGAATATATTTACCAACAACGAAAAAAAAAAAAAAAAAAAAAAAAAAGTAAAGTTTCTCTTCAATAAAATTTCGAAATGAAATTGAAGGAAACGGACTTATACTTAAGAAAGAATTGTATGCGTGACTAAATAAATTAGCATATCAAAAATGTTACAGTAAAAAAAAAAAAAAAAAAGTAAATAAATACAGTTTAATCTAAGAATAAAAATCACATTTTAAAGAAGAAAATGTCAAACTTGACAGTCATTGATTTCATCACAATTTTATGAATTTCATAATTTGATGTTTCTGATTTTTATTTACATATTTAGTTTTTTTTTTCTGCTTAAATGCTTATTATTAAAGAAAAAGTAAATCAGTATTTTTCTCAAGTATATTATTTACTATTGTTTTAATAACAAAAATACTAGATATAAAATAATATTTTATTCAAATGGTTCTTTTTAAATTTTGTTCAATATTTTATAATTTTTCTTTTCTTTTATGAAATAATGTATATTTTAGGTTACCCCTGTCTACTATATTTTGCAAATCTGTAACCAAAATGTATTGAAAATAATTTTGTGTAACTCTGCAAGCACATTGTGTTTTTTCAAAGCTGTGCCGAAAAACTACTATCCTATAAACTAATTCTCATAAGAGAAAATTTAGTAAATCGACAAAACAAAACAATCCTCATATATAATTCAAAGTTTTTTTTTTTTTTTTTTTTTTTTTTTTTTGTTTTTCTCAAACATAATTTTGTTTGGATTGATTTGCATTATATACTTAAAAAGTTGCATGCCATTCAATATTTTTCTATGCTGAACTAATTTTTCAGAGACCAATGATATTTTTATGTAAGCGCTGGGCAGTTTTCCAATACAGTATATTAAATAATTTTAATTTTGCTTATATGTATTAGACATGTTTTTTTTACTCAAATGTTGAATTTATTTCAAGAAGAACTTGGCCTGGTGACTTTTCGTTCTTTCTGAAATTGGTCGGGCTTTTCCATAAAAAATACGTAAAACAATATTTTGAAGTGTGACTACACCATGGTAGGTTTTGATAGAAGAATTTAGAAACTATTTTTTCAAACTTTTTTCTTTTCTTTAAGAATAGAGAAGAATAAATAGAGTATATTTGTGATTATGTCTCATATTATAACAATCAAAATAAATGCTATACAAATATTAATAGAGCTATTTTCTCATGAAGCTTATTTTCATTAAATATTTAATGAATTTAAGATTACTTAAAAGATTAAAAACATACGTCTAACATGAAATAGCTTCAAATAAGTTTAATATTTATTTAATTTATTGTTGAATATTATCAATTTAAGTTTTACCATTTCAAGATTTCTTATTTTTCAAATTTGTAAAAAAAAAAAAAAAAAAAAAATCTAATCTATTTTGAAGATTTATCAACCCCATAGGGTTTAAGATACTTCTGCATATTTATGTAGTTATGCTTATGATTGAATAAATTTGAGAATGAATACGGATAAGTTTGACCATTGAATGATAATATAGTCAAGAAAACGATAGTACATATTGCGTATATTTAAAGAACATTGAAGCAATGTAGGTATATACAATACATCATTATTATAAATCTACAGGGTTTGTAATGCAAATATAAAAAGTAGTTACGCATATGCAGAATATAGGAAATACAAATATATTAAACCGTAATGCATGAAAAACCTATAAAAACGTCTTGCATAGGTTGTTTAAATCTTAGAACTGATGCTAAGAACTGTAATAGAAGCTCCCCACTTTAGCATAGATACGACACAAAAATGTTGTTCTTTGAAAATGAAAATCGTTTTATATAGTAACTGGTACCATCAAACAGTTAAGAATATTATATTCATATAATATTATATACATAATATCATATACATAATAGTATATACATTAAGTTAACAGGTAAAACTGTCATACCTTTTTCCTTGGATGAATTAAAGTTGCCGATAAAATGTTTGAGGAATTCTATTTTTCTTTTTAACCAGTATAATATTTAAGTATCGGACAATCAACAGATGAAAAAAAAATAAATAAAAAAATAAATAAAAAAATAAATAAAAAACCTCAGTGTGTATTTTAGATTTTTGTATTTTATGAATTTTTTTATTTATTATTATTATTTATTTATTATTATTATTTTATAATTACCTTGTTTATCATTCGTTACCGTTTTTTTCAGTACAATTTACTGCAAGTAGAAGACAAAATCATAACTGACTAAGTTATTGTTATTGTAACTGAGTTATTGTGGGTTAACATTTCGAGTTAAATGACTGACATTATTCTAACGAAGCTTTTTTTTTTCTTCGTTTTATTTATAATATTTTGGTGATTTAGTGAATGGCAAAAATGCGAATTGGCTTACGTCTTGATCGAGAAATTATGAATTTATGAATCATTTACAAATCTTAACTGCACGGAAAGTAAAATACTTCAAAACTATATATTTACATATACAAATCGTTATGGGATATCGTTAAACTAATTATTTGTGGTTAATTTCAACTTATATCTGATTTTGTAAGCACGTGTAATCTGCTTAAATACTTACCAAAATGCAAAATACCCTTTTAACATACTTTAACTTGATGAATTTCAAAATATCATTAGCAATGCAAGACTTAAAATAAATTAATTATAAATATTTCCTTATGTAATGTCATTTTCATTGAAATTTTTAATTACGCTAGAATAATTTTGCTGCTAATTACATCATTTCAAGTCGCATAAACTATTAAATTCACAAACAAAGTTCAGCCAATTGAAACTGATAGTGCTCTTGGGCTAAATTAATTAATTTATTCTTTAATAAATCTCTCTTTCTGGGAATAATTTCAAAATAAGCTATTCATAATTTTAGATATTTGAAATAATAAAACCGTACCCTTCTTCAAAACACTTTAAATCTTTATTCCTTTAACTATTACTACTTAAGTGCGTATTTCTTAAACTTTTATGCGAAAAACGTGTTCATCTCAGAATTGTAGTAAGAGCGTAATACGCAACTGGAGTACAGTAACTTAAAACGACGCTCCTAAAGCTGTTCGACGTTTTGAATAACTGACTCAATGTTTAAAGAGGTTTTACGATAATTTTATTGGCAATAAAGAATGAAATTTTACGCATGAATGAATTTATTTGGAAGTCGGGATTACATCAAACGTGAAAATCAAAGTTTAAAACACAAGTCCTTATGTAAAATTTGAAGTATGATATACTGATTTAGTCGATTTATACTCTTCATTAAAAAGGTTTTAAAGGAAAATGCATGTTTCAAATAGTTTCTCTATCGAAATATTATCGCATATTCCCAGGACAGAACTTAGAATTTTAAATATTTTGAAAATATGATATTCTGATTCGTTGAATGTAATCGCATTGCGAATTTCTTTTAATCTAGGGAGAGAAATGGATTTCCCTAGATATCTTGAGAAGTTCTCAAAAATTCTCATAATTAATATATATATAATGATCATCGTATTTCATATTCAATGCACAGAAATTCTTTATATAATTTTAAAACGTACTTGCTGTTTTATCTCATATCTTTAATTTTACACTCAATGGAAAATTATGTTATTTGATCTAAAAAAAATAACCATTTTTACACTCTTTTGGAAAAAAAAAAAAAAAAAAAAAAAAAAAAAAAAAAAAAAAAAATCAAGTCCTTCCGACTTATTCGGAAGGGTAGGTTGATTTCTTTTTTCTAATCAAGTAGTCGCCATTTTGTTTCAAAAAGGCAGCTACAAATTATTAATGGACTTGGTAGAAATATTGATGTAGGCTATGCACATATGGAGTTTTAAGCAAATCGGTTCATAAATACCTTTTTATGTGAATATTAAATTTTCAAGTGGCCGACGCTTAGAAACAAAATGGTGGGTTAAGTTGACAAATATATCAAATGCATTTGTGAGATGAGTCTACTGTACTCAAATAGTTCGAATTAATTCAAAATCTCAAAAGTCATCGTGTTGAAAAATTAAGTGGCTGCCACTGGGATCAAAATGGCAAAGAAAGTTGCTCATCTAAAATATCGTTGCAAATTTGAAAATATTTTTATTTGTTTTGTAGAAATTCTTTCAAAGGCTTAGTAAGTTGATAAAATGTTAGTTTTCTGCATTTCTAGTTTGATTTAGCATAAAAATAGCATAATTTTTCCTTAAAAATGCATTAAAAATATCCAATAAGGCAGGTAATGGATTTCGCGCCAAATTTGGCGACTTTTTTGGCGACTTCTGGCGAGGAAATACTTATTATCGATATACCAAAGATGGACGCAATAACTAGATTGGTTCACGAGTTACGTGAAATTTATAGATTTTTGTTGTTTGAATGATAAATCCATTTTTCAACTTTGATTTGAATTAATTAAGTATTTCAAAAGTTACCGTGATAACAAATTTTTAAGTGGCAGCCACTTGGAAACAATGGAACAAGTTGCCCAGAAAACACATCCAATATATTTGAGGCACAGGTTCCCTGTCCAACTGTGATTCAAATCAGTGCCGTGTTTCAAAAGTTATCATTATGGCAAATTTTCAAATGGCAGTATAAGTGGCTGCGACTTGGAAACAAAATGGCGAAACAACTTGCCCAGCGAAATCATCCAATATATTTGTATGATAAGTTCATTGTCCAGTTCTAGTTTAAATTAAATCAGTATTTCAAAAATTATCGTCATATGAAATTTTCAGGTGGCACCACTTGGAAAAAAAAAAGCATAGTGAAAGCGTAGTGAAAAAAGCCCAGCGAACTTATCTGAGACATTTGAATGATAAATCCACAACCCAAATTTGATGCGAATTGATTCAGTATTACTAAAGTTACCATAATGACAAATTTTCAAGTGGCGGACACTTGGAAATAAAATTGCGGATCAAGTCACCAAGTGAACTTATCCTAGATATTTGAACCATAAGTTCACAATCCAACTTTTATTTGAATCAGTTTAGTATTTTAAAAGTTATCATGATGACATATTTTCAAGTGGCATTGTTATTTCATGTGGCTGAAACAAGATGTTGGGACAAGTTGCCCATTGAACACATTCAAGTTAATTATATGATAATATCACTGTGAAAATTTGGTTCGATTTGGAGTATTAATTCAGAAGTTATCGAGTTTTTAAATTTTCAAGTGGGAGCCTGATTTCAAGTGGCCCGCTTAGTATAAGTTATCCGGTACTTTCCAAAAAATGGCTGTTAAAATAAACTTGGTTGAAACCCTTATATGGTCTATGTATACATCAAAATTCAAACAAATTCGGAATACGCTTTTTACAATGTGAATTTGAAATTTTCAAGTGGTCTCCACTTGAAAACAAAATAGCTGAGCAACGTGATTGGCAAACTCATCCAAAATATTTATAAGTTCACTGCCAAATTTGGTTCGATTTGGAGTATTATTTCAGAAGTTATTATGATTTTAAATTTTCAGTTGGTAGCCTGATTTCAAGTGGCCCCACGTAACTGAAGATATCCGCCACTTTTAATAAAAGTGGCGGATAAAGTTCATTGAGACTCTTATTTAATCTATGTATACATCAAAATTCAAACAAATTCTGAATACGCTTTTTACAATGTGAATTTGAAATTTTCAAGTGGTCTACACTTGAAATCAAAATGGCGGAGCAACTTGGTTAACAAACTCATATAAGATATTTATAAGACAAGTTAAGACACTGTTCAAATTTGGTTCCATTTGGAGTATTATTTCGGAAGTTATCATGGTTTTAAATTTTCAAGTGGTAACCTGATTTCAAGTGGTCCCGTATAACTTATGATTTAAGCCACTTTATTAAAAATGGCGGATAAAGTTCATTAATAAAGTTCTTTGAGACACTTCTATAAACTATGCATACATCAAAATTTAAAAAAATTCGGAAAACGCTTTTTACAATTTGAATTTGAAATTTTCAAGTGGTCTCCCCTTGAAAACAAAATGGCGGAGCAACTTGGTTAACGAACTCATCTAAGATATTTTTAAAATAAATTAAGACACTGTCCAAATTTGGTTCGATTTGGAATATTATTTCGGAAGTTATAGTGATTTTTAAATTTTCAAGTGGTTGCCTGATTTCAAGTGGCCTAGCTTAACTTAAAATATCTGCCACTTTATTAAAAATGGCGGATAAACTTCATTAACAAACTTCATTGAGACCTTTATGTGGCCTGTATTTACATCAAAATTCAAGTAAATTTTGCTTTAAATCTGCTTTTTACATTGTGGGTTTGAAATTTTCACGTGGCTGCCACTTAAAAACAAAAAGTCGGAGCAACTTGTTAACGAACTCATCCAAGATATTTATAAGATCAGTTCACTGTCCAAATTTGGTTCGATTTGGAGTATTATTTCGGGAGTTATCGTGATGACAAAATTTTCATTGTAGATATATATATATAGATAAACGAAGTGATTGCAATAGGTCGATTTCTAAAGTAATCAACCTAAAAATTAAGCATCATCGAGAAAGTGACAATTGTTATTTAAATTAAATATGAATGATGACCATACATATAAGAAAATTAATAAATACTCGTATACACAGTCATAAATGTTATGAATTGTTAGCAGTTACACACTTAGTGTACAAATCAGTAATTGGTGAAAATTTCCAGGAATGCTTCTGTACATCTAGGTATGAAATGGCAAATATTTCTAATTTTTTATTTGGATTCGACAAACTAGACATTCAATAATTATTGATGATATCTGTAATATTTCGGTGTATCCGAAACAGATGAGTAAACGTATTTTATACTGGTTTGATTGACAAGAGGGCTTGGTAACTCATTGATACAGAAAGAATATGAACAGCACTGAAATAGATAAAAAATTAGTGAGTCGGATGAATCTTTGGATTATCTGATTGGAAAATGACTCTAGGATAATACAATACGAATGAATGATGATAACAAAATATGTTATGATCATATAATTGAACTGACGAGGCTACACGTAAGGTAGTTAGAAGTGACTTGCCGCTGTAAGAAACAGGAGCTTAATAATTACATAAAAAATAATGCTGTTACAATTCAAGGTAACTTCAAAATAAATGAAAAGCTGAATTTCATTTATTGGACCCAATCTCCATACATGGATCTAACGATATTCATCCCTTCAATGCCAATCTACCTGTAGCACTGATGATCATCATCCATGTCGCGATTCTAGTAGACTTCTCTGCCGATGTTTTGAGGTCAAAGGCTGGCACATAAAGGGCATTTTAAACTTATCACCGCCTCAACCAAGCACCATGAAATTGTAGTATGTACCATAGGATGTATGCATATCGAGTATAACAAGTTTATGAAATCGATTGAATGTTTGGAGACACCTCAAAAAGCGCGTTTAACATATTAAAAAAATATATATATAATAGGGGAGAAGGTGGTAATATGGACCACTTTTTATTTTTTAACAAAAAATGCACTTTTTAATGGAATTTTTTCAACAACAACTACAATAATTTGACAAAGTATCCTTCCACTGAACATTTAAAGTTATTAGAAGGTAAAACATTAAACGATTTGAAGACCATTAATTTTTTTTAAACATAATACAAAAATAGCTGTCTTAGAAAGTGGGGTGGTAATATGGAACAATAAAAAGTGAAACAAAAAAATATTTATTGGGTTATTTATTTCAGAAAACATTACTAAAAAAAGGAAAACTTGAACATCTAAAGGAAAGTATTGTAAAAAATACGCATATTTTATCGAAAAACATAAAGAGGAATTTTTTTTCCTGTAAAATATTGTTTGTAAAAAAAAATAATCCTAAAGTTCAAATTAGTCATACTTAGGAACAAAATTCACAAATATAAATGTCACCTTCACATCCACTGCATAAAACAAGTGCCCATTGCTGGCATACAACACATTTAATCGAAAGTTCTCCGGCTTATGGTAATATGAAACACATTGTTCCATATTACCACCAATCACCATTTTATAAACGATCCCATTAATTTTAAGTTTGAAAACTATTTATCCATAATTTAATCCTGCTATTTTACTATTCAATCTTACAGTTAATAAAAACAATATTAACAATATTTTATATTTATCAATGAGGATGTGAAAAATAGTCATGAATCTTACCTTGTGAATTTTTTTAGATCTGCATAAACAAAGATCCGCCTGTTACACCATAAACAAAACAAGCTATACTGATGCCAAGCGGTATAGCAATTATTAAGATTCCCATTAATTAAGTTTACTTTAGTAAACACATATGGCTCCAGTAGATAAGCAGAAAGAAGCGGTTTCATATTACCACCCTGTTTCATATTACCACCTTCTTCCCTAATAATTAAATAAATAATTAAAAAAAAAAAAAAAAAAAAAAGACTGTGCAATGATGTCAAATTTAACAACTTTTTACCCAAGGGATAGATGGTTGGAAACAACTTTGAAATTTCAAAAGCGAATCCCCATTTTTATTATTAAAAATTCCCACTAATTTCACTTACATTATTGCAAAAATCACACTAATTTGATTTGCAATTATCATTCTTTTCTTCACGGATGGCAATATAATAAGTTAAAATTAAACAAAAATATGAACAATTGTAAATTGTAATTTCTGATAAAATATACTTTCGTTAAAAAAAATGTTTCAAATTATTTAAAAAACAATCTGACAATAGTAAAAATTTGAATAAATGATCTTATTTTTCATTGAAGATTTATTTGATGACTGCAACTTAATTTCAAAAGTAAGTATTTAAACTGCAATCGTTCTGACAGGAGATATCTTCCAGAAGGGAATTTGATGAAAGATAGAACGTAGTGGTTAGCTTGTTTTCTTGATTGTTTGCAACTAAACTGCTTTCTTTAGAGTTGCCTAACGAAACCAAATTAAATAGATCATTTTAAACAAAGAATTATCGAAGGAATTCCCATCATTCAACTCAACACTGTAACAAATGATAAAATTGTATTTAATTTTTGAATAAGTTATTGTTAGATCAAATAAGGTCTACAATTTTTATTTGGTCCTCGTACAATTTACTGAAAAAATTAAGTTCTATTAACATAAATCTAAATATGAAATAAAAATATGAGAAATTTTACTTAAAATTTTAAGGTGTTCCTTGCTTCACTTCCAGAAAGACAAAAGAGGAGATCAAGTTTACAATCATTAGATAGATTTTAAAAAAATATTATAAATGTATTTTTTATTGAAATGCATTTTTTATCGTAACAAAAACATTTTTTACATTATAGGGAAAGTTTTTAAAGATTTTTAAATGTTATGCTGAGCTGCTATAGGCAACTATTTTTACTTTCCGAACACTATAGTGAGGAAAGTATTGTAATCATGTCAAAAATCCGAATTTGAGATTTTGATGTTTCTATACGTTTCGAGGTCCCCCGAGTCCGTTTCCACTATTTTTACGATGATGCATGTATTTGTGTGTGTATGTATGTGTGTATGTATGTGTGTGAGTGAACACGCTAGCGTGTAAACGCTTTGCTCGAATGAGCTCTAAGTTGGTACGCATGTTGCAAGTCACCGTAACACGAACCCTATTGATTTTGATGAAGCTAGCACTTACAGTTTTTCTACTGGGGCACAAAGAAAAATTCTTTATCATTATGGCCTATGGGGCCAAATTTTTAAAAGTGTGAAAGCGTCTAAACGCCTCATTAATCTGAGCAAAAAAAATTGTACACATGTTATAGGTCACAGTTGCACGAACTGTATAGATTTTGGTGAATTTAGAGCTTACAGTATTTTTACAGAGGCACAAAGAAAAATTCTTTATCATTATGGCCTATGGGGCCAAATTTTTAAAAGTGCGATAGCATCTAAACGCCTTATTCAATTGAGCTGAAAATTTATATGA